>CM059429.1:148044098-148411598 GCA_030390025.1 Squalus acanthias
CCTCGGGAGAGAGGAGTGCGAGGGGCCTAGGGTTAACAGCAGGGTAACTAGGTGAGCGTTAAATGACTGAAAGGCACCGGGCCGGACCAGGCCAGGCCCCGCTTCTTGTACGATGTAAAGGCTGTTAGTTCAATGATCGGCTTCAATGCGGGAGCCTTTTTTTGGGGTGTTAGAAAAAAATAAAAAGTGCTGTTACAGACCTGTGGAAGGAGGTTTAAAGCGAGCTCGGCGGCTGCCCGTCCCCCGGCGTTTCAGTGAGACGGGAAATCCCTCCTCTCCGACCTAATCTGGACGTGGCAACCCGCACCGAGCCTGCGCGCACACCTTTGAACTTTGAAGCTGGCATGTCCTCCCTCCCCTCCCTGCAGTATTAAGATGAGTCATATTTAGCTGTGTGAAGGCAGTAAGAGCACAGCTTTAGGAGGCTAACACTACAGAATCACTTCAGCACAACAATGGACTGTTCGGCCTAAAGAATTTCTATTATATATATATATTAAAAAAACATTTTTTGTTCTAATCATTTTGTGCTGAGTGATCAAACAAACTAAATTATGGTTTGCCAAGTTTAGTGAGTGAGAATTGAGATGCGCAAGGGGAGTCTGGTTTATTTTGCTGATTCAGACCAACACAACTTTTGCCGTTGTGGGAATTATAAGATTTACTGAAATTTGAATCCTGTTCTTTCTCATTTCACAACCTCGGCTTAATCCCGAGCTAAGCTACCAACCCCGCATCGTCTCCATCACAAAAATCAACAACTTCCACCTCAGCAACATCATCCAACTCCGCCCCACCACAGCCGATCTGCTGCCAAAACCCTCATCCATGCCTTTGTCACGTCTAGACTTGACTATGCCAAAGCTTTCCTGGCTGGCCTCCCATCCACCACCTTCTATAAATTTCATCTCAACCAAAGCTCTGCTGCCCACATCCTGTCGCGCTCATCCATCACCCTTGTGCTTGCTGACCTAGATTGGCTTCCGGTCCCCCAGCACCTCAAATTTAAAATTCTCATCCTCGTGTTTCAATCCCTACACAGCCTCACTCCTATCTCTCTAACCTACTCCACCCCTACAATCCTCCGTTCCTCTGACTCTGGCCTCTTCTGCATCCCCAACTCCTTTCTCTCCACCACTGCCAGCCGTGCCTTCAACCGGTAGGCCCTACACTCTGTAATTCCCTCCCTAAACCTCTCAGCCTCTCCACCTCCCTCTCCTCCTTAAAACCCACCTTTGACCAAGCTATTTGTTATCTCCTAATATCTCCTGCTTTGGTGCAGCATCCATTTTTATCTGATTACGTTTACAGCGACTTGGATATTTTTCCACATTAAAGGCCTATATAAATACAAGTAGTAGTTGTTGTTGTCCTACTGAACCAAAATTTCCAGTACTGCAAAAGTTAGTCAGTGTGCGCCTTGCCAGCGAGCAGTTGACATGCATATTCATAAAGCAATCTAGCATATCCAGTGCTAATTTTGTGTCATCATTTTCGGGGTAAATAAGGTAATGAGTGACAATGTCATCGACTATTGGTATCAAATGGGGGAAAGGAACAAAGCACAACCAAAAAGATTGATACCTTAAAGGTTTTTCCTTCTTCAAGTGAAAGCGAGGTTACCAATGGGTGGAAATGACACAATAACTTACATTTACATTTACATGTCTCATATAGATGGAAGTCTCTGAGCACTTTACAAGGGGTAAAGATGGACACTGAGCTGGAAGTGAAGGAATTTGTTTCAGGAGAGTGGAGGAGATTGAAGGCGCAGCTAAGAGCTGGCAAGGCAAAGTGGCTTTGGAAAAGAATTTAAGGGAGGAGGGGTGAAGTCGCTAAAAGATTGGTCTCCAATATTAAAATGGAGGAAGGAAGGAATGAATAAGCAGTAATCTGGAATCAGAGAAATGGAGGCCATAGATTGCGAAAACTTCTCAGATAAATTGGAGTGAAACCATGGAAGGGATTTGAGGAGCAGGTCAAGGACCTGAAAACTGATTCGCAGGGGACTAGTGAACCTTGGCAAGGAGGCATAATAGCTACATGGGATCTTATGTGGGAGAGAACTTGGGCTGGAGAGCTTAGCATTATCTGGTTTGTGGAGGGGGGAGGCTGGTAATCCTTGAAATGATGAAGTCATGGGTAAGGGTTTCAGCAGCAGTATAAGTGAAGTGGGGTGTACTCTTTTGTGTGGGCACTAAACCAAATAAACTGTAACTAAACTTAAAACATTAAATGAAACTTAATAACTTAAATAAAAATAAAAAAGTGATGATGCACTCCAGTCCCTCTGGTGCCCACCGGTCGCAGAAGGCCTCAAGCATGCCGGCGGACACCACGTGCTCCATCTCCAGGGCCACCCGGGCGCGAACATGGCCGCGGAAGAGAGGCAGGCAGTCGGGCCGAACAACCCCCTCGACCGCCCGATGCCTGGACCAGTTAATGGCCACTTTGGCCAGGCACAGGAGCAGTCCTACGAGGAGGTCCTCCGATCTGCCCGCTCCCCTCCGCACTGGGTGACCAAAGATCAGGAGCGTGGGACTGAAGTGCAGCCAAAGATCGAGGAGCAGCCCCTTCAACCTCTCACACTCAATGTAAATGTGGAACACAGACTCCTCCAGGCCACAGAAAAGGCAGGCGGCCGTGAAGTGGGGTGTAGGTCAGTAATGTTCCAGTGGTGGAATAAGACTGTTCTGGAGAGGGACCAGACATAGGTTTTAAGGTTCATCTTGGGATCAAATCGACTGCTAAGGATAGTGTCCGGATGATTAAATAGTAGAGGTCCAAGGATGCAGCCTTGGAGTTCGCTGGAGGTGACCATGTGGACAGAGGAGGAACAATCATTGGAAAATATGTTGGGGCATGTATGAAAGAGCATTGCCATGGAGGAGAACCATAGACAAGAAGTGGTATAGATCAATAGTCTGAGGATGACACAGGTCAAAAAGCACGAACAGGGTCAGCAAGCCACACTCATCGTCACACAAGATGTGATTGGTGACTTTGACTAGAGCAGTTTCACTACTGTAAGTTTGTTAAAAACAAGATTATAGGGAATTGTCCAGGCAGAAGTGGGATAGTTAAGTGAGTAGTTGGATGGCAACAATGCATTCAAGGACCTTGAAAAGGAAGGGCAAATTAGAGGAGCAGCTGTAGGGTTAGCATGTGAAGGTGAAGAGAGCATGATGGATGGATGCAGAGGCAGCTGAGTGGATGCCCTTGATCTGGAAACAAAGAAGTTCATCTTCGGCCTCTTTCTGTCAGCTGTGAAACTCAGAAAAACTATCAGCTGATTTGAGCCCTGCACCAATAGATAGCAGTATGATGAAAATTGAATTTGTTTTCTGTGGTTTCTCTTATTTTTGCTTAGTCCTAAATAACACACTCAAAATGGAGGGAACACTGTAAATGAGATGTCTCCATTGCTGCCACAGCACCTCTTTGAAGGGGACCAACTTGTTTAGATGCTAATGTATTGATTGGGACAGGATGCAGCAATAAAACTGCTTGTTGTTGATCAGAAATCAATTAATTTAAAGGTGCTTAGAATCAGATATGAATGAAACATATTGAAGGTTGAAATTGTATAAAAATTATAAACCCAGACGATGTATATTTGCAGTTCTCTTCAATACTCCTAGGTGGTCAATCTCATGCCTTTGCATCTATAGGTTGTAAAGATTGCTGATATTGTTCAATTGACCCTCTTTATCTGATAGACCTAGCATCAAAGCAAGTGCTTATCTTTGAAAGAGATTATGAATATTAAAAGAGGACATCTACCTTCAAACCCTACAGCTGTTTCTCTAACTTGCCCTCTCTTTCTAAGGGCCTTGATGAATTCACACCTGTGTACAGTTTTGCTCTCCTTACCCAAGGAAGGATATACTTGCCTTAGAGGGAATGCAACAAAGGTTCACTCGACTGATTCCTGGGATGGGGGGATTGTCCTATGAGGAGAGATTGAGTAGACTAGGCCTATATTCCCTAGAGTTTAGAAGAATGAGAGGTGACCTCATTGAAAAGTATAACATTCTTAAGGGGCTTGACAGAGTAGATGCTGGGAAGATGTTTTCCCTGGCTGGGGAGTCTAGAACTAGGGGTCACAGTCTCAGAATAAGGGGTCAGCCATTTAGGACTGAGATGAGGAGAAATTTCTTCACTCAAGGGTTGTGAATCTTTGGAATTCTCTACCCCAGAGGGCTGTGGATGCTCAGTCGTTGAGTATATTCAAGACAGAGATCGATAGATTTTTGGATACTAAGGGAACCAAGGGATATGGGGATAGTGCAGGAAAGTGGAGTTGAGGTAGAAGATCAGCCATGATGCTATTGAATGGCAGAGCAGACTCGAAGGGCCGAATGGCCTACTCCTGCTCCTATTTCTTATGTTGCCAATGCAATTTATCGTGCCATGGTATATGAGGTAAATAGGCTCCATAGCTTCAGCTTATTTAAAGATTTTATTTGGTTTTCAAATTCTGTAAGAATTCCAAGGGCTTGCTGACTGGTTTATTTGATTAACCTCTTGTGGACTATTTCCATATTTCCAGTTCTGTTTTGAACTGTTCATTATCTTGCCTACACAACACTGTTCATGAATAAATCTGCTTAATAGTTTAGCCTATTGCAAATAATATCTGGTGTGGCAGATATTATTGGTCTTTTGAAGTGACGTTAGACATAGTGGAATCCAATGTACTATTCAATAGTAAATTTACAAATAAATAGGAGGATTATTCCCCCAGTCGTATGCAATATCCCATATAGTAAACACTTATGATTAAGTTGTTGATCATAGGGAATACAGATGTCTATGGAAGCTGCTTTTCACGGTAACAGTGAGAAAAAGTATTGAGAGCGAACCATAATGGGGAGTTTCTCTATGTTTTGCAGCTATCTGAAATATGCTGAGGTAACTACCACAATGTAATCCACTTGAGCATTATCCAGATCAATACAGTTGTCAAGAATTTTTTTAAAATCTTCTCTTCCTAGGCAGTCCCTCGGAACCGAAGATGACTTGCTTCCACACTAAAAATGAGTTCTCAGTTGACTGATGAGTCCAATGCGGGACCTACAGTCTCTGTCACAGGTGGGGCAGACGGTGGTTAAAGGGGCGGGTGGGTGGGGTGCTTGGGTTGATGTGCGCTCCTTCCGCTGTTTGCGCTTGGCTTCCGCTTGCTCCCGGCGAAGAGACTCGAGATGTTCAGCGCCTTCCCCGGATGCTTCTCCTCCACTTTGTGCAGCCTTGGGCCAGGGATTCCCAGGTGTCGGTGGGGATGTTGATATATCTGTAGTTGGAACTCATTGTGAAGATAGCTGCTCTTTTCTCTTTCAGGTCAAGCAGCATCGGTGGAGAGAGAAACAGTCTTAATGTTTCGTGTCGATGACCTTTCATCAGAACTGAAAAAAGTTTGAGATATAATGGGCTGGATTTTGATACTGGGGCGGGTTGGGGTCGTGTTATCCACCCGACTGCAATTGGATGTGGGAGATTGATGCAATTTTCACCTAATTGGGCAATTGAGTTCCAGCATGTGGGAACCCATGAATCAATTAGTGTTTTTAGTCTGAAAGTCGCCTCTGATGATGTCATCATTGTTGCTGCATTGAAGGTCTTCAAAGACGGCCTGGCCTTTGCTGTGAGAGGACCTGGATGCAAAATGAACAGAGACAGAGAAAAACATTGTAATAGTGGACCTGCAGCTGATAGTCAGCTATCCAAATGTGCTCCCGCCAGGTTTCACAATCGTGGTTCAGAACAGGCGTGCTTCACGTAGAACAAGGTTTAAAATCACAAAGGCCTTTCAAAATGGCATTATAGAGCCAATTTAGTGCTTGTTAAGGGCCTTAACAGCCTATCCCGTCTCTTAAAGGCGGGACGGAGTCGGGACCAACAGACACGATTTAATGAAAATTGCATGGAGGCGGACTTGTGCCCGCCCGCCAGTTTTCGCAATTTTAACCCCCCACACGCCTCCAAACCCGCCTCCACGGGTCAATGAAAATCCAGCCCAAGAGGTTTTAAGCAAGTGCAGAGGCATGGAAAGGGGGGAGGGGAGGAAAGAACAAAAGGGAAGGTCATGTTATAGGGTGGAAGGCAGGAGAGATTAAAAGACAAAAGAGATGATAGTGCAAGGCAAAAGGAGATGGTAATGGGACAAGTAAAGGAATAAAAGATGGGTCTAGAAGAGGTGTAAATGGGAATAGCAGAATCATCAACAGCTGCCATCCAAAAAAATGGGGGCAGAGGTTATGGTCTGAAATTGTTGAACTTAATGTTGAGTCTGGAAGGCTGTAAAGTGCCTAATCAAAAGATGGGGTGCTGTTCCTCGAGCTTACGTTGAGCTTCATTAGAACAGTGTAGGACGCTGAAGACAGAGAGGTCAGAGTGGGAGTGGAGTGGAGAATTAAAGTGGTAGGCAACTGGAAGCTCGGGGTCACGCTGACCGTCCAGCAATTACCGAAATGCACACCCTTCAGATGAAATGTTAAACCAAGCTCTTCTTTGCCTGTCCCAGTGTTCAGGGAGTTATTAAGGATCCCTTGACAATAATCCAAGAAGAGAATATAGTTCCTCTGAAAGCCTGACTAAATTCCTCCCTTAATCAATACCTCCAAAAAATAGATTTACTGGTTATTCGTGTCACACAGAATCACAGAATCCCCACAGTGCAGATAGAGGCCATTTCGGCCCATCGAGCCTGCACCACCACATATCCCACCCTATCCCCGTAACCCCACGTATTTAATCCCCCCTAACACTAAGGGTCAATTTATCATAGCCAAATCAACCTAACCCGCACATCTTTGGACTGTGGGAGGAAACCGGAGCACCCGGAGGAAACCCACGCAGACACGGGGAGAATGTGCAAACTCCACACAGACAGTCACCCAGGTCCCTGGCGCTGTGAGGCAACAGTGCTAACCACTATGTGTCATTGCTGTTTGTAGGATCTTGTGTGCAAAATGGCTACCACAATTATCAAAATAAATCCCTGCATTTAGAAGTAATTCATTCTATATTAAGCACTTTGCAACATCTCTTAGATATGTAAGGTGCCATATAAATGCAAATCTTTCTTTCTAGCAGAAAGAATGGCAAATGTGAAGAAAATTAAATAATCACTTAGGAGAATGGAAATAAAATCAGAAAATGCTCGTAATACACAGCAGGATTGTCAGCATTGGTAAAGAAAAAAATGTTTCAGGTTTAAGATTCGGCATCAAAAGTGGGGCACTTATGTTACTTCTACTAGTTCCAAGACTAAGATCCATTGGTTGAAGGAAATCTATATTGCTGATATACAAACCAAATCTTTCACTTACAAAGTATAGATGAAGAAGGAAGTTCAGCCAATTCACCTCATCCTTCTGTAAAAACCTGTAATCCCTCATCGCTGTCCCTTGAATGAGTCCAGAGCCTTTGCCCCAATCTACTCAGAGGACCATTACAAGTATTAATCACTCTTTTGGACCGAGCCCTTGTCTGCCTGTTCAGGTGGATGTAAAAGATCCAGTGGCACTATTCAAAGAAGGGCAGGGGAATTTTCTCTATGTCCTTGCCAACATTTATCCCTCAACCAATACCACCAAAAACAAATTAACTGGTCATTTATCTCAATGCTGTTTGTGGGACCTTGCTGTGAACAAGATAGGGCATATAAAATAGCCAAAAAAAGCGCCAGAGCGGAAGATTGGGAACAGTTTAAGATAGAGCAAAGGAGGACAAAGGGCTTAATCAAGAGGGGCAAAATAGCTTACGAAAGCAAGCTGGCGGAAAATATAAAAACTAACTCCAAAAGCTTTTATAAGTATATCAAGAGGAAAAGACTGGTGAAAACCAAAGTTGGTCCATTGCAGTCAGATACGGGGGAATATATAACGGGAAATAAGGAAATGGCAGGCCAACTAAATGCATACTTTGGGTCAGTCTTTACGAAGGAAGACACAAATAACCTCCCTGGGATATCGGGAAAAATAGGGACATTGGCAAAGGAGGAACTGACGCAAATCAATATCTCTAAGGATATGGTGTTAAGGAAGCTAAAGGGATTGAAGGCGGACAAATCCCCAGGGCCTGATAACATGCATCCTAGGGTACTGAAGGAGGTGGCCCTAGAGATAGCGGATGCACTAAGTATGATTTTTCAGAATTCATTAGACTCGGGAACAGTGCCCATGGATTGGAGGGTAGCTAACGTTACCCCACTTTTCAAAAAGGGGGGTAGGGAAAAAGCAGGTAATTACAGACCTGTAAGCCTTACATCAGTTGTGGGCAAAATGCTGGAGTCCATCATTAAGGATGAAATAGCGGAGCACTTAGCAAATGGGGACAGGATAGGACAGAGTCAACATGGATTTACAAAGGGTAAATCGTGCTTGACTAATCTATTGGAATTTTTTGAGGGAGTAACTGGTAAAATAGATGGGGGAGAGCCAGTAGATGTGGTGTACCTGGACTTCCAAAAGGCCTTCGATAAGGTCCCACATAAAAGATTAGCATGGAAAATTGAAGCTCATGGGATAAAGGGGAAAGTATTGACGTGGATAGAGAACTGGCTGTCAGATAGAAAACAGAGAGTTGGAATAAACGGCTCATTTTCTGAATGGCAGGCAGTAACAAGTGGGGTACCGCAGGGATCTGTCCTGGGTCCCCAGCTGTTCACAATTTACATTAATGACCTGGATCAGGGAGTCGGATGCAGCATTTCCAAATTTGCAGACGACACTAAACTAGGAGGGGGGGTGGGCTCAGAGGAGGAGACCAGGAAGCTCCAGAGCGATTTGGACAGACTGGGTGATTGGGCGGATAAATGGCAGATGCACTATAATGTGGACAAGTGCGAAGTTATCCACCTTGGGTGCAGGAACGGGAGGGCAAATTATTATTTAAATGGCAATAAATTGGGAGAGGGGGAAGTACAGAGAGACCTGGGTGTTCTTGTACACCAGTCACTGAAGGCGAGCATGCAGGTGCAACAGGCGGTCAAGAAGGCAAACGGTATGCTGGCCTTCATAGCAAAAGGGTTGGAATACAGGAACAGGGATACCTTGCTGCAGCTGTACAGGGCACTGGTGAGACCACACCTCGAGTACTGTGTACAGTTTTGGTCGCCTCATCTGAGGAAAGATGTTCTTGCCATGGAGGGGGTGCAGCGGCGATTCACCAGGCTGATACCAGGAATGGCGGGATTGACCTATGAGGAGAGACTATGTAGTTTAGGGATGTACACACTGGAGTTTAGAAGATTGAGAGGGGACCTCATAGAAGTGTATAAAATTCTGACAGGTCTAGACAGACTAGATGCAGAAGGAATGTTTCCCTTGGCGGGTGAGAACAGAACTAGAGGACATAATTTAAGGATAAGGGCTAAATCATTTAGGACAGAAATGAGGGGGAATTTCTTCACTCAGAGGGTGGTGAACCTGTGGAACTCATTGCCACAGAGGGCAGTGTACGCCAGCTCATTAAATATATTTAAGAGGGAATTAGATATATTTCTACAGGCAAAAGGGGTTAAGGGTTACGGAGAGAAGGCGGGGACGGGATACTGAATTGGAGGATCAGCCATGATCTCATTAAATGGCGGAGCAGGCTCGAAGGGCCGGATGGCCTACTCCTGCTCCTATCTTCTATGTATCTATGTATCTATGTAGGATGGCTGCCACGTTCGCCAACATATTAGTGACTGCACTTCAAAAATAATTCATTGGCTGCAAAGCACTTCAGGGAATCCTGAAGATATGAAAGGTGTTAAATAAGTGCAATTTCTTTCTTCTTTCTTTATATGAAGAAGTGTTTCCAGACATCAGTCCTGAACTGGCCTTTTAACAGCTTAATCTTCAGTGGATTAACTTAATGCTCTGGATTAATCTTTTCTATTCTGTGCAGTAATCCATATACGGTCACCTGGTCACCTCTCATTTCCTTACTTTCAAGGCTGAAGGGTGTGAGTCTTTCTAACCATTGCTCATAATTCAGTTTTTTGACACTAGGGAAGAGTCTCATGCCCCTTCTCTGCTTCCAGGGCTTGGATATTTTGCTTATGACTCAGGACCAGAACTGAATGCAGCACTCAACATGCAGCCTACCCAGGGCATCACATCATGATGGCTTCAAATTTGTACTTTACTGATTTAGCAAATAGTTCAACATTCAGTTTGCTTCATTGCTTGACATTCTGCAATACAAGACTTGGTAATTGTTGCAGCTACATCTCTTTCAGCCTCTGTCCTAGTTGATTCAACACCATTCATTAAGTAAGTATGTTCATTTTTTCTTCACTGTGTAATGCTTGGCACTTGAATGAATTTTGTAGTTCTGCCAACTTGCAAATTTTTTAGGACCTTGGCTCCTTCATCAGACTTGACTGACCGACTTGCATTTCATTTTTGAATCTCGGTGATTTTTGTAGATTAGAAGCAATAAGTACCTACCACCAATCCCTGAGACTTCACTTAATATATCGCCACAGCTTGACATCACTTCCATAACTAGTACTCACTTACTTTATTTCACACTTCAGCAGCCAGGGGCATTCAGCCTCGGATCTGCGGGTAAGCGTTCTCCAAGGCGGCCTTCGAGATACACGACAGCGCAAAATCATAGAGCAGAAACTGATAGCCAAGTTCCGCACTCATGAGGATGGCCTCAATCGCGATATCGGGTTCATGTCACGATACAGAACGTGACTTGACATCATGGCCGGTCTTCCCAGGTGTTTTTTTTTTTAAAAAGACTAACACAAGAACACAAATTGACAGGATATGCAGCCAGCAGGTGGTTTGACACGTTGGACCCCCTGGGACACATCTCATTGTCTTGGCTGTGCTCTTTGTTGTAGGGAAAAATGTGAATAGATTTTGTCTGTGTTTAAATTGTGAATTCTGGGAGATTCTCTCACTGCTAACTTACCTGACGAAGGAGCGAACTGCTTCGAAAGCTTGTAAAATTAAATAAATCTGTTGGACTATAACCTGGTGTTGTGCGACTTCTCATTTTTGTCCACCCCAGTCCAACGCCGGCATCTCCACATCATGACATACTTTATTTCAGGCATTTCCTTATCCACCTCCAAGTTTTACTTCGAATATCCCCTGCATTAAGCTTGTGTATAAGCCCTTCATGCAGAACCTTATCAAAGGCTTTCCTGAAGGCTAGTAAAATACAATATACTGTAGTGCTTTCCAACATCAGTTTGGGATGTCACTTCCTGCAAAGAAAGTCAGTCAAGGAGCTAGTTCGGGCAGAATCTCTTCCTCCTGAAGCTATTTTGGCTGTCATTTACTAGGTGTTGGACAACCCATGATATTGTGCCTCTCATATAGCTAATCCTCACCTTTGTTTGTAAAGATAAATTCCATTACTTTGCCAGTTATTGAGATAAGACTAATTGGTGTAAGACTATTTGGTGTAAGAATGGGGCTGTACTTACCCAGGTTTGTTTTACCGTCTTTTTTGAAATTAGGTTCCATATTGGCCTGTTTCCAATCCTTGTCTTCATTGACTATCTCGTAATTTCCTTGGCATATTCAAAGAAACACAAGCCAATTGTTTTTTCCATTGATACTTAAGTTCCCATATGTTGGTTAACTCTTATCAGCAATATTTTGTATCTTCTTGTTGTTGGTATAGATATATTATTGTGCTATTGTTACAGTGAATTTATTTAGAAGTAGTAGTTTTGGAGATTTTTTGCATTTTATGGAAAATCAGAAATGTTTTGAAAAGAAGGAGAATTAGAATGTCTGCTGAAGCAATAAAGAGGCCAGAGTCAATTTGGATAGATTCATTTTTATTTTAAAAGTTGAATAATAATGTGAGCTTCCTTGAAAAGTAAATGATCTTCTGATCTGTTACTATGTGTGTTATCCTTTAGTGAACAAGCAATATTTTAGTTAGACTGTATGGCCCAGAATTTCTAACCTGATGCTGTCCTGCTCACTATTTACTACGTTGCCAAGTTTTGTATCGTCCGCAAACTTCAAAATTGTACTCCCTTTACCCAAGTCCAGGTCATTCATATATAACAAGAGAAGCAATGGTCCTAATACCGACCCCTGGGGGACCCACTGCATACTTCTCTCCAGTCAGAAAAAACATCAGTTCACCACTACTCTCTGCCTCCTATCCCTTAGCCAATTACGTACCCAAGTTACCACTGTCCCTTTAATATCATATGCTTCTATTTTCCGACTAAGTCTGTTATATGGTACTTTATAAAATGCCTTTTGAAAGTCCATATATACAACATTTACTGCACTACCTTCATCAGCCCTCCCTGTTACCTCATCAAAGAACATGATTTGCCTTTAAGAAATCCATGCTGGCTGTCCCTTATTAACTCATGCTTCTCCAAGTGAGAATGAATTTTGTCCTTGACAATGGTCTCTAGTAGTTTTCCCACCACTGACATTAGACTGATTGGCCTGTAGTTACAAGGTTTATCTTAATATGCTAAAGATAACAGTTTAAATGGCTGGCCCATTTTATTCAAAATAATCCATTTCAGACGCCTGGCCCCCTATTGTTCAAATGGCCCCTAGCCAGCCTTGCTTGTGAAAATAACAGGAAGGATACTGGGCCTTTGTGAACTAACTCTTCAAAAATCCTGAACCTGAATTCATAACATAAACATATAGCTTAACCAAAAATCTTTCCTAGGTCAAAGAGTCAACAACCTCTAATCATGACAAGTGAGGATAGTGATGCTCAAACATGCATTGGTTAAAACATGTCAATCATAGCAGCTTGGTGGCTTAATGTGATAGTACCTTGCCCAACAGATTGGCAGAAATGGGTTTCCCATCTCAGTTGAGATTGCTACAGAGGCTTTAATACTGTGTTGAGGTGACAATCTTCGTTGCACTTCAATATGTCCTACTTGCTGGTACAGAGTAGCATGAGTAGAGGTTGTGGAATTGTTCAGTTGCCCATTGGTGCTAAAAGCAAAATGTAAGGTTGTTCTTGCGATTCTTGGAAATCACAGAATGTTTTCCTTTTCCCCAATTTAATAATAAATCAGAGCCTTTAAACTAAATATTCACTGTGTTGCTGCAACTTAGTGGTATGTTTTGCTAATTCCAATTAATTCACAGAGCCTATTTATAGATAGTAAAGCCAATAGAAAACATAAATGTATTAAAATGGAATAACTAAAAGAAAGGAAGTAATGATGTGTTATTTTTAGAGCTATAGCCAGACCTCCAATTACTTGATGGTTAGGTTGCATGAATAGGAACATAGAAACAGGAGAAGGCCATTCAGCTCCTCAAGCCTGCTCCACCATTCAATTAGATCATGGCTGATCTGTACCTCAACTCCATTTACCTGCCTAATTTAACATTGAGAGGTCGCACAACACCAGGTTATAGTCCAACAGTTTTATTTGAAATCACAAGCTTTCGGAGCTATCGATTTGCTCCTTCCTCAGGTGAAGTAAATTTACTTCACCTGAGGAAGGAGCAAATCGATAGCTCCGAAAGCTTGTGATTTCAAATAAAACTGTTGGACTATAACCTGGTGTTGTGCGACCTCTCAATTTTGTCCACCCCAGTCCAACACCGGCATCTCCGCATCATAATTTAACATTAACATACATGCAATACACCTGAACTATTGAATCAATTAATAGTCATCAATGCAAAAAATGTGAGCAATGGATCCACGCCCAGTGGCACAGTAATTTATTCTAATTCCAGCATTACATGAGCTTCAAATTTAACAATCATATGCAGTTATTTCTGTTAGAATACTAAGTGGAACACTGTCTTACAGTAATGGAGTGTTTTGGCTTGAAATGAATTGGAAGCTAACATACAACATTTGCTTCCGCAACAAGTTCACCTAGTATTGGTGGGATATAGTATTGTTGAATTTTGCCAAGGAATGCACAACACATTCTCCCATTATCATAGCCATCCTCCCAGATAAAAAGGCCATTAGGAAGGCAAGAGAGGGAGGAACAGTAAAGAAAAGCTGGTGGAAAATGTATCCCATCTCAAAAACGCATGCCTCTGTGCTCTAATATAGAATGGAAGGAATGGAACTTGTGGTTTCTGAGAAGTTCACTGTATCATATTGTGTGTATCGTTCTCCATTTTTTGGAGTGCTTAAACTTTGAAATGACAATCTCCTTGAATGGACAATACTCATGTTCATAGGAAATCTGGAATCCCAGACAGCACAGATCTTTTGAAAGGCTTTTCGGCGAGCAGTGAACAAAATGAAAATCTGTAGACCCTGTTAATCAAAAAAAAAGCAATATTTTAGGAAATCAACATCGTCAGAAAAGCATGCTGTAAAATGATTTAACAAAAAAATACAATTTGGCTGTCAGAATTGTAGCCTGTATTTACTAATGTATTAAATGTTGCTAATTACAAAAAACTAGGTAATCCAGATTCATCATCATTATCCTACTCAGCAAAATCATGGCAGCCCCGGGTCTTTGCTGCAGGATTTCCTCAGGGTAGCGTCCTCAGCCCAACTATCTTCAATTGCTTCATCATGGATCTTTCCTCTGACATAAGGTTAAGAGCGGGCTGTTTGCTGATGATTCCAGCGTTCAGTTCCATTCACAACTCCTCTGATAATGAAGCAGCCCCATGCCAACCAATAGCGGGGCCTGGACAACATCCAGGCTTGGGCTGACAAATGGGAAATAACATTCACGGCACTTAATTGCCAGGCAATGATCACCTCCAACAAGAAAAAGCCCAACCACCTCCCCGTAACCTTCAACAGCACCATCCCTTATCATCAACATCTTGGGGATTATCATTGACCAGAATTTGTAATGAACCAGACATAAAAACACCATGGCTACAAGCACAAGACAGAGACTGGGTGCTATGTGACAAGTGGCAGACCTCCTAACCCCTCAAAGCCTCGTCACCATCTACAAGGCTCAATTCAGGACTGAGCTAGAATGATCAGCACTCGCTTGGATGGGTGCAACTGTAACATTACTCAAGAAGCTCGACACTGTCCAGAGTCTAGAACCAGGGGCCACAGCCTCAAGATAAAGGGTAGGCCATTCAGGACTGAGATGAGAAGAAATTTCTTCACACAGAGGGTGGTGAATCTTTGGAATTCTCTACCCCAGAGGGCTGTGGAGGCTCAGTCATTGGGTATATTCAAAACAGAAGGCGATAGATTTCTGATTAGTAAGGGCATCAAGGGATATGGCGATAGGGCCGGTGAATGGAGTTGAGGCAGAAGCTCAGCCATGATCTCATTGAATGGTGGAGCAGGCTCGAAGGGCCGAATGGCCTACTCCTGCTCCTATTTCTTATGTTCTTAACAGAGCAGTCTAGTTGATCAGAACCCCAACCACTAAATTCAATATTCACTTCTCTACCATCAATGTACTGTGGCTGCAGTATGTGCAGTCTACCATGTACTGCAACAACTCACCAGGATTGCTTCAGGAGCACCTCCCAGCCATGTGATCTCTGTCACAGAGAAGGACAAGAGTTGCAATATCATGGGCACACCATCACCTACAAGTTCCCCTCCAAATCAAGCACCATCCTGACTTGAGCATATATCTTTATTCCTTCATCAGCATTGGGTCAGAATCCTGGAATCCCCTACCTAACACCATCATAGGTGCACCATCACCACAAGGGCTGCAATGGTTGAAGTGGTTGGTCCGCTACCACTTTCTTAGGGCAACTAGGGATGGGCAATAAATAGCGCCTTGTTAGTATTGCCCACATCTAGGGAACAAATGATGAAAATCCATGCACATGTTAAAAAATAAACCTTTTTAGGGCATCCCATCATAATGTTACTTCAAACTGATTCTCCTACGCCATTTATCCCTTAATGAGTGTACTTCCCACCAGATATTCTTACTGAGACTGGGAGGATAGGATAGTCTGGGTTATCATTTTCTCATACTGCCATAAATGGATCTATATAAATAGTTTCCTCCTCGTAAATGGAACTCCTAGTTTCCCTGTGGCATTCTATCTATCAAGGTGCTTGGAAATCATAAACATCACCCAACAAGTGAGTTGGTGCTACAGTTTGGGCAAGCTTAAGGCTCAAATTCACAATTTTCTACTTGGTGCTTGAGTGTTCCTACCAGTAGTTCCTATAGGTCCACGAGGTTGTCAAATTTCTGCATTTTTCGACTTACTACTAGCATATTATTTCTACTGATGTATACTAAGAAATACTTTGTTTCTGCAATCCTAGCATTGTTTCCCTTTGGGTACTGATACTGTCTTTTGGAAGTTAGAACAGCTAGAGTCCCATTGCCCTGGCAACACATAAACCATTATGTTTTGATCCTCCATGGCAACAGTTATCCTAATAATGTGCAATTCCAGTCATAACAGATATTCATCCAATCCCTTTTTTTAAAAAAAGCATTAACTTTCATTGATGTAAGTTTGTTGGAAGTCTGATCTTTTCATCTTTAGTTTGGCTGTAGGCATTTCAATATTTTAAATTGTCCTCTGGTTCTGCAATTACAATCTACTTTAAATAATCTGCTTACATTTACAGATGTGTTCTCTCGATTTGTTTTTTCTCATTGAAAGTAAGTTTTCTTTAAGCATCTACCCATAACTTATAGTCTTAAGACTTACAATCAGCTATTTTTCCTCTGAATTCTCTCCAATGCAGTGATGGCTTTTGCCTTTGTCCAATATTAAAACAACAACAATTTGCATTTTATGTTTCTGGAAGAAAAAACTACAAACCTGAGTGGTATTAAGAGCACAGAAGATATAGCTAAAGACAGCTTGTGTTTCATCACGCTCTATAAGCATCAAATAACCTAGACTCCATGTTAAACACAACATAATGGCTACTGATAAGGATCCCATCATCTTCTTTGCTGAGGTTGCCGGTTTAGCACTAAAAAAAAGCACATCAGATAAGGAAGTGATTGCCAATGTCAAAGCAATTTACTATTTTTGATAAAATGATATTCAAGAGACCTTTTCCCATCTTTCAATAAAAATATTAAAATGTTTTTTACAGTCTGGTTCATATATCAAATTAATAAATTAATTGTCTCTCACTTAACTGCATAACTTGTTAAATTGCTTGAGGCTTTACAGCCCTGCTCATTACTCGTGACTTTTTAAATAAAACCAATTTATTAACTTCCTTCCCTTTTATTTTGTGCCTTGAATGTTTCATCCCTGGTTAAGAGGAGAAGGTAGCTTGTTTCTATTACTATGCCAATGATGCTCTACAACTGGTTACATAGAGGTATGCGAGAGTGGCATGGGGTGACTTAGCATGATTTTCACTCCCTTCCTATGGGGAAATAACTGACCTGAGTTTTGGAATAATACTTATGAATGGGAGATAATTAAAAAGTAAGGTGAAAAATCTTCATGGCAGATAAGTGACGAAGATCAATTTTAAAGTGTGAGGATTCCCAATTAAAATAGTTTATAGTTAATTACCTTCTCAATGATCAAAGGCTTGTAGCAAATTTGGCATCTAATGAGGTGGGGTCTACATCTGTCTGACAAAGGATGCACTCAGCCTGAGAGCAATTAGTAGTTTTTTTTATTCACTCATGGGATGTGGGCATCGCTGGCAAGGACAGCATTTATTGCCCATCCCTAATTGCCCTTGAGAAGGTGGTAGTGAGCCGCCTTCTTGAACTGCTGCAGTCCGTGCAGTAAAGGTACTCCCACAGTGCTGTTAGGGAGGGAGTTCCAGGATTTTGACCCAGCGACGATGAAGGATCGGCGATATATTTCCAAGTCAGGATGGTGTGGGACTTGGAGCGGAACTTGGAGGTGGTGGTGTTCCCATACGCCTGCTGCCCTTGTCCTTCTAGGTGGTAGAGGTCGCGGGTTTGGGAGATGCTGCCGAAGAAACCTTGGCGAATTGCTGCAGTGCATCTTGTAGATTGTACACACTGCAGCCACGGTACGTCAGTGGTGGAGGGAGTGAATGTTTAAGGCGGTGGATGGGGTGCCAATCAAGCGGGCTGCTTTGTCCTGGATGGTGTCGAGCTTCTTGAGTGTTGTTGGAACTGCACTCATCCAGGCAAGTGGAGAGTATTCCATCACACTCCTTACTTGTGCCTTGTAGATGGTGGAAAGGCTTTAGGGAGTCAGGAGGTGAGACACTCACCACAGAATACCTAGCCTCTGACCTGCTCTTGTTGCCACAGTATTTATGTGGCTGGCCCAATTAAGTTTCTGGTCAATGGTGACCCCCCCAGGATGTTGATGGTGGGGGATTCGGCGATGGTAATGCCTTTGAATGTCAAGGGGTGGTGGTTAGACTCTCGCATTATTGGAGATCGTCATTGCTTGGCACTTGTGTGGCGCGAATGTTACCTGCCACTTATCAGCCCAAGCCTGAACGTCGTCCAGGTCTTGCTGATTGCGGGCATGGACTGCTTCATTATCTGAGGAGTTGTGAATGGCACTGAACACTGTGCAGTCATCAGCGAACATCCCCATTTTTGACCTTCTGATGGAGGGAAAGTGATTGATGAAGCAGCTGAAGATGGTTGGGTCTAGGACACTGCCTAGGCCCAACCATAGTTTACTATAACTAAACAAATATTGCTGGTTACCAAAAGGAATAGAAAGAATTATGGTGGAATACTTTTATGCTCTGTGCCATTGACTGAGAGGCCCGAATTCCAGTCGGCCTAAAGGCTGACATACTCCCACCAAACTTTCTCCAGATGATGAATTGGCAATCAGCTGAATTGTAAAGCGCATGGGCAAAAGGAAGGATGGTAAAAAAGAAAATTCAATTGCAAGGATTACATCTCTATCACCATAGAATTTCCTAGTCACCAAATCGAAAATGCAACTTATGATGCACACAGAAGTAAGCTAGTACATTCAGCTCTTTTTGGTCAGGGAGGATTGTTTGAGTATGGGAGACATAATTGGGTTGAGCAAAATTAAACTGCCTCAATGTAAAGCAAGTTAATAAATAACGTGTTGTACTACCTGCAAGTACCATGGTCTTTGTTGAACAGCACCAACTTTGTCACTAAAGCAAACATGATAAAATTAAATAGTAGTAATATCCCAACTGGAATAAGAAATCCCCACAGCATTGGTTTTGACAGATCCAGATGCCCATGTAGGTCCAAACCAGCAAGCCAGCAGCTGAAAAACAGAGATTACAGCCAGAGTCTGGTAAAAAGCGTAAGGCTGAACATGCAAAACAAAGAGATTCATTCATTTGTTTATAAAATCCAAACCCAAATAAAATGATGCTTTGAGTGTGAAATTCCTCCTGTCAAAAATGTTCTGCTTACATAGTAATAACAGTATTTACAGCACAGAAACAGGCCATTCGGCCTAACGGGTCCATGTCGGTGTTTATGCTCCACGTGAGCCTCCTCCCACCAATGTTCCTTCTAATTTTTTTTCCTGCGCGGGCCCTGTAAATTTGCGGTATCTCTTCCAGTGGCAGTAGCTAGTGAGCGGCCTGCGCGGAACCTCGTGATTGGTGCGCGGCCACGCACCTTAGGGGGAACATTGCCACCCACCCACCCACCCTTCTTCTTCTAACCCCAGCAACATGTCCTTCGATTCCTTTCTCCCTCGTGTGTTTATCTAGCCATTCCCCTTAAATGCATCTATGCTAGTCGCCTCAACTACTCCTTGTGGTAGCGAGTTCCACATTCTTAACCACTCGAGGTAAAGAAGCTTCTCCTGAAATACCTGGGACACATTGCTTTAAACAACGGGAGCATTATACCATGCAGATCACAATATATTATTTTAATGTTGAAGTGCAAATCTGTGAGTGGTCACTCTCAGATTCTTGGGCCAATTAGAAATCAGGCTGGCTTTCTTCTTTGTAGCTTTTAAATGCGTGGCTCTAAAGGTCATTTAGAGGTTACAGGCATTCTGACTCCTGGATCAATGAGTCATTTTCCATTGGAGGGAAAGTTTTTGCTGTAAATTACAAATAATTAGCTTTCTTTCTCTTTTTAAAATAATTTTGTACGGTGTGATACATGAAGTTTGATGGACAAAATGGAAGGGTGGGGGTGGGGGGGGCTAGGCTGCGGAACCAGCACAGAGTTGCACATCTTGAGTGACCGTTTGTAAGAGTTCTGCCCAGGGACAGTGAAGCAAGGGTGTTTTGATTAGTTTCTAGAAAACAAATGGTTCCTATTTCAATTAACCCTTGTTGGTAGATAATTAAATAAACAGATACTACTGCTGCACAAGTGAACCTGTTTGTATGAGTGTTGAATTATCTGTATAAACAGAAATGGCGGATGTTCTAAGCATTTAGAATATATTAGAAAAGATAAAGATTGAACTCTCTGCATTCCTCCCTCCCTCTGTGAAATTACTGTCAGCCTCTCGCTCTAAAGTGAAATTAGCACTTGAAAATAGGGTTTCTGTCAATACGACCGCAAAAATGTTCATGCTCCAGCTAGTTTTAAAATGATTTAAAAGAACAGCATCATTTCTTAAAAATTGGCATACTTTGAATTATTCATCAATCAACTGACAGAATTATACTAATACATGCTGGAATAATCTCTACATTGCACATGCAGAGACGCTGGCATGTTGGGAATTGCAGGCATGGGTGTGATTTGCCTTCAGTTGACAGAGTAACATGTCTGGGAAGAATATAAACTCAAGCCTTAGACTTTTGAGAACGGTGCAGATTCTGAGTAAAACATTACTGAAGGTAGTCAAACGTACACAATATAATTTTATAGCTGCAATTAATCATAGTGAAATATGTTATTTTGATGTCTTTATCATGCTAAAAAACCTTATTTTCAATATTTCTACCTGTGCATAGTCAGCTGAATGAAGAGAAAATGGCAACCAAAAAATATTTTTAATGATTTGATTGTCTCACCATCTGCTTTCCTTTACTCGGACCTTTCGTTGACTGCCACTTTTGATTTGAATTTCATGATTGGTGTTGTTCATTTGTGTTTGGTACTTGGTGATTGGTATGGTGTCTACCTATCGAATTTGATTGGTCACAGTTTTCTAATGATAATATGGAACTTGCTGCCACACGGAGTGGCTTAAGCACATGGCACTGACCTGTTTAAGGGGAGACTTGATGCATACATGAGGGAGAAGGGAAGAGTTGGATATGGGGGCATATGGGTGGGAAGAGGTAATTAGAGTGGAAGGAGGCTCGTGTGGAGCATAAACAGCAGCACAGACCAGTTTGGCTGAATGACCTGTTTTTGTAAGAAAGAAAGAATGACTTGCATTTATATAGCACCTTTCACAACCACCGGATGTCTCAAAGCGCTTTACAGCTAATGAAGTATTTTTGAAGTGGAGTCACTGTTGTACTGTAATTTTAACCTAACTCGCAGGCCAGGAAAACCATGGGATCGGGTGGAATGCCAGTTCTGCACCCCACCCAATATTACTCTCAATAGAGAGTGAAATCGGGCGGGGGTGTAAAACCAGCGTTGCACTCGATCCTGTCAGTTTCCCGATGGGCGGATTACGTTAAAACTGCCCTCTATGTAATAAGTACAAAATTTGATCCAATTAGGTGCAAGTCTGACACCAAAATTTGCATGAAGAAAGGTATGATGATAAAGATGTTATGCTGAAGTGTGATTGACAGGTGTGTGCAATGCACAATTTTTTTATATATGTAGTATATTATAAAAGTCTTGCATCTCGCATGTGGTTTTTCCATCACAATTTGGGCACCACACCTGTATATATGCAAAATTCTGTGTCACCTAATTGACTAAGATTTCATATTCACAATGAATCACAGCTGAACAAGTAGGGATCATGCCAATCAAAAGCAGATGCAAAATCTATTCATGATATGGTACTACAGATGTATGAAAACAACAATAAGCAGTCTGAAAAGTCTACCAATGAAAGGAAGGCAAAGGGAAAGCAAAGCAATTGCTGCAAATATTTTTTGAAAATCCTTCAGATTCCATCTTACTCAGTCACAGAAGTATATATAGTACTAAAAATAAAGGGCTAGAAATTCATTATAGCCCAGGAATGGGCGGTAAAATTAGAAAAGCTGGAGAATTAGCGCCAGACGCTAATACTTTAGACTGCATGCAAAATTAAGTCTCACTGCTCAAAGAAATGATTGGGGTGCTAATTCAAGTCTTTAAGACCAAGCTCATTGGCATTATGTTCAAAGGGTGAACCAATATCAAGTGCAGTCTAATCGCCAGTCATCATTGCCATAGGCTTTTCCCAGTTCTTAAAGGGGAGGTTCACTGATGCTGCAGAACCTCATTCTCAGCATTGCTGGCTGTGCAGCTGGCTCCGCAAGCAGCAGCAGGTCAAGGAGAAGGAGCCGGACGACTGAAGCAGCTGTACTCATGACAGATCCACGCCCCAGGGAGAGAGGCCGCAGATTCAGCGATCAAGCATTGGAGGCGTTGGTGTTCGCTGTGGAGAGACGGAGGGCGGTGCTCTACCCGACAAGTGGCAGGAGGCCCTCGCCGCAAGTCTTCCGCACCATGTGGAGGGAGGCAGCCCAGCAGGTCTCGGGCAGCACTGTGGTCCCCAGGACCCACACTCAGTGCAGGAAAAAAATTAACAACCTCACTTGGGTGGTCAGGGTGAGTGAATGCTTCAACAAATGCTACACATCACCATCTGAACCACAGTTTTCACACACTGCCCAGAGCACCACACCCCCAGCACTCACCCACCAACAATCTCTACCTACCAACACTCACACCCACATCTCACACCTTGCACACAATGACAGCTATCCAACTATGGCAAGCACATCACCCAAACAAATTGCTCCACACTCACTCACACACTTTGCTTTCTCTTGGAGGCCAAGGTGGCTCACAACAGGAGGGAGCAAGAGTGCACAGGCGGGGAACAACCTGACACCCAACCACTTTCTGAGCTGGAGGAAAGAGTGCTGCAGATTAGTGGGCGCGAGGTGGTGGGCTCCGTGGCCACCTGCGATGTTGATCCCCTTGGGGACAACAACGGTATGTTCATCCCTACTCCTTCTTCTCAAATCCCACTTCCTCCTCACCCCACAAACGTTTCACACTTTCTAGCTAATCATGCTGTATGCATGCCTTTCTCCCTTCCTGCCCTGTCCCCTCACCTTAACCTGACTCTTGTGCCTTTATGCTTTCAGATAATGAGCAAGCACCTGAGCAGCCTGTCCCTGAGGGCACCGTTGAGAGCAAGGCGGAAGAAGAGGACGAAGAAGAACACACCGCGTCACTGCATGTCTCACCCGCAGGCACCAGCTCAGATACTGGCACTACGCATTCTTTAGAGGCTAGTATAGTAGCGGGATCTGCAGAGGGTGAGGCACCGGGGACGAGTGGGCTGCAGCAAGGCCAGGGGGAAAGGGTAGTTCGGGGCCAGCTCCCTTGAGGGCGAATTCGCACGTGAGTCCTGCTGCACAGGACTCACATGAGGACCTCGATAGGGAGGCCTTTAGAAGAAGGGTGATGGGCATGCACACGGAAATGCTAGGTGCAATGGCAAGGGTGCCCGAGAGCCTCTCGGCAATGATAAGGAGCGTGGAGGAGACTGCCTCCAACATTGCACAAGGCTCTGCGCACACCATGGAGCCCATCATTTCCAGTCTGCAAAGGATGGTAGACTCCCAGAAAGATCGTGGCAACCCAGACATGATGCTGCGTGTGATGGGCGATCTGGCAGCTTCCATTGCAGCACAGGCAGAAGCGACGTAACGTCTTAGTGCTGTAATGCAGTCTATGCTTGGTGGCTCTCATGCAGTCTCAGCTTGATGCCACGCTAGCTCTGACTGCTGCCATCGTGGCTGGGTCTACCACTGTCGACCGGGGGCTTTCACGGTGCCACAGCAGGCCAGCAATCTGTGCTCCAGCAGATTGGTAGTGATGCTGAGGTGCTGCCCCGGGAGAGTGGCAGTGGGTCAGTGGAGCAGGAACCTGCTGTCCTCTCTCAGGATGACAGCTTTCCTGCTCCCACCACTGCCACTCCGCCATTGCCCTTGTCGCTGCCTGTCATCCAGCCAGCCCAGACTGCTGCCGCCCGTGCTGAGATTGTGCAGTCTACAGCCAGGCCTTCCAGGCCCAGAGCTGGTCGAGGGCGTCCTGCTAGTCCATCTGAAGTCTCCCACACGGACACTCAGCAGCCTTCCACCAGCCCTGCTGCAACCACTGGGCCAACACTTCATAGCAGCACTAGAGTAGGCAAAGGCACAGTAACGAGAGGCATGAAGGGATTGCACAAGGGTGAATAGTTCATATTGTTGTTGTAAATATGTGTTCACTGATTATTGATAAATTTATTAATTCAGTTTGGATTCTTTTGTGGTGTCTCTCATTTCAGCTTTGTGCTGTGATATGGCCTGCGACAGGGATGGAATGTGGTGAGCAACAGGGATCTGAAGTTTAATTTATTGGAACCGCAGTCTGATGAGGCAGTCACGGACCACCCTTCCGGAAGGCCGATTGAGTGGCTGCCTCCTCCCTCGCTCCTGTTCCTCCTCCTCCTCCTCCTCCTCGTCTTCCTCTTCCTCATCCTCCTCCTCTCCCTCCTCCTGAGGTGGTCCCGCAATCCCTGGTGGCAAGGGCTGGGCCCTCATGATGGCCAAGTTGTGGAGCATGCAGCAGACTACTACGAAATGAGACACCCGCTCAGCCGAGTACTAGAGGGCTCCTCCCGAGCGGTCAAGGCAGTGGAACGGTTGCTTGAGCACCCCGATGGTCTGTTCGATAATGTTCCTGGTCACAGCATGGCTGTCATTATGTGAGTGCTGGGCAGGAGTGTTCGGGTCGCGGAGGGGAGTCATGAGCCAGGTGGAGAGCGGATAGCCCTTGTCTCCTACCAGCCAGCCACGAGCTTGACGTGGTGGCTGGAAGAGTGCTGGCACACCGTTCTGCCGCAGGATGAAGGCATCGTGGCTGCTGCCAGGATAGCCAGCATTCACATTGAGGATTCGTTGTCTGTGGTCGCACACCAACTGCACATTAATTGAGTGGTAGCCTTTGTGGTTATGGAAGATCTCAGGATTGTTATGGGGTGCCCGCAAAGCCACGTGGGTGCAGTCAATGGCGCCCTGCACCATGAGGAATCCCGATATCCTGGCAAAGCCACATGCATGCTCGTCCTGCTTCTCTCTGGTGATGGGGAAGGAAATGTAGTCCCTTCTCCTATTGTAGAGAACCTCTGTGACCTCCCGGATGCAGCGATGGACGGCAAACTGCGAAATGATCCACTGGCGAAGAAATTGAGGGTGACGGTGACCTTGACTGCCACTGGGCAAGCTGTGGCCACCCTAATCTGGAGGTCTGGTTGCAGGAGGTGGCAGAGTTCTGTGACCACCTCCTTGGTGAAGCGGAGCCTGGAGGACCAGGTCGACTGCCAGTACAGCCCCCATTAATGTAAGCCAAGTGTAGCACTGTGATATTTTTAAGGATAAATGTAGCTACTTTTTAGTTACCACAACACTCCTGATACAAAAGAACCTTTAAATTCCTGAATTAAACTGTTGCACAATATCAAACCGACAAGAAAGCACTGAAACTCCACTGACCTGACAGCTGCGATTCATTTCTCATGATCCCTTTAAATAACATCCCTGGAACCGGCTTCCACCTGCTTGACGCCTCCTCTCCCTGTTGCAGTCTGGTCGAGGCACTAAGGTAGGTGGTGAAAATGAATTTTGCAGTTCGGGCACCCAGTGAGCGTTGAATGCTCACTGACGTCACGATCTGCCTGGCGTTGAAGTCCCAGGCAGTAACTCGTACCGGTGGTGCAACAGGGGATCCGGATTTGCTGTGCGCCACTGGATTGGCCTCACCCTGGTGCTACTGCATCAGCGCCCCGTTAGCGCCAGCAGCTGTCACTAACGGGAGGCGCTAAACAAATGAATTTTTCCCCCAAAGTTTCTTAACAAAATAAAGACATTGAAAATTACATATCTCACAATATCATCAAACTTACCTATAGCATTATCTTTTGAGTGCTATATAAGTATATATATTATTGTTTCCCATGGAAGCCTGTCTATGTGTGAGAAGCCTGGAACTATAGTTTGGTTTCCTCTTGTGCTTTTTTTTGTGTTGTGAGGAAGCAAGTCCAATTTTTCTTTTGTTGTGTGGCCTGCAGCACTAAATGACATGGTCTGTGCATATGTGTCGCCTGCTATTTTATTTTATTATCTAGTTAGTGTGTTAGTTTAAGTGTCAGCTGTGGCTCAGTGGGTAGCACAACCGCCTCTGATTCAGAAGTTTGTGGGTTCGAGTCCCACTCCAGAGACTTGAGCACATAAATCTAAGTTGACACTCCAGTGCCACGCTGAGGGAGTGCTGCACTGTCGGAGGTGCCGTCTTTCGGATGAGACGTTAAACTGAGGCCCCGTTTACTCTCTCAGGTGGACGTAAAAGATCCCATGGCACTATTTCGAAGAAGAGCAGGGGGGTTATCCCTGGTGTCCTGGCCAATATTTATCCCTCAGTCAACATAACAAAAACAGATTATCTGGTCATTATCACATTGCTGTTTGTGGGAGCTGGCTGTGCGCAATTTGGCTGTCGCATTTCCCACATTACAACAGTGACTGCACTTCAAAAATACTTCATTGGCTGTAAATGCTTTGAGACGTCTGGTGGTCGTGAAAGGTGCTATATAACTGTAAGTCTCTCTTTCTTTAATGGGACATTTAACCTTTTCAAACTTAATTTTGACAGTTTATTGGACATATTTGTTATGTAGTAATGTGGGTGATTTGAGTACACGGACAAGGAGGTGATTGTAATGAAACCCAATGCTGCCTGGCATCAAATGCAACATCCCAGTGAATTGCCTCAGTAGAATTACAATGGCGTAGAAGTGTAAAGATTAATATATGTTTTGAAATCATGTTCATATGAAATTTGTTTATCTGCTACAATTGAGACATTAAGGCAATTGGTTTAAATTAGTTAATACTTTTGTCAAAATAGTGGATAAAGGCATACAAACATGTTATGCTTTTGAACACTCATTTTCAAGGCTGTACAATGATACAATACACTTATACACTGCATCCCAGTCTGTGCCCAAGACTATCCATGAGCAATGCCACGGGAGTTTTACTGCTTTATTATCATTTTCATGATTTAAAATGCAGTTGAAATATATATTGATTATACAATACTCACAACTCTTCCTGCCGATAACTCAGTGTGTTATCTGCCTTGTAGGTAGCTGCTAGTGTTATAACAACAATAACTGCTGGAAGACCTGAGGAATACATTTGATAAAAACAAGTGATGTTTGTACTGATGAGATTTAAATTCTGTTTTTTTTCTGAGCAATATAATTCTGCCTAATAAAATTCAGAGGTTACTATTTTATTGGGACGAAGCAGCCAAAGCCCAGTGAAACTGGAAAGCTTTGAATCAGTAAATTTTCACTTCATGCTACAAAGTCAATCATTTTGCATGTTAACAATTTCTTATGACTATTTATCATTCAAAATACATATGTCAAAATTAACTGCAAATGCAGTGAAATGCACAGAAACTTTTCCAGAACAAAATATTGAGGGAAATTTTCACCTTCACCGCCTGGGCGGTTAATCTGGCAGAGTGGATCGTCCACCCAGTGTAGAACCCACCCATTTTCATTCCATTGATAATTGGGTGGGTTCTACAACAGGTGGGCAATCTGCTCTGCTAGATTACCGCCCAGGCAGTGATGACAAAGTCTAACCCATTGTGTTTTACAATGTGTATATGCAGCTTTTGTGATCAAAAAGTCTCTAATAAAAAGTGCAGTGCCCTTTTTAAAGATAGCTTATTTTATGTGCAGTTATAGCAGCCTTCTAATTATGGTACTCTGATGCCTATCATATAGCATGTATTATCATTCCCTTATTGCTATAGAATGCCAAAAATCATGTGATATACTCCTCACTATAAGTGTTCTTTGGAGATATTTTTGATGGGGCTGCTAAAAATATTTAAGGGGGTTGAAAATTAGCCTTTACAAATTTTCCAAAGGAGATTACTGTTCTGTCTGAAATATGTCATATGAATAAAACCTAGTACATAATGGTGTATAACTTTTGTGCAAGTAGGCTTTTCAAAAACAGTCAAAGCTGTCAGCTTGCCAGCAAAAGCCACAGATACTTGCTTCCTGACAGATGACAGGTTTGAGTTCCAGACTAACTCTGATTTAAGTGCACTGACCATAGTCAGCTGAGTTTTGGTTAGTTCTCGGACAAGCTGCTGATCAAAGTACCTTGAGGGAAACAAAGGCCCCGAATTTCCTGGATCACATTTACACAGAAATTACACCAAAATTTATGCTGCCGATCTGGCGGATGGGAACTTATGCCGAAGTTTCCTGTGGAGCTCATTTGACAGTGCCCCAATGTAAAAACAGGCAGATACAGCGCCACCGATAGGGGTAATAGCGAGCTGTCTTCTGCCATAGTACCTCACTCTGAGAACCTCTTGTCTCTGCTGCACCTCTTCCTCTTTCATTATTAGGCAGAACAGGGGTATGCCCATTGGAAAGCCATTCCAGCTGCTTAGTCCTTCTGTACGTGTGGAGGGGGGAGGGGAACTGAAAAATTTCGAGTGCACTGAGACGGACAGCACTATGGTTGAGTATAGTGCAAGTCTTAGTAAGAAAAATTTGGAAAAAAAAATCTCAAAGAAATCCGCTATCAAACTTCAAAAGTCTCAACATCAGGTGACTTTGGGCCGTGCAGCGGAAATGTTTTAGCCGTAAATTTACGGCAACGCATTACTCACGCAAATCCAGGACATTCATGTGAGCTGGGGGTGGGACTACGTAAATGAACAGCAGAGGGTTTTGGCAGATGTATCTCCGAAACAGCACAAACGATCGAGGAAA
The DNA here is from genome assembly GCA_030390025.1 of Squalus acanthias. Taxonomy (NCBI): domain Eukaryota; kingdom Metazoa; phylum Chordata; class Chondrichthyes; order Squaliformes; family Squalidae; genus Squalus; species Squalus acanthias. The sequence goes on from CM059429.1 coordinate 148,072,919, forward strand.
TTCATGTATAGCGATGTTTCAGTGTAAAACCAGCATAAATCAGCTAGGTGCGAATTTCCTTGGAATAAATGGCGCAACGCTGGTCTTACGCCGTAGTTACCCCAAAATGCACGTGCCATCTTTTGGATGAGATGTCAAACCGAGGCCTCATCAGTCCTTTCAGGCGGACGTAAAAGATCCCACAGCACTTTTCGAAGAAGAGCAGGGGCGTTCTCCTGTTGTCCTGCCCAACATTTATCCCTCAACCAACACCACTAAAAATACATTTACTGGTCATTTATTTCATTGCTGACTGTGGGAGCTTGCTGTGCGCAAATTGGCTGCCATGTTTCCTACATTACAACAGTGACTACACTTCAAAAGTATTTGATTGGCTGTAAAGCATCTTGGGACGTCTTGAGTTCATGAAAATCGTTATATAAATACATGTCTTTCTTTTATTTCCTGATCACCAATCATAATAGAAAACCCTTAGCAGATGTTCAGAAGAGTACAAAATCCTATTCTCTACCACCCTGAAAAGGGATCAAAAAAATGTTGGGGAATTTTGCCTTTGTATTAGGCTTTTATGTTATTTGAGTTATATGTGGACAATCTGTTTTATTACTTGTTTACTCTGGATTTGTAAATTAGATATGCAATGCTCTATTATGCTATGCATGTGAATTAGGTATATAATTATTCATAATCTGCATATGCAAATTTGACATGTGCTTCAATAGTCATTTTATGGAAATTAGCTAAATCATGCTTCATTAATCTGCATTTCATATTTCCTTTGGTACATCATATTTCATTCCTATTAGCAGAACAAATAGAACACCCATGTGTAGTTTCTGAGTTATTAGTAAAAATGTGAAAGGAATAATGCCAATGTTGAAGTCAAAGGCACTTATTCCCTGCTCTTGCACCTATACATTGCGCAACGATAATCAAAAGTTTAACCATCCCATAAATGGTAAATGAAAGATTCACTTTGTATTGAAGCTGTAAAAAGCATTATAAAGGAACGATTGCTAACTGATCTCTTACCCCATCCAACCACTGAAATCCATATTAAGAAGTGCCGTGGTAGTGGTTTGAATACATGAACTAGAAGAACATACATCTGTGCACCGTACAGTGCTGACCAGGTGAATGTAGCCATTAAAAAATAATGAAGGATGGCAGCAGCAGCAGTGCACGAGAACACCTCTGGTGGATTGGAACGGTCAGAATGTAGAATGATGTTTTCTGTATTATTCGCAGCACTTTTTTCATTCAGAGCATTGGGGTTGTTTATCCCAGAGATGAAGATCAAATTAACCATGAGCATCGATGTGCAAAGACTCACAGTTACCCAGGTAAGTGAGGTCTTGCGTGCTTGCCTGAAGAGAAATTTTTCATTAGATAGAGTTACTTAAAAGACAGACTAGGATCTGCGGAGCAAATACAACAGTTCAGCTTATCCCATTCAAGAACAAATCTAACAACAGCAAATTCCATTTCAAAAACGATGTATCAACAGAAGTTCCTCATTCATTTCTGTTGTGCAAAATTCCTTTCACAGCAAAGTTTCCCAGCCCACCTAAGATACCTTTGTGCTATTATTGTCCTTACTTCTGTCCTGCTCATCAGACATAACTTCTTTCACATGCATAAACAACGACAACTTGCATTTATATAGCCCCTTTAACGTAGTAAAAACATCCCAAGGTGCTTCACAGGAGCGTCATCAGATGAAATTTGACACCAAGCCACATAAAGACATATTATGACAGGCTTGGTCAACGAGGTAGGTTTTAAGGAGCTACTGAAAGCAGGAGAGAGGTAGAGAGGCGGAGAGATTTAGGAAGAGAATTCTAAAGCTTAGGGCCTAGGTAGCTGAAGGCACGGCCACCAATGGTGGAGCGATGAAAATCGGGAATATGCAAGAGGCCAGAATTGGAGGAGCGCAAAGCTCTAGGTGGGTTGTAGGGTTGGAGGATGTTACAGAGATAGGGAGGGGCGAGGCCATGGAGGGATTTGAACATAAGGATGAACATTTTTAAATCGAGGTGTTGGTGGACCGGGAGCCAATGTAGGTCAGGCAATGGGTGAACGGGACTTGCTGTGAGTTAGGATACGGCAGCAGAGTTTTGGATGAGCTCAAGTTTACAGAGAGTGGAAAGTGGGAGGCCGGCCAAGAGAGGATTGGAATAGTCATATAAACATATAATTAAGTTGGAAATGGCCTCTCCAAATGCCATTAATATATTTTTCTTCATGCACCACTATCTTAGCGTTTTGCTTAAATAATATAATGTGAATATATATTGTAAGGGCCAATCTATATGGTTATAGTTGTAGCAATTTCTTCTGTGAGATATAGGATGATATAACAGTTCTTGACTAGTAGGAAAATTGACATCTTAATTCTTTTTTGATTTCAATCAAAATAAATTTGATTGTGAAAATATTATGCAAATATGATACAAAATATTGTAGAACTAAATTGACAAAGTATCATTTATGCTATATTTTATTTTATATAAGGACTGAGTGGCACAGTGTGTTAGAAAACTGTGCTTTCACCTGCTGACTTGGCTTCATATCCAGAACAGACAAATGGAATGACCATCTCTTCTCTCTGACAGCTTCAAGTCTCAACTGAAATGAGTCTGGGAAGTCTACAACCTCTAATATATATTAACCCACATCATATAAATTACCTTAAAATACCCTACACCCTAGCAGTCATTCAGCAAACTTACTCACGTAAGCTATGTGGGGACCATTTTAACCCTACCCGCCTGGCAGAAACCTAGCAGGTGGGCTGTTCAAATGCCCCGGGTTACTTACCTGTTGGGAAGCCGCCTGGATCCTGAAATTTTCACTTCGGCTTCCGGATGAGTGGCTAAGCCGCCCGCCTAAATGTGGCTGGGTCCAATTGTAGATTGGGGTCTAATGATGTCATCAGGCCCCAACTGCAATTTTAACTCTGGCCTGAGTGGGAAGCCACTGCAGCGGGAAGTGGACCAATGGTATGTTAATGAGGCTTTGGAGTTAAAATACCCTGTGCCTGTTTTCTGCCTCAGCGGGTGAGTTTCTAACTCACCACGCCAGCCATCTGCCCCGGAGTTAAAATTAGGGCATTGCATGAAATGTGCATATTTGAATTCTAGTTCAGGTAAAATCTTGGTGCACTGTAGAGGGAACTTTGCATTTCATCTGACCCATTGGAGCATTGTAATGTTCAGGACTGAAAAAGACTATTTGGATCCACCTAGCCACCTAGAGACTATACCTGAGGTGTGGCATCTATAGGTGCAAGATGGAAAAATGACACATCCCCTAATGCATATACATAGTGTAATGAAGCAGCTTATAATGATTACTATACTAATACATTTGCCACTGTTAACATTATTTTAAGTTCTTACCTGGTGATAATTTGAAATCCAATAGTGATGGTTAACCCGGCTATCGAAAACCCACATCCAACATACGACATAATGTCTAATGGTTCAGTGTATGTGTAATTCTGTCTGAAGCTCTATCGTAATAAAATTAAAGGATTAATTGAAATTGAATTTTGCAAACAATATTGTTTTTGAGCAAGTGGCTGTCTATCTGAAACTTTAAAAAATACATTTTTGCATAACTTTTCTTTAAGACCAGCCCATCTCATGTGGCATTGCTCACAGTGAGTTTGAGGGTATGCTGTTGCTAGGTAAAGTCTTGCTCGGATATGGGATGGTAGAGGAATGCACATCGCCACCGAAAGGATTTGGAAATAAATTTGTAAGAGATGTGGACAGAGACAAGAAGGACTAAGATTTCTTGAGGATTCTCAAACTTTCCCACATTACAACAGTGACTCCACTTCAAAAGTACTTCATTGGCTGTAAAGCGCTTTGAGACATCCGGTGGTCGTGAAAGGCGCTATATAAATGCAAGTCTTTCTTTCTTTCAATATTTTCAATCATCAGCAGTTACTTGCTGCATCAACTTTAATTACCAATCCAGAGGGCTGTAAGAAGCCAAGGATCAAGAAGTTTTATAACTGAAGAGAATTTGCAATTCTTATAGTGTACAACAGTTCACAATTTGTAGTGATTTGTCTTTCAGACAAGGAGTTTATTACATTATGTTGGCATTATCAGCAAGGAGAGCAATGTCACTTTAGATGACATGATGTGGAGATGCCGGCGTTGGACTGGGGTGGACAAAAATGAGAAGTCGCACAACACCAGGTTATAGTCCAACAGATTTATTTAATTTTACAAGCTTTCGGAGCTGTTGCTCCTTCGTCAGGTAAGTTAGATGACATTCACCATGGTACTGATGACGATCAGAAATAGTGGATCCAACTACTATTACCCTGAGGAATTTCTGTATAGATGTGATAAAAAAAAATGAATGTCCATTTATCACAACCCAGTCTTTGCATTTTTGAGACAATTGCATAACTCCTTCAGTAGTTCACGACATGTGCTACAAGACACTAACTTCTTAATGAAGCTGGGAAGATGTACCCTACCAAATTCTCTAGCTATGTCAAGGGCTACTGTTTTAACTATACTGTGCATCCAGAAAATCACTATATTTCTGGGCCATGAATTTGAGAGTGTCACAAGTCAGCCAGTATGCTTTGAAACCAAATTGCCAATGAGATAGTAGGTTGTTGAGATGTTACAATGGGCTGGAAATTGCGGTCGGAGGCTTCCCACGGGTGAATGCCTCCGAACCGCAAGTAGACTCCGCACCTACCTGGTGCCTCCATATCATCGAAGACTCGTGCTCCTGGGCCTGCAGGCGTAAGGCCCATGTATCCCAGGAGCGCATGTCACTGTGTGTACGCAGTCATAGGCCCTGGAAAATCTGGGACACTGGCCTGTTGCATAAATCTCCTGCTGATTACTACCTACTGCCCTCCCTCAGCTGATCAATCAGTATTCCTCCATGTTGAACACCACTTGGAAGAAGCATTGAGGGTAGCAAGGGCACAGAATGTACTCTGGGTGGGGAACTTCAATGTCCATCACCAAGAGTGGCTCGGTAGCACCACTGCTGACCGAGCTGGCTGAGTCCTGAAGGACATAGCTGCCAGTCTGGGTCTGCGTCAGGTGGTGAGAGAACCAACACGAGGGAAAAACCTACTTGACCTCATCCTCATTAATCTACCTGTCGCAGATACATCTGTCCATGACAGTATTGGTAGCAGTGACCACCGCACAGTCATTGTGGAGACGAAGTCCTGTCTTCACACTGAGGACACCCTCCATCAAGTTGTGTGGCACTACCACCTTGCTAAATGGGATAGATTCAGAACAGATCTAGCAGCTCAAAACTGGGCATCCATGAGGTGCTGTGGGCCATCAGCAGCAGCAGAATTGTATTCCACCACAATCTGTAACCTCATGGCCCGGCATATACCTCACTCTACCATTACCATCAAGCCAGGGGACCAACCCTGGTTCAATAAGGAGTGTAGAAGAGCATGCCAGGAGCAACACCAGGCGTACCTAAAAATGCGGTGCCAACCTGAGGAAGCTGCAACACAGGACTACATGCATGCTAAAAAGTAGAAGCAGGATGCTATAGACAGAGCTAAGCGACCCCACAATCAACGGATCCGATCAAAGCTCGGCAGTCCTGCCATATCCAGTCGTGAATGGTGGTGGACCATTAAACAACTAACGGGAGGCGGAGGCTCCATAAATATCCCCATCTTCAATGATGGTGGAGCCCAGCATGTGAGTGCAAAAGACAAAGCTGAAACGTTTGCAACCATCTTCAGCCAGAAGTGCCGAGTGGATGATCCATATCGGACTCCTCTAAGGTCCCCACAACCACAGAAACCAGTCTTCAGCCAATTCGATTCACTCCACGTGATATCAAGAAATGGCTGAGTGCACTGGATACAGCAAAGGCTATGGGTCCTGACAACATCCCGGCTATCGCGCTGAAGACTTGTGCTCCAGAACTAGCCGCGCCTCAAGCCAAGCTGTTCCAGTACAGCTACAACACTGGCATCTATCCGACAATGTGGAAAACTGCCCAGGTATGTCCTGTCCACAAAACGCAGGACAAATCCAATCCGGCCAATTACCACCCCATCAGTCTACTCTCAATTATCAGCAAAGTGATGGAAGGTGTCATCGACAGTGCTATCAAGCAGCACTTACTCACCAATAACCTGCTCACTGATGCCCAGTTTGGGTTCTGCCAGGACCACTCGGCTCCAGACCTCATTACAGCCTTGGTCCAAACATGGACAAAAGAGCTGAATTTCAGAGGTGAGGTGAGAGTGACTGCCCTTGACATCAAGGCAGCATTTGTCCGAGTGTGGCATCAAGGAGCCCTAGTAAAACTGAAGTCAATGGGAAATGGGGGGAAAACTCTCCACTGGCTGGAGTCATACCTAGCACAAAGGAAGATGGTTGTGGTGGTTGGAGGCCAATCATCACAGCCTCAGGACATTGCTGCAGGAGTTCCTCAGGGCAGTGTCCTAGGCCCAACCATCTTCAGCTACTTCATTAATGACCTCCATCATAAGGTCAGAAGTGGGGATGTTCGCTGATGACTGCACAGTGTTTAGTGCCATCCGCAACTCCTCAGATAATGAAGCAGTCCGTGGCTGCATGCAGCAAGACCTGGACGACATTCAGGCTTGGGCTGATAAGTGGCACGTAACATTCGTGCCACACAAGTGCCAGGCAATGACTATCTCCAACAAGCGAGCGTCTAACCACCGCCCCATGACATTCAAAGGCATTATCATCGCTGAATCCCCACCATCAATATCCTGGGGGGGGGGGTTACCATTGACCAGAAACTTAACTGGACCAGCCACATAAATACTGTGGCAACAAGAGCAGGCAGAGGCTGGGTATTCTGCAGCAAGTGACTCACCTCCTGACTCCCCAAAGCCTTTCCACCATCTACAAGGCACAAGTAAGGAGTGTGATGGAATACTCTCCACTTGCCTGGATGAGTGCAGCTCCAACAACACTCAAGAAGCTCGACACCATCCAAGACAAAACAGCCCGCTTGATTGGCACTCCATCCACCACCTTAAACATTCACTCCCTCCACCACCGGCGTACCGTGGCTGCAATGTGTACCATCTACAAGATGCACTGCAGCAACTCACCAAGGCTTCTTTGACAGCATCTCCCAAACCTGCAACCTCTACCACCTAGGAGGACAAGGGCAGCAGGCGCATGGGAACACCACCACCTCCAAGTTCCGCTCCAAGTCACACACCATCCTGACTTGGAAATATATCGCCGTTCCTTCATCGTCGCTGGGTCAAATTCCTGGAACTCCCTCCCTAACAGCACTGTGGGAATACCATCACCACACGGACTGCAGCGGTTCAAGAAGGCAGCTCACCACCACCTTCTCAAGGGCAACTAGGGATGGGCAATAAATGCTGGTCTTGCCAGCGACGCCCACATCCCATGAACAAATAATAAAAACTCTGCCAGAGTGGAACCCCAAGGACTTTCTGACACTCATATTTACCTGTCACAGCTGTGCTAAGTTTGCCAATTTAAAATTGCGTTCTTCATGGTGTAAGAACTTCTGAATCTGAGTGAGGAAATGTTGACATTGTAATCCATCCCTCATGCAAACCGCTTACCTTTTGACTTAGAGTATAGGCAGGCTTGCTGAAGGATTTTACATGGAAACAGAAATCACTGGAGTGAAAAACTGCTGAAAATCTAATATTAAACCTGCTGATTGTATTATAATTTTTGTCTTACCATCAACACTGCAAAATTAGTGGTGTGATTGCACTGACATCTCAAGTGTCCAAACTCATCTGTGCTCTTTGAACAGCCTTCTGTATTCCAATCATCCAGATCATAGTCCCAAAACACACAGGCATGGTCATGAATGAAATACTCTGCAGAGTTGTACTGAATAAAAACATAAATAACTTCATTTAATAAGACAAATCGTATCAAACTAATCATTTGTCATTCATTTTGTCATTCCTGTGTATGATAATTTAACCCTATGAAAATATCAATTTGACATTATTATGTCTGACTAAGGTTTAATCTTTTCGACATTCAGGCAACAAGGGCAAAGTTTCATTTATTGCCCACCTCGAGTTGTTCTGAGAATGTGGTGGTGGGCCTTCTTCATGAACCGCTGCAATTCTTGCAGTGAGGGTACTCCCATGATATTATACGCATAATCTGGTTTATTATATGGTTAATACTGATATTTTCATTGCTACCCCGATCTTTCTTCACCACGTTACCATAATCAAGCAATAATTTAAAACCACGTGCACTATGCTGGAAAACTATTATTGAAGGACGTGGTCTTTTTAAAAAAAAAAGGAAATGCTGGATTTGCACAGCGGGTCCATCAGCATCTGTAAAAGACAGCTTCATATTCTGGATGCAGACTATTCCTTAAAACTGGAAAATAAGTGAGCTATTGAATGGAACTGCAAGAAAACAAAAGGGTGGGGGGAAAGTAGAGACATAATGGATGGAATGTCTAAACAGATCTTATTGAAAAGCTGGGATTAGATAAAAACTGGTGGAGGATGCATAAAGATTATCTCAGCAAGGCAGTGAAAAGCCATTAAAAGAACTGGAGGTGTGAAACTAGCAAAAGAGAAAGGACTGAAAATCTGCAGCCATTCCAGCATACTCCCTTTGTAACTTCAGCAGGAGTACACCGGAACAGCCAAAAACTAGGCCAGGACCTGCATATGCTAGGTCATGACAGTGCCGGAAATTTAGGATGGCCTCTATGTGTGTATGGGGGGGAGGGGTGGGTGGGTGGTGGGTATGGTGAAGGTGGGGGTGGGGGGAGTGGGAGTTAGGGTGGTAAGGGGGAGTAAGGGTAGGGCAGAGTCTTTTCCTGCTCCTTACATGGGTTTATGTCATAAGGGGGAGAGTGCGGACTCCATTTGTCGAGAGTTCTTGAACCTTTGACCTTCAATGGAATCTAGCGTACGGTCGCCGGAGGAATGCCTAGTGAAGTATACCAGCTGACCAAGGGGCAGATATGGGAACCATCTGAGGGGCCAGGCTTTGATTCTGGCCTGGATCACCAAAGATTGAGCTCTGATTTTTAAACAAATATGTAAATGGAATCCTTTGTTAAAGAGCGGCAGGGAGTAATAAAACTTTTACTTGCCACTTATCAACTCAGGCCTGTATGTTGTCCAGGTCTTGCTGCATGCAGGCATGGACTGCTTCATTATCTGAGGAATTATGAATGGAGCTGAACACTAGGTAATCATCAGCAAATAGCTTCACTTCTCGCCTTATGATCGAGGGAAGGTGATTGATGAAGCAGCTGAAGATTGTTGGGCCAAGAATACTGCCCTGAGGAATTCATGCAACAGTGTCCTGGGGCTGAGATAATTGGCAATAACCATCTTCCTTTGTGCCAAGTATGACTCCAGCCACTGGAGAGTTTTCCCCTTGATATTCATTGACTTCAGTTTTACTAGGACTCCTTGGTGCCACACTTGGTTGAATGCTGCCTTGATGTCAAGGGCAGTCACTCTCGCCCCACCTTTGAAATTTAGCTCTTGTGTCTATGTTTGGAGCAAGACTGTAATGAGGAGCCAAGTGATTCCGGTAAAACCCAAACTGAGCATTGATGAACAGGTTATAGGTGACTAAGTACTGCTTGATAGCACTGTTGATGACTCCTTCCATCACTTTGCTGATGATTGGCAGTAGGCTGCTAGGGCGGTAATTGGCCGGGTTGTATTTGTCCTGCTTTTTGTAGACAGGATATGCCTGGGCAATTTTCCACATTGTCGGTTAGAGACCAGTGTTGTAGCTGTATTGGAACAGTTTGGGTAGGGACACAACTAATTCTGGAGCACAGGTCTTCACTACAGCTGGGATGTTGTTGGAGCCCATAGCCTTTGCTGTGTCCAGTGCACTCAGCCTTTTCTTGATGTCAGGTGGAGTGAATCAAATTGGCTGAAGACTAGCTTCTGTGATGGTGGGGACCTCAGGAGGATGCTGAGAAGGATCTTCTACATTGGCATGTCTAGCTCAAGATGGTTGAAAATGCTTCAGTCTTAACTTTCGCACTCACATGCTGGTCTCTGCTGTTGTTCAGGATGGATGTTCATGGAGCCTCCTCTTTCCGTTAGTTGCTTAATTGTCCACCATCATTCGCAACCATATGTGGTAGGGCTACAGAGCTTTGACCTGATCCATTGGTTGTGGGATCACTTAGCTTTATCTATAGCATGTTGCTTTTGCTGTTTCCATGCATGTAGCCCTGTGTTGTAGCTTCACCATGTTGGTAACTCATTTTCATGTATGTCTGTGCTGCTCTTGGCATGCTCTTCTACACTCCTTATTGAACCACCTGGCTTGATGGTGATGGAGGAGTGAGGGTTATGCCAGACTACAAGGTTACAGATTGTGGTGGTATACAATTCTGCAGCTGCTGGTAGCCCACAGCACCTCCTGAATGTCCAGTTTTGAGCTACTAGATCTATTCTTAATCTATCCCATTTAGCATGGTGGTAGTGCCACACGAGACGACAGAGGGTGCTTTCAGTAACTTGGGGGCTAAATTGGATAAGGCCTGAAAATGGGCACGGGGATTGTGATGCGCGATCTGCCCACACCCGTTGAAAGTAATGCAGGCAGCACGCAAAATTTGGGCAGCCTGCTCGTTAACATGATTGTAGCACTGAGCCCAGCACTAAATGCGCTGCTGGTTGGCTCAGCGCTCAACAGGGGGGCCCAGTATCGTGGGAAGTCTGCTTTGTATTTAAAGGTTGCCTGCAGAGTGAAAGGCTGTCTGCACTTCTTAAAGGGGAGGTGCTTTGTGAGAGAAGTCCCTCATTCTGACTCGAGCTGGAGGTCAGCAATGTTTCAACAGGGCAGAGAAAGGGCACCTCGGTTCTCCAATGCAGCACTGGAGTACTTGGTGCAGGGGGTCTACAGGAGGAGACAGGTCCTCTACCCATAGGGGGCCAGGAAGCCTTCCAGACACACTGTTCAAAGGCAGTGGGAGGAGATCGTTGAAGCGGTCAGTGCCACCAGTCTTTCCCCCAGGACATGGATCCAGTGCAGGAAGAAGTTTAATGACCTCACACGAGAGGTCAAGGTGAGCGAATGCATCTTCAAATGCCATATCCCACCAACTGCACCACTAGCCTCACACACTGCTCAATGCACCACACCCCCAATCACACACCTACCAACAATCTCTAGCAATCACAACTCATACCTCACAATCATAGCTTCACCTCACCGTCACACACTTACCACTGTTGCAAGCCTCACACCCACATCTCACACCTTGCACACAATGCCACCTAGTCAACCATGACAGGCTCATCACCCAAACACATTGGACAACACTCACTGAAACACTTTCATTTCTCTTGCAGGCCAAGGTGGCTCACAACTGGCGCGAGCAGGAGCAATCAGGCAGTGGGTAAGCATGGCTGCAGAACCTGACCCAGCTGGAGGAAACAGTGCTGGAGATAATTGGGGGGGCCATCACTGAGACCATGGCGATCGGTGAGCACTGATGATGATGGTATGCTCATACCTAATCCTTCTTCTCACATCCCACTTCCCCCTCATCCCATAATCTCTTCTCACTTACAAGCTGCTGATGGTGTAAGCATGCACATCTTTCTTTCCCCCCCTCCCCTCACCACAACCCGACCTTGTGCCTTTCCCCTTTCAGATACCCAAGAACTGACACCACTCTAGTTTGTGCAGGAAGAAGTAGAGGAGGAGAGTGATGGAGAAGAAGGAACACCGTCACTTGACCTGACACTCCCAGGCACCAGCTAAGAAAATGGCACTGCACGAGCTTTAGAGGGTAGTATAGAGGCGGAATCGGCATGTGGTGAGTCACTGGGCATGAGTGGGCTGCAGCCAGGCCGGGGGGAAAGGGTAGCGCAGGTGGCAGCTTCCCGAATGGTGAGGTCACACACAAGTTCACCATCTTCAACCAGAAGTGGCGAGTGAATGATCCATATCGGCCTCCTCCTGAGGTCCCCACCACCACAGAAGCCAGTCTTCAGCCAATTCGATACACTCCACGTGATATCAAGAAACGGCTGAGCACAATGGCTCTGGGCCCCGACAACATCCCGGCTGTCGTGCTGAAGACTTGTGCTCCAGAACTAGCCGCTCCTCTAGCCAAGCTGTTCCAGTACAGCTAGAACACTGGCATCTATCCGACAATGTGAAAAACTGCCCAGGTATGTCCTGTCCACAAAAAGCAGAACAAATCCAATCCAGCCAATTACCACCCGATCAGTCTACTCTCACTCATCAGCAAAGTGATGGAAGGTGTCGTCGACAGTGCTATCAAGCAGCACTTACTCACCAATAACCTGCTCACTGATGCCCAGTTTTGAGTTCTGCCAGGACCACTCGGCTCCAGACCTCATTACAGCCTTGGTCCAAACATGGACAAAAGAGCTGAATTCCAGAGGTGAGGTGAGAGTGACTGCCCTTGACATCAAGGCAGCATTTGACCGAGTGTGGCATCAAGGAGCCCTAGTAAAACTGAAGTCAATGGGAATCGGGGGGAAGTCATACTGGAGTCATACCTAGCACAAAGGAAGATGGTTGTGGTGGTTGGAGGTCAATTATCGCAACCCCAGGACATCGCTGCAGGAGTTCCTCAGGGCAGTGTCCTAGGCCCAACCATCTTCAGCTGCTTCATCAATTACTTTCCCTCCATCATCAGGTCAGAAGTGGGGATGTTCACTGATGACTGCACAGTGTTCAGTGCCATTCGCAACTCATCAGATAATGAAGCAGTCCATGCCCGCATTCAGTAAGACCTGGACGACATTCAATGACTATCTCCAACAAGCGAGCGTCTAACCACCGCCCCTTGACATTCAACGGCATTATCATCGCCGAATCCCCCACCATCAATATCCTGGGGAGTCACTATTGACCAGAAACTTGACTGGACCAGCCACATAAATACTGTGGCAACAAGAGCAGGTCAGAGGCTGGGTATTCTATGGCAAGTGTCTCACCTCCTGACTCCCCAAAGCCTTTCCACCATCTAAAAGGCACAGGCCAGGAGGGTGATGGAATACTCTCCACTTGCCTGGATGAGTGCAGCTCCAATAACACTCAAGAAGCTCGACACCATCCAAGATAAAGCAGCCCGCTTGATTGGCACCCCATCCACCACCTTAAACATTCACTCCCTCCACCATCGGCGTACCGTGGCTGCAGTGCTTACCATCTACAAGATGCACTGCAGCAACTCGCCAAGGCTTCTTCAACAGCACCTCCTCTACCACCTGGAAGGACAAGGGCAGCTGCCACATGGGAACATCATCACCTGCAAGTTCCCCTCCAAGTCACACACCATCCTGATTTGGAAGTATATCGCCGTTCCTTCATCGTCGCTGGGTCAAAATCCTGGAACTCCCTCCCTAACAGCACTGTGGGAGTACCTTCACCACATGGACTGCAGCAGTTCAAGGGGGTGGCTCACCACCACCTTCTCAAGGGCAACCAGGGATGGGCAATAAATGCTGGCCTTGCCAGTGACGCCCACATCCCTTGAACGAATAAAAAGGTTCTGCTGCAGAACACTCAGATGAGGACTTCGATGGGGCGGCCTTCAGAAGATGTGTGATAGGCATGCGCACAGAAATGCTTGGTGCAATGGCAGGCCTGCCAGAGAGCCTCTTGTCACTGTCAAGGAGAATGCAGGAGTCCGGCTCTAATATTGCATGGGACTTTGCGTGGAGCTTGGAGCCCATGATTTCCAGGATGGGAGTGATGGGCAACTCCATTAGAGCACTAGTGGGCCCAATCATAATGCTGGGTGTGATGGGCGATGTCGCAGTTTCTATTGCAGTACAAGCGGAAGTGACCCAACATCTGGGTGCTACAGTGGAAGCTCTGACTTATGTCATCGATGCAGCGATGGATGGCGAAGTGCGAGATGTTTGCTATGTTGCCTGTTCCAGCCTGGAAGGATCTGCTGGCAAAAAGATTCAGGGTCACGGTCACCTTGATGGTCTCTGGCAGTGCCGTCACCACCCTGCTCTGAGGCTGCAGGTCTGGTTCCAAGAGGTGCCACTTCCTTGGTGAAGTGGAGCCGCCGAATACACTGCTCCCGGTTTAGGTGCAGGTAGGAGAAGTGCTTTCGAAAGACCCTAGGTGGGTAAGGCCTCCTGCTGAAAGCTCTCCTTCTTCTTCCTCTGCAAGCAGCTTATCTTTGCTTCCTCTGCAAGCAGCTTATCTTTGCTGCCTCTGCTCCATCTGCCTGTCATGCTGCAGTGCGAGGGGGACTGCAACTATAGCCCCCATGACTGAGAGCAAGCGGTATAGTCAGAGGCCTTCCAGTTGCAGCCAATGCCTTCCCAAGGTCCAGCAGCACTCCCTGCACACTTTAACAATGTTATAAATGTCTTCCAACAAGCCAGTATTAATATAAACTCTGAAAGAGCCAGTACAAGAGAAATAATCAACTTACCTGCCAGTTGGATGTATCCCTTTGAATAGCGCTGTTGGGGTTTCCCAGCTGTGTGTGTTTAGGAGAGGGCGTTGTTTGAAACAGTAACATCCAAAATGGCAGGTCATGCATCAAACCAGTGTTACACACTGACTGACGTCATGATCTGCCTACTCTGCATAATGACGGCGTACACATGTTCCGCCCATGCTATCGCCCTCACCAATCTGGCAATCAGCGCCGGAAGTGGGCGGAAACGAGGCGGCCGCCATTTTTTTCTCAAAACCGGCCTTAACTGCTGCCGCTAAGGTGCTGAATTACGCAGCCTTGGTCTCCACAAGGCCTGTGCAGTTGTCATTCCAACCAATGCTGTCATGGACAGATGCATCTGCGACAGGTGGATTGGTGAGGCCAAGGTCAAGTAGTTCATTCGTTCATGTTAGTTGCCTCACCACCCACCACAAGCCCAGTCTTGCAGTTATGTCCTTCAGTGGTGGTACTACCTAATCACTCTTGGTGGTGGACATTGAAGTGGATATTCTGTACCCTTGCTAACCTCAATGCTTCCTTCAAGTGATGTTCAACATGGAGGAGTACTGATTCATCAGCTGAGGGAAACCGGTAAGTGGTAATCAGCCGGCGGTTTCCTTGCCCACGTTTGACCTGAAGCCATGAGACTTCATGAGGTCTAGAGTCAATGATGTGTACTCGTAGGGCCACTGCCACCCAACTATATATCACTGTGCCCCACTCTGTTGGGTCTATCCTGCCACTGGGACAGGACATACTCAGGAATGCTGATGGAGGAGTCTGGGACGTTGGCTGATAGATATGATTCTGTGGGTGTGACAATATCAGGCTTTTTCTTGACTAGTCTTTGGGACAGCTCTCCCAACTTTGACACCAGTCCCCAGATGTTAGTGAGTAGGACTTTGCAGGGTTGACTGGGCTGGGTGTGCCTTTGTTGCATCCTGATCCAATGCCTAGGTCACAGCCAAATAGTCCGTCTGGTTTTATTCTTGTTATTCTTTGTAGTGGTTTGATACAACTGAGTTTGTGATGATGGACAAACTCAAACTTGAACTCAAAAATTTGGCCGTGCTTGGATTTCATATCTAGCTAATCCCTTTCTGAAGGAATCACATTTGGCTTGAGTATAATGGCCTAAACTGAATGTAGTTTCTGTAAATAAACTCTGAGTGTGAATTTAGCTCTTGATTGCCTTAGTTTCTTATCCTGCCATCTTGATCTCTATTGCATATCCATTCATTCATGATTCATAAAACCTAGATCATGTTTCACTCATCCCAGTGTTTGTTTTTCCAATGTATATGTTAGAAATATCAGTACTTATGAACTTAAAGCAACTTTGATGCCTAACCTAACCTATCGGTCATGCGACTAGACGCTGCCCTCTTACACTTTGCATTATAAGTTACCTCCTTTCATGGGAGCACACTCTTGAGTTTAAAAATCTCAATACTACAATGACTGATCCTGATTTAAAGCAACTTTGTTGATTAGTCATTTGCATTTATTACTGTACCCAAACGTACTTTATTACCAGATTATAAATACTCCTTAGTAAACTGTAACCTCAGATGACCATGTCTCCTAGAATTAACTCCACTGACAACTGTATATTCCTGTTATACAGCAAGTACTGTTGGAATGTCGGCATGTTGTTTCAAAAAAAGGTACTCCTACCTTTGGGCTAAAAAGTAGTTCAACACCATTCAGAATTCCTTCAGCAATATTTCCAGAAATAACTTGACGACTGTGGTTGTTTATACTATGGTGGACTTTGGACTGAAAGAACTTGTCATTTTGATACAGGATAAATCCCAATTTTCCATCTTGAGTATGATCTGCATAAAGTAAACATGCTTATCAAGAAATAACTTGAAACAAAACCTTAACTTGTTGAGATCTTGCCTTGGAATTTCCTCTGGGGCAGTATTACGTGAGTTGGGACAGAATTTCAGTTAGAGTACTTTGTGCAGTATTTGGCTTCACACTATAGGAAGGATATTGAGGCTTTAGAGAGGGTACACCACAGAATCACTAGGATGCTGCCTGGTATGAAGAAATATAAAGATGAAGAAAGACTTGACATTTTTTGGTGGACCAATGATTTACACGGAGAGTTATGAGGCTGTGGAATTCACTTCTAGCATTAGTGGTTGAGGCAGAAATTATGGCCCAGATTTTGGGGTTGTAATGATGGTGAAACTGTCAGCGTTCATGGTCATTACCCTGTGAAAGTGACAACAACTTCTGGCGTCCGCAGATGCGCAGTTAAACACGGAAATCCAGAAGTTGTTGTCAGTGATTCCCTGCTCCTCCACAGGGCATGTTGTTGAAGACCCCATAGACGGCAATCTTTTTGAAATCACTGAACTGACAAGAACTTCAGTTTTTACACTCGAATATCGCTGTTAAAAAGCCCCCAAAAAGTTAAGCCTTGTTCAATGAGGTGTAACTGGGTTTTTAACAGTGTACTTGGTCATAATTACAACCACTCTGGCCCTGAAAAGCTAATTTTATATTTGTGGATTGTCAAAATTTTCCATTAAGATAAAAATTCCATATTTTTTAATATAATAAAAAAAAATGTTTTAAAGTTTGTTTATGATATTTCAGTTTCTACCTTAATCCCATGTGTATGTCCCAATCTTTATTTTGTTCTCTGTAAAATTTATAAAAAGTGATGGATAATCAGTGCATTTTGCTACCTGGTTTGCTGTCTGTGAGAATTCTTCAATGTGATTGGCTGCTTAGCCTGCTTGATGACATCACTGTTGCTGGATGCCTGAGATCCCCTAGCGTTGGAGCCAGAATCAAATTAACATCGGGAAAGGTGAAATCGATGCCACAGAGATCGCTAGATCTTTGTGGGCAGCTTTCTTCAAGGTCAGCAACGAGCGCCGTCACTTCACCGCTGACCACAAAATCCGAGCCAGCTATGTCAATATTCAAGATTAGATTGGATAGGTGAATAAAGGAAAAGGGATTAAAGGAATATGGGAACAGGGTGGGTAAATGTGATTAGAACTACTTGCTCTCGTAGAGGGTAAACGCTGACATGGACTGGAAGGGCTGAAATGCCTGATTCCATGTATAACTTCTGTGTATTTCTATTTATTTCTGCTTGCTAGACAAACCCATTTTCCTGCTTCAAAGTCAATGACATATATGCAAGGCAGGCTCTCAGCTGTATCTGCGCTTTGCAAAAGACGCTCACTCCTGCCAAGGAAGAAAGTTCTGTGGTGCTGCAGCAGGACACATGCTGCAGCACCAAGAATGGGCCGAGCTTCTATTAAAGGGAGCAGGAGCCCTCGAAATAATCTGCACTGAAATCTGGAAAGAACTTTGATGGAGCACTGGATCAGGCCTTTTGCCTTTTGCACTATATGGGAGGCAGAGAGGGAGTCATTTCTTACCTGCTTGCCAGTCCTCTTGCCTCCCAGCGCCACATTTCCACCCTCCCACCACCGCCCCGCCCCCCACCCCCCCCGCCAACCAATCATCTCCTTTCTTCAGTTTTTCTTTGGCAACAGCAGTGGAAGGGTGATAGGCGAGGCTCCACACTCAGAGTACACCCCCATGCTGTCCTCCAAAGCGCAGGCCTTTCGGGGCCATTAACTCCAATACATGCTGTGTATAGATCACACCTTCAGACTATTATGACATGGAATCGTAGAGGAGTCACTTATGCACCTGGCTGGTTTTGGCATTTCACTAGTTAGCTGTTGTAAAAGTCACGAGTGTCATTTTCACACCATGTGACCAATACCCTGAGTGTTCCGTTAATTGTAAATTGTAAACCTCAAAGCTTTGGAGTACCAAAACAATTCTCTATCTCGAAAAAAAAACCAAGTTTGTTAAAATGGCTTCTCTGAAGAAAACAGAGGGCCTTCGTACTTACTTGTAGAAACATTGACAAACATTTGAATTTCTGCATTTGTATTTAGTAAGAACTTTGAGGCATTGGTGTTCAGTTCAATTCGTTTTGAGACTAAGGTGTCATCACATCCTGCAATAGACACAATTCATAGTAAGAAATGTACCCATTTCAGACATATCAGTGATTTGAAATATTCTCATCTTGCTTGGGACACATGGTAAAAGCTGAAAACTTCCAGATGACAATTTCAATTTTTTTATGGACACATCTGTAGCAGTAACCTTGGTGGAGCAAGATTTCAGTGTGTTCTTCTGCTGACTGTACTTTTTATTTTAGAAAAGTTGTTTTTCTTAATTATGTCACCATATTAAAGTGATATTGGCCTGAAAATAAATGTAAGTACTTCCATCCCTCCTTACACATTTTTCATAATTTTTTTTTCTATTTTTGAAAGACGGAGTTATCAGAATTCTGGTTGTGCCAGTTCCCAGGACCTCCTTCCATGAGCACAGTGGCACTACAAGCACTACAACAGATAGACAGAGGTAGGTGTTTTTAGGTGAATGTTTGTGCTTAATTTGGTAAAGGATGAGTATTATAGAGGATATTTATTCTTTGACCCATTCTTAGCATCATGCATCCCAGATCATGTGTGCCAAGGGTCAGAGAGCTTCCTCTAAGCTACTTGGCTCAGAAGGACAGTCCAAATCAACAACAACTTACATTTATATAGTGCCTCTACCATTTCACAGAGGGGCTGATCAAACAGTGGACAGAAATAGGGAGAAGATTAGGTTAGGTGACTTTAAGAAGTAGGCTTTAAGAAGCTTTCGAAGGGTGGGGGTGGGGGAAGAGAAATATGAAGGCAGGGGAGTTTAGGAAAGAGAATTCCAGAGTGCTATAGACTATGACATCTGAAAACTGTCAGTGCCAGCTATGGTGAAAAGGGGGACATAAGGGAGTAGAAGGAGGGGGTGGGTGCATGGAAGGAGTAGTCCAGGCTCAGAAATGTGGGGGGTGCAAGCTGGCATGTAGAGCTGAAGGATGTAAGGTGAAGCAAGGCCATAGAGGGATTTGCAAAGGAGGACAAGGATTTTGAAATCAATGCACTGGGATAGGGCTATCAATCTTTTGCAGTAGTGAGCCTGGATCCTTGTGACACAACTAATGAGTGAGCCATTAAATCGCTTTTGATTCTGGCAAAGTTGTAACTAAACATTATGTAAAAACTCCCAATCTATTTTGCAGTTTTTGGAATCTTTGGACCATGCCATTTACTCCTCCTTCACTTCTGTCCCTCTCTCTCTTCCTCTTTACTTCTGCCTGTCTCTACTTTGGTATCCCTCCTATTCAGCAGGGACCAGTTGGGCTGAATGGCCTGTTTCTGTGCTGTAAATTCTATGTAATTCTATATAGAGCTGAGAGTCTCCTGGCCGATGGTCTTCTGTGGGAATGCAATCTATTGGGGACAGGAGTGCTGGCTCAGTCTTTGTGAACGTGGGTCAGTCATTTGCTCCAATATGGGCCAACTGCCTTGCTGCTCCAAATCCCAGCACAGAGCCACAGTGAGGGGGGAGGAGCTTTATTAATGAAAATCGCTCTTCCCTAAAAAGCCCACATGGAGAAGTTGCTGATCTGCCCACTGGGTTGTGAGAATTTGTTCAGAATCACAGACTGCGCTGACAGCTTTCACAGCAAGAGTGCAATAGGTTAGCATGCACTTCCTCCCCCCAGCAACGCTGCTCTCCTTCAGTCGAGAATTGCGAAAAGGAAAGCAGTTTCTCTCTTTTCTGCAGGAGGATAGCAGCGCTGCTGGGAGCAGGAGGCACATGTCAGCCCAGTGCAGTGCGGTTGAGAAACCCGGCAACACCGTATGTGATCCTTTTAAGAAAATTTTCATAACCCAACCGACACTGTTACTGTGGTGGAAGAGATCAAACGGCAGACCTTCAAGGGCAGAAAGCATTGGGGTGATGAATGAGCAGGACTTAGCACAGAATAGGATTGGGCGGAGGTCTTCTGGATGAGTTGGAGTTTGTGTAGGCTGGAGCAAAGGGTGATAAGCTCAACTCCCTTGCACAGCAAACTATTTCTATGTCCCACAAGAAGCAGACAGCAGAATATATCACAAACTACTTCATTACATGTGTAAATAAAGACAGGTGAAAATAAAGTAAAATAAAGTTGTACCTTTTAATACAGAAAGCATAATTCCATGTGTCATGCCACTCTCTAATATAATGGACGAAACTGCAAGATTGGGCTGGACCACTTGGGTGAAATCAATTTCTAAATCTGTGAGAACGTCTCCCAAAATTTCTGTCAGACTAGAATGAAATGCAAAGTAAGTGCCTTCTATGCACGCACATATAGACAGACATATACAAATACACATAGAGTTTCCTCCGTGGGCGCAACCCAAAAGTTAGACCCGAAAATGCGCCCAATGTCACGGCCATTTTGCCGATGTCAAGTTGCAGCCAAGTATCCTCCCAATTTTCGCTTCATGGGCCACTGGCACCAGTACTGGGAAAAGAGGGAGCTGTTCCGTTGGGACGGGCTCCACTTAAACCAGGCTGGAACCAGTGTCCTGGCAAATTGAATAACAAGGGCAGTAGATGGGGCTTTAAACTAATGAGGGGGGGGGAGGATTCAGGAAAGAGTAAATTTAAAAGCAGCAAGGGAAATGTCAAGGCTGTAGAGCAGAGCAGAGTTTTGGGTAAAAATAAGCAGAGTGGGTCAGGAAGGGACAGAGAGAGTAACAAAGGTAATAGGGCATCAGTGACTGAGGTGACAGCAGGGAAAAATAGAAAAAAGTCAAAGCTAAAGGCACTATATCTGAATGCGCGAAGCATTCGCAACAAAATAGATGAATTAATAGCGCAGATAGAAATTAATAGGCTTGATCTAATAGCCATTACGGAGACGTGGTTGCAATGTGACCAAGGTTGGGAACTAAATATTCCAGGATACTTAACTTTTAGAAGAGATAGACGAAATGAAAAAGGAGGAGGGGTAGCTCTGATAATAAAGGTTGGGATAAAGACAGTAGAGACAAAGGATCTTAGCTCGGAAAATCAAGAAGTAGAATCAGTTTGGGTGGAGCTAAGAAACAGCAAGGGGCAGAAAACATTGGTGGGAGTTTGTTATAGGCCCCCAAACAATAGTTGTAATGTAGGGCAGTGTATAATTCAGGGAATTAGAGATGCATGTAGCAAGGGTAATACAGTAATCATGGGGGACTTTAATCTACATATAGATTGTGCAAACAAATTTGCAGTAATAGTGTAGAGGACAAGTTCATGGAGTGTATGCAAGATAGTTTTCTAGATGTGGGCAACACGGTGGCATAGTGGTTAGCACTGGTGCCTCACAGCGCCAGAGACCCGGGTTCGAATCTGACCTCGGGTGACTGTCTGTGTGGAGTTTGCACATTCTCCCCGTGTCTGCGTGGGTTTCCTCCGGGTGCTCCGGTTTCCTCCCACAGTCCAAAAATGTGTGGGTTAGGTTGATTTGGCTATGATAAATTGACCCTTAGTGTTAGGGGGATTAAATATGTGGGGTTATGGGGATAGGATGGGATATGTTAGGGGGAATTAAATGCGTGGGGTTACGGGGGTAGGGTGGGATGTGAGTACTGTGGGGATTGGGGCAGGGACAGGGTGCTGGATTTGGATGATCAGCCATGATCGTATTGAATGGCGGAGCAGGCTCGACGGGCCGAATGGCCTACTCCTGCTCCTAGATTCTATGTTTCTATGTTTCTATGTATCAGTATGTTGAGGAAACAACTAGGGAACAGGTTGTTTTTGATCTAGTATTGTGCAATGAAAAAGGGTTAATTACTAACCTTGTAGTAAAGGGGCCCTTAGGGAAGAGTGACCATAATATGATAGAATTTTATATTGAGTTTGAAAGTGATTTAGTTAAGTCCGAAACTAGGGTCTTAAATCTAAACAAAGCAAACTATGTAATTGCTTGCTGTACCTGCATGTTAACTTTCAGTGATTCGTGTACAAGGACACCCAGGTCCCTCTGAACACCAACATTTCCCAATCTCTCACCATTTAAGAAATACTCTGCTTTTCTATTTTTCCTACCAAAGTGGATAACTTCACATTGCCCACTGGGAATGCCAGATTGTGGAATCACCACTAACAAAGTCACATTAAATTTATGTTTGATGCATATAACTAGAGTATAAACATTATCTCACCTCTGTGTAATGTTAAAGATCTCGTTTGTGGGATCAAATGCTATTTCATTAACATTGAGAAGTTGACTGATTGTAGTAATTGCCATGAAAGCAGCCTGCAAATCATAAATCAAAAAGTACAGTTAGGTAGTCTCTAATAACCGTTGCAAAGCAAATCAAATACCAAGAAGCTCAACATCATCCAGAACAGAGCAGTTTGCTTGATCGGTATCCCTGCTACTGGACTCAATATCTATCCCCTCCATCATTGACACCCTATAAAAAAAAGAAAGACTTGCATTTATATAGCGCCGTTCACGACCACCGGATGACCCAAAACGCTTTACAGCCAATGAAGTACTTGTTTGAAGTGTATTCACTGTTGTAATGTAGGAACAGCATAGGAACTATGACAGCGGTATGTACGATCTACAGGATGCACTGCAGCAAAGTTACTTTGACAGCACCACCCTCCCCTGTAACTGCTACCACCGAGAAGGACAAGTGTAGCAATGTTGTAGGAATACCATTACCTCCAAGTCACGCATCATCCTTGCTTGGACATATGTTGTCGTCGTTCCTGCATTGTGGCTGGGTCAATAGCGTGGAATTCCCTACCTAACACTACTGAGGGAGCAATATCGCCGCAAGGACTGCAGCAGTTCAAGGAGAAGGCACACCAGCACCTTTTCAGAACAACTAGGGATGAGTCTTGCCAGCGTCACTCACATCCCAAGAACAAATATAAAACAATTAACACAATGCACTCTGAGAGTTAGGAATCATTTATTCAGATCAATAAAGCCAGTTAAAAAGTCATTTATATATGTTATAAATTCGGGTCTGCCATAGATGCCTTCTCGGGTTCAGTGGCATCAGTCACTCCTGTAAGCAGATCCTATGTGGCACAGTTGATGCACACTGCCCAATATCGACTTATACAATAGCGTAACCCAGGGGATATAACAAATGGGATATTGTGTCTTTTGTATGTGCCCTCACATGTGCTTCTCCGACCTTTATGAAGGGGGAGTGAGAAAACCCTCGGTAAGATGAGGCCAGATACGAACCGTTAAGCTCCTTTATTTCACAGACAGCATGTTAGCATACAGAGCAACAGTTATAATCAGACTCACTTAATTCAATCAGAACAACTTATCTTTGCATAATAATACAAAATAATGAACGTGTTGCACTTCTCCACATCAGTGGATCATCTTACTTGACTTAAACAAAATAACTTCTCACTAGTCTTCTGCATCCTTACCTTCTTGCGGGTCTTCTTTGGACCTGACTAATCAAAGCCTACCCTAGCAGTGTCTATTTTAAAAACCTGACCGTCTACGGACATGGAATTTTTCACTTCTTTTGTTAATTCTGAACACAGGAATTGCAAACTCACCAAACTGCCCTGGCAACTAACCTTGCTGAACTCAAATGAACTGAGTCATCTCAACCCGAATACACATGAATGACCATTGGAATGTCCAACTTTCTGAAGCATGTGGGTTCAGACACTCCAACTGCATCCTAATCTAATACGATAGCAAAATACTGCGGATGCTGGAAATCCGAAATAACAACAGAAAACGCTGGAAAAACTCAGCAGGCCAGGCAGCATCCGTGGAGAGAGAAAAAGAGAGTTAACGTTTCAGGTCGATGACCTTTCATCCTAATCTACATCTTACAGCTCTGCTGCCCTTTGAATTTAACCCTTTGAGAGCTCAAGCTTAACTCAGCCTTAGTTCAGTGATAGTACTGAAGTGCTGCACTGAAGTGTCAGCCTTGGATCAGTGATAGCACTTTCCCCTCTAAATCAGAAGATTACAGGCTACATAAAATTACATAGAAATTACTACACGGAAACAGGCCGTTCGGCCTAACTATGTCGTTTTGGTACTTACCCTCCACATGAGCAATAGTCTTAATCACATATGCCTGCTCTGATCTCATATTCGCCTTTCCTGCAATCGCTTATTGATCTTAAATTTTGGTCTCTGCTTTAATCACTAACATTGTCGTGCATTTAAAAGCCTCACAACCCTCCATAAAAAAAAATTCTCCTGCTCCCTGTCCTAAATCTCAATATATATCTATGACCCCTCGTTCTAGACCCGTCAACAAGTGGAAACTGTTGGTTTCAATCTATTTGGTCCCATCCCTGCATAATTTTAAATACCTCTGTCAAATCACTGCGTAATCTCCTCTTACAAAAACAGCCCTAATATTTCAAGCATTCGTTTTTGTATTTCCTCATCCCAGGCAGCATCCTAGTGAGTCTGCACAGTACCCTCTCTCTTACCTATCATCACATGTACGCTGAGAACACCCAGCTCTACTTCACCACCACCTCTCTCAACCACTCCACTGCCTCTGCATTGTCAGCCTGCTTGTCCGATACCCAGTGCTAGATAAGTCGCAATTTCCTCCAGTTAAACATTGGGAAGATCAAATCCATCATCTTCGGCCCTGCCACAAACTCTACTCTTGCCACCAATCTCATCCTCCTCCCTGGTCACTGTCTCGAGTTGAACCATTGTTCGCAACCTCAGTGACCTGTTTGAGCTGAGCTGAGCTTCCAACCCCATCTCTTCTCTATCACTAAGACCACCTACTTCCACCTCCGTAATATCACCTATTTCCACCCCTCCCTCAGCTCATTTGTTGGCGAAACCCACATCCATGCCTTTGTCACCTCCAGATTCGACTATTCCAATGCTCTCCTGGCCGGCCTCCCATCCTCCACCCTCTAAAAACTTCAGCTCATTCAAAACTCTGCTGCCCATATCCTAACCCGCACCAAATCCCATTCACCCGTCACCACTGTGCTCACTGACCAACATTGGCTCCTGGTCCCCCAACATCTCCAATTTAAAATGTTCATCCTCGTGTTCAAGTCCCTTCATGACTTTGCGCCTCCCTATCGCTGTACCCTTCTCCAGCCCTTCAACCCTCTGAAAACTCCGCATTCCTCCAACACTGGCCTCTTGTACAGCCCCACACCCTTCACCCCACCATTGCCGGCTGTGCTTTCAACTGTCTAGGTCCTAAGCTCTGGAATTGTCTCCTTAAACCTTTCCTCCTCTCCATGTCAATCTTCTCCTTTAAGACCCTTCTTAAAACCTACCTCCATGACCAAACTTTCTGTCACCCCTCCTAATACCCCTGTGGCTCGATATCAATTTTTTTGTCTCTGGGAAGTTTTTCTATGTTGAAAGCGCTATATTAATGCAAGTTATTCTTGTTGCTCTATAGTGTGGGGTCTAAAACTACACACATAAGAACATAAGAACATAAGAAATAGGAGCAGGAATGGGCCCCTTGGCCCCTCAAGCCTGCTCTGCCATTCAATAAGATCATGGCTGATCTTGGGCTGAAAGCTACTTCCCTGCCCGCTCCCCATAACCCTTCACTCCCTTATCTTGTAAAAATCTGTCTATCTCCACCTTAAATGTATTTAATGACCCAGCCTCCACGGCTCTCTGGGGCAGAGAATTCCACAGATTTACGACCCTCTGAGAGAAGAAATTCCTCCTCATCTCAGTTCTAAAAGGGCGACCCTTTATTCTGAAACTATGCCCTCGAGTTCTAGATTTCCCCACGAGGGGAAACATCCTCTCTGCATCTACCATGTCGAGTCCCCTCATTATCTTATATGTTTCAATAAGATCACCTCTCATTCTTCTAAATTCCAATGAGTATAGGTCCAGCCTGCTCAACCTTTCTTCATAAGTCAACCCCTTCCCCCTCATCTCAGGAATCAACCATGTGAATCGTCTCTGACAGTATGCCAACTGTGGTCATACTCAGCTCTTACATAGATTCAGCATTCTCAACTTTATATTCTATACCTAATGGTCTGTACAACTCAGTGCTACACCAAACAGTCCACTTACCTGTTCGGACCAGGAAGGTCCCTGGTTTGATTAACACATACACAGTAATATAGACTCATATGGAGAAGGAATGAAAATACGTTCTCAAGCAGCTGAATTCATAATTTTGGCAACATTTATACAGCTATCATATTTTAAATCAAATATAAGTTACTGGGATGCTATACTAAACGTTTAGCAAAGGTGGTTGGAAATTCTGTTTCAAAATTGGCGCTCCATTAGTGCACTTACACAAAGCAGAGATGGCTGCAGGTTCCAGGTCCACTCCAATTTATTCTTGATCTCAGCTGCTTCATGCAGTGAGGTACCGAGCAGAGTGTGCGGCATTTTCCAGTGATGGAGAATCAACATCAGAGAGAAAAGTCATTTTTTGGACTTCTTGGCTGCCAGCTATAGGTGGCATGAAAGGAGGCCATGCACTTGTTGCAAACATTAGCTCAGGCAGACAGAGAAAAGGGGAAACCGTTCTAAATGCCTACACAAAATATATTAGTTGCCCTATGAATGTTACAGAGATCAGGTCAATCAAATCATTTAAAACAAATAACTGCTGCAATTAAAATAACCTTTAGAACGGATTGTTCAGACAAAGTAACAACAGAAAACGCTGGAAAAACTCAGCAGGCCAGGCAGCATCCGTGGAGAGAGAAAGAGAGTTAACGTTTCAGGTCGATGACCTTTCATCAGAACTGGGAAGAGCCGGAAATCAAATAGATTTAAGGCCAGGGTAAAGCTGGGAAAAGGGGGAGGGGATAAAGGAACAAAGGTGGAGATGAAGAGACATTAAGAGATATGCAAGGCTAGAGGTGGTGTTAATGTGACAGATTAAGGCTGAATGAAGTGTGAAATCCACTGGCAGAAAGAAGGACAGCTGCCAGCTTCTAGGAGGAAAAAAAAGGGTGGGGGGGGACAAATAAAAGGGTGGATAAAATAAAATATAAATGTGATTGGAGCTGAGGTTATGATCTAAAATTGTTGAACTCGATATTGAGTCCAGAGGGCTGTAGCGTGCCTAAACGAAAGATGAGGTGCTGTTCCTCGAGCTTACGCTGAGCTTCCGTGGAACAGTGTAATAGGCCGAGGACGGTGAGGTCAGAGTGGGAGTGAAGCGGTGAATTAAAGTGACAGGCCACCGGGAGCTCGGGGTCCCCCTTACGGACTGAACGGAGGTGTTCCGCAAAGCGGTCACCTAATCTGCGTTTGGTCTCCCCAATGTAGAGGAGTCACATCGTGAGCAGCGAATACAGTATACTAAATTGCAGGAAGTACAAGTAAATCGCTGTTTCACCTGGAAGGGGTGTTTGGGGCCCTGGACAGTGGGAAGAGGGGAGGTATAAGGGCATGTGTTGCATCTCCTGCGCGTGCACGGGAAGGTGCCGGGCGAAGGGGAAGGGGTGCTGGGGGTGGTAGAGGAGTGGACTAGGGTGTCGCGGAGGGAGCGGTCCCTACGGAATGCTGAAAGGGGAGGTGAGGGGAAGATGTGTTTGGTGGTGGGATCACGCTGGAGGTGGCGGAAATGGCGGAGGATGATCCGTTGAATGTGGAGGCTGGTGGGGTGAAAGGTGAGGACAAGGGGAACCCTATCGTGGTTCCGGGAGGGAGGGGCAGGGGTGAGGGCAGATGTGCGGGAGATAGAACGGACACGGTCGAGGGCCGTGTCGACCACGGTAGAGGGGAATCCTCGGTTGAGGAAAAAGGAAGACATGTCGGAAGCACTGGTATGGAAGGTGGCATCATCAGAGCAGATGCGGCGGAGACGGAGAAACTGGGAGAATGGAATAGAGTCCTTACAGGAGGCGGGGTGGGAGGAAGTGTAGTCCAGGTAGCTGTGGGAGTCGGTGGGCTTGTAGTGAATGTTAGTCAATAACCTATCCCCAGAGATGGAGATGGAGAAGTCGAGGAAGGGAAGGGAAGAGTCGGAGATGGATCATGTGAAGGTGAGGGAAGGGTGGAAATTGGAAGCATAGTGAATGAAATGTTCTAGTTCAGGGCGAGAGCAGGAGACGGCACCGATACAGTCATCAATGTACCGGAAAAAGAGGTGAGGGAGGGGACCCGAGTAGGACTGGAACAAAGAGTGTTCCACATATCCCACGAAAAGGCAGGCATAGCTAGGACCCATGCGGGTACCCATAGCAACACCTTTAATTTGGAGGAAATGGGTAGAGTCAAAGGAGAAGTTGTTCAATGTGAGAACAAGTTCAGCCAGGCGGAGGAGGGTGGTGGTGGATGGGGACTGGTTGGGCCTCTGTTCAAGGAAGAAGCGGAGCGCCCTCAGGCCATCCTGGTGGGGAATGGAGGTGTAGAGGGATTGTACGTCCATTTAACACCACCTCTAGCCTTGCATATCTCTTAATGTCTCTTAATGTCTCTTCATCTCCACCTTTGTTCCTTTATCCCCTCCCCCTTTTCCCAGCTTTACCCTGGCCTTAAATCTATTTGATTTCCGGCTCTTCCCAGTTCTGATGAAAGGTCATCGACCTGAAACGTTAACTCTCTTTCTCTCTCCATGGATGCTGCCTGGCCTGCTGAGTTTTTCCAGCGTTTTCTGTTGTTACTTCGGATTTCCAGCATCCGCAGTATTTTGCTATCGTATTAGTGTTCAGACAAAGCTTGTGTATCAGATTTTAATTATGCCAAGAAGGTCTTTTCACTTCATCTAAAAACTTATGCTGCTCGCTAGCATTTCATCTCAGCGTGAAATAGAACAGTAATTGCTGCTCACCTCAAATGAGTCCAATATATCTGACTGATTCAGAACACGCTGCACTATTTGAGCAGCAAGGTTGATGTTCTCTGGAGTCAGTTCATGTGGTTCTGAGGTGAGGATTTGAGCAGCGGTTGCAATTTTCAGCAATTCGTCTTCTGTAATATGCTTCATTACCTGTCGATAGGACAAAGCTAATATTAATACAAATACTTACATATCAGCTCAACAAGTGATAGGGAGCAAATATTAAATACAGTAAAGAAAAATGAAAACTGATATTAATGAGTGTTGCATAGATTCATAAATCTCTTTATGAGACTGGTTTAGTTTCATTGGTGTCTAATTGGAGGGTTTTCTTTGAAGGTAGGCTCTGATCATTTTATGTGTTCGCTTGGCTCAGTGATAGTACTCTCACCTCTAAATCGTGGGTTCAAGCTCCACTCCAGGAACTTGAGCACATAATCTGGGCTGACACGGTGGCATAGTGGTTAGCACTGGTGCCTCACAGCGCCAGGGACCCGGGTTCGAATCTGACCTCGGGTGACTGTCTGTGTGGAGTTTGCACATTCCCCCCGTGTCTGCGTGGGTTTCCTCCGGGTGCTCCGGTTTCCTCCCACAGTCCAAAAATGTGCGGGTTAGGTTGATTTGGCTATGATAAATTGACCCTTAGTGTTAGGGGGGGATTAAATATGTGGGGTTATGGGGATAGGATATGTTAGGGGGAATTAAATACATGGGGTTACGGGGGTAGGGTGGGATATGTGTACTGTGGGGATTAAAGCAGGGACAGGGTACTGGACTTGGATGATCAGCCATGATCGTATTGAATGGTGGAGCAGGCTCGACGGGCCGAATGGCCTACTCCTGCTCCTAGATTCTATGTTTCTATGACACATCAGTGTAATATTGCAGGAGTGCTGCATTGTCAGAGACGCTGTCTTTCAGAGGGGACTGCTTCTGTCTGTTCAATTGGACCATAAAAGATCTCAAGGTACTTATGCAAATATGAGCAGGGAGTTCTCCCAGTGTCCTGTCCAACATTTATCAATCAATCAACATCACCAAAACATCAGATTAACTCGTCATTTATCTCTTTGCTGTTTGTGGGACCGTGCTGTGCAGAAATTAGCTGCTATTTCTGCCCACATAGCAGCGATAACTACATTTCAAAATAATTAGTTGACTTGGAAGGGCTTTGAGTTGTCCTGAGGATGTGAAAGGTTCTATATAAATGTAAGTTCCTTCTTTCTTAACAACGAGGAAGAGGAGAAATCTATAATAGATATGCCATTATTCTTTTTTGGGAAAGCCTCTGTCACTGTTACTGTGTGAACTTTTGTAGAGTTTTTATTTATTCTAGAGACAGTTTTATACATTTTCTGGGAACTATATGATTGGTAATTAAAGTATCTTGTTATATTAAGGATGAAGTCACAATTCTGTATACTTACTAATGCATTAAATTGTCCTCCAGTTAAGCGAAGATAATACCCTTTCAATTTTTGGCTCAACCTAACTGTGTTAATTAAGTATCACTGTGTCTTTTTACTTCAGTCTTTTTCTCCCCATTTTAGCTTCTGTTCCTCCTTTGCTTTGGCTCAACTGGCTAATAACTGGGGGCTCAGACATAAAATATTACCTTCTCTATAAGGATCTTTAAATTTTCATTGCAGTCTGTTAATGTGACATTTTGTAGACTGATGATTCCATTCTTCTCAGTGCACAGGCGTGTCGCTTTTGAAATATTTGCTGTTGAGATATAAATGGGATTTGAACAAAAAGTTAGTAATTCAACACAGTCTTGCAGTTTTTAACACCAAGGTACAGTCTGTCAGGGAAAAATATGACCGTATGACAATATGAAAAATGGTGCTTATTTGTCTTGTTTTAGAATGTCTGAAGTTACTTTAATATAATATATTAGATTATGTATGCATGACTGTTTTTATATGGCTACCTATAAGCACTACTGTAATGCAATTTTTCACTAAAATTCTGACAATTGTTTTGAGATATAAATGTAATCTCTTATTGGTTCAGGGGTTAGTATACACGAGTGGCAAAGCTACTGGTCACTGCAAGTCCTAATCAATGAAGAGCCTCATATATGTCTGTACATTAGCACCCAGTTTCACATCTTCCCCTTGATTCCTGATATGCAAAATGACGATTGTTGCATATGTGGGTTAACTACTTTGCTGAAGAGGTGTTCATATGAAGAACAGAAGTACATTAACACATTTGACATGTGACAGATGAGAACCTGATATTCCAATGTAATAAAGTCCAAATTATGTGGATTTTATATATATAAAGATATATAATGATAAAGAAACTTGTATCTAAAGTAACTGTTGTTGTTGATTTAAGATACTGGACAAAACTATCTGTGAACACCACAAACAAGAGATTAACATACCATTTAAAGTGTATGGCTCACATTCTTCTTTAGAGTAGCCATACTGCCCCACTAAAATTTGATTGAATGTAAACAGTCCCTCAGAGGAATTGTACTCACTTCTTTCACAGAAATTTGCTGCAAGAAAATCAAATGAAATTCTCTTAAGATGGTACAGAGGCAAACCTAGTCACTGATTTATTTAAAGAAATTATTATAATTCATTACCATGTCATCAATTTATACTTGTTATCGTATAACTACTAACTGCTCCAACAGCCAGTTCAATGTAACTTTAACTAAAATATGAGTAATTGTCTACAATTTACCATCATAGTCACTTGTCAAATAGGAAAGATCAGATATACAAACCAATCTCGCAATGATTTCCTTTCCACTCATCTGAACAATTACAGATTTCATTCTCACAGGTTCCATTGTTTTGGCAGTAACACGAATGTGGGTTGGCAGATGGGAATGATGTTGGTTTTATGAAAGGATCTAAAAATTAACAAAATACAGTATTTAAAAGGGGAAATGTGTTTAAAGATTTTGGCTTTTGAATCTGATAGCTGAGCTATAAATTCCACTCTTTTTCAATAGAATGTTTAAAGGAAAAAGTTTTCGCCATTTCCAAAACCTTAGCACTTGGGTACACTTACCTGCTATATTAGGACAGGTGACCAAACGCTTGGTCAAAGAGGTAGGTTTTAAGGAGTGTCTAAAAGGAGGATAGAGAAGCAGAGATTTTAGGGAGGGAATTCCGGAGCTTAGGGCCTCGGTAGCTGAAAGTACGGCCGCCAATGGTGGAGCGATGAAAATCGGGGATGAACAAGAGGCCAGGATCGGAAGAGCACAGAGATGTCAGAGGGTTGTAGGGCTGGAGGAGGTTACAGAGATAAGGAGATCAAAAAATATTTGTATACCAAACAGCAATGTGTACCCTCTCCAGCATTTGGAAAACGAGTTAGCAAATAAGAAACATGAGACGCATGTCCCTGCATGCAGTAGCCAAATTTAAAGGGGCCAGCTACATCTCAGAAATAGATATGAAAAATATAAAGATAAATTCACTGAATTTGCCTAGTTTATCAATTAACTCCCTCATTTCTATCTTAAATGTCTTGATATCCTATTTGATCTCTTCTTCTAATGTCATGTCTACCTTGTTAGTCTCCCTGGTAAAAACTGAGACAAAGGCCTGAATTTTAATACTTTGATGGGTTGGGAGCTAGGGGGCTCGGAAGCGGTCGGGAAACCCGAGATAACGGGTTTTCCACAGGCCCTGCCGAATTTAACGCCAAGGCCTGATTTGCATTTGAAACCTTTGTTTTCCACCCCGCAGCCTGTCAGATGGAGAGGCTGGCTGGCTGTGGGCGGGTAGGCTTGCGGCACTAGGCTACAGAGAGGAGGAAGCGAGGGATCGCATGGGGGCCGGGGGCTGATCGGGGGGCCAGAGGAGGTTCGTGTGGGGGCCGGGGGCTGGTCAGGGGGCCGGAGGAGGATTACGTGGGGGACGGAGGAGCATCGGGGTGGGGGGGGGGGAGGCAGATGACATCGGGGGGCCGGAGGAGCATCGGCAGGGGGAGAGGGGGGGCCGGGAAGGCGATCGAAGACCTTGGGTGGGGGGGGTGAATTTGAGGCCTGTGGGGGGTGGGGGGGGCGATCGGAGGCCTCGTGGGGGGTCTCCGATCGTGGTGGGTGGGTGAGGCAGGGACTCAGGATCCAGGAGGTAAGTGTAAAAGGCACTTACATCCTGGACTCAGCAGTCCACGTCTTCCATTATGTGGCGGGTTTCACAAGGCCTGCAAAACCCGACCAGCCATTGTTAAATTTAAAATGGTGGTTAAATCTGAGCCACGCCAGCTTCATTTTCATATTTAAATTGGCAACCCACCTCCTGGGAGCGGGTTGGCTGCCCGCCCACTTCTCGCCTCCGGGAAAGCGGGAGGGTTGGAGGCGGATTCTGGTCGGGATTCAGATCTTTAACACTTTACCCTCCTACCCGACCCAAGCCACCTGTTTTTTTGGGTTAAAATTCCTTCCAAAGTAACTATTCAATATTTCTGTTTATCTTGAGCATCTGTTAGTGGAACTATCCCCATCTTAATTTTTCTTCTGTTATTTATCTGTCTATAGCATACTTTAATATTTCTTTTTATATTCTTTGATAATTTCATTTCGTAATTTTGA
The DNA here is from genome assembly GCA_030390025.1 of Squalus acanthias. Lineage (NCBI taxonomy): Eukaryota > Metazoa > Chordata > Chondrichthyes > Squaliformes > Squalidae > Squalus > Squalus acanthias. The sequence continues at coordinate 148,106,648 of CM059429.1, forward strand.
AATGATGTAAGTAGCTAATGTAAGGTTCAAAGGTGTAACAGAACACTCGGGTTCAGTGTCGTAAACAAACCTTTGGAGTTCCATTTATGCCATTAAACCGCTCAAGTGTGTTAACTCATGCTTTGTAGCACAGCTCCAGTAATTTTCTCATCGTTGCATTTGAATCACCATCTAATTCAGAAATACTCTTATTTTTCATGTTCTGACTGAAATTTTCAAATGAGTGTATCATTTATCCTGTCTTTATATCGCATCTTTAACACTTGTGCTGTGCCATGAATTTTCATATGCTGGAATCAAACTTGAAGTGTTACATTTTTGGTGTCACTGGAAGTAAGACTACATCCAAGAAATTGATTTGCATTGATTTGCACCAGTGCCACTTCTGGAAAGCCCACTTTTAATTAACTTTTCTTTAAAGTTTGAAACTAAGATGACCTCCAGTACTGCACTGACTGCACTGTCAGCTCTTTTCAATCAGTAAAAATCTCACTGGCATTCAGAGGCTGATGAGTGGAGCTCTCTTTATGCATTGGAGTGCACAGTCATGGTTCTTTCTTTACGTCGTTCCACAAACACAGTTGATAATATGCGAGATGACACAGCAGCCCCGATTTCCACCCTGCCCCACCCGAGCTGCTACCATGGCTCATAAAGTCGCTTCGTAGGACTACCAATACTGCAGAGGAGCGCAACAATGAAAAACACATGAAGACAAGAAGAATTGACTAACTCATTGAGATGCTCAAAGAAAATGACAGAGTGCAGATAGGTCCGGGGGAGCCTTGCGGCACCGCACCCAGCACCACGCGCCCAGCACCATCGTGCGAACTGTGATGGTAAATGTGTTTCACAACTTTGTAATCAGGAAAGGACAGATGGCAGATGCCCCAGAGGATGTCAGAGAGTCTCATGACAACACTGCTGATTCTTTAGATCCAGCCCATGAAGAACAGGAAGTAGGTGCAGTGGCAAAGGCTGCTGAAAGGCAGACTAATTTGGCTCCCCATTTTATTTCGAAGCCTTAGCCCATCAAAGAGATGCTCCTCACATCCTAATCCTGCGTCTCAACGTCAGCACATTACCTGCTCCCTATTGCCATACACGAGAACCATACACCAAACAGACCTTACATAAAATATTCCAGTGATTTGTTACAACTATTTATGAAAACATAATTTGGTTCTGTCACCATGCACACTCCTTGTGACCATGCAAGCTTTTTTCCATCCCATTCTAACTCTTCTTTTAAGCGTCACCTGAGGGCATGAGGTCTGAGCTTCAGACGGCTGCTGCAAAATATTATGAGCCTCTTGGGATGGAGGTGGCCCTTCACCCAAGGCCCCTAATTCCTAGGATGGACACAGGACAGGCTGACTCTTTGTCATGGGCTCCTTGGCAGCCTGGTCCTGCTGGGAGCTGATGAAGTGCACCTCTGTGTTAATCTCATGAGAGGAAGCAACCTGTGAGCACACACACATCAGCTTCTCCACTGATATTAGGAACAGGAAACAGGAATGTACATCACAGAATTAGAAAGGTCCTTACATCACTAGGAGAGAATCAACCAAATATCCTTTAGTCTTTCTGAGATGCTGCCTTGTATACTTTACAGTCAGGTTGACAGTGAAATCTCCAGACAGTCCCCTTGGATCAGTCGTCCTTCATTCAATGTCACCACATTGAGCTGCTCTTGTGAGATCATTGAACCTCTTTCTGCATTGAACCCAGGTGCTGGTGTTGTTGCTGGTAGCACTGACCCTTTCAGACATCTCTGTCCAGACCTGCTTCATACTGGCTTTCGGGCCACCCTTGCAGGAACGGCTGCTTCTGCCTTGCTCTCACTTCCTCCACTAGGACCTCCAGGGAGGTATCTGAAAAGCGAGAAGCAGCCCTTCAATTCATCTGTGTTCCTCAATTCCAAGCATGGCAAGGTACTGGAGGACAGTGGCACCAGCATGTACTCCAGCATGAGTCAGCAATTTCAGGAGACAAGGATAGCAGAGAAAATGAGTCAGGAACAACAAAGCACCTGTACTTCTTACCTGATTTAAGCTTGGTTGCAAGCTGCCATAAGCAGGTACCCCAAAGACCTGCGGTAACAAGGCTACAGAAAACTCCAACCAGCACCTTGCGGTCACACTTCAGATGTATCATGTTGATCCTTGTGCCCACTGTTCAACTGTCTTTCTTTAATAAACAAGTTATTAAGTGTAGCTACAAGCTGTTTCTCATAAGTCCTGTTATACATTAACTGCTTCACTTCCCCTCTGATTCTTGAGAGGTTTACGTCTGATTAAACCAGGAGAAATCTTAAACGATGACCTGCAACCATGTGTTGATATATACGCAGCAGTTAGTATCTTCAGATTATTAGACATATCAATACCCTTTTTGCGCAGTTGAGATAAAATCAAATTGGGGCGAGCCTGATAAAAACATCGACTCTGGATAGTAATCCTTCAGCAGTGAAATATTAACCTTGGTATTTGGTCCACCAATAAGTAAGAATATCTGGATCTTAATGCTGTGTGTGGCTGTTTCAACCATTCTCTATATGAATCTCTGACGTGCTACTGGAGTAACACGAAGCAATCTCAGTCAGCAGTATCTAACAGGGTGAATTTAACCTGGATTATTTACGATTAGAATTATTTATATGTGGTGCCAGGACTGTGTAAGAATTCTAGCTCAACACACGTTGTTTGGTGAAGGATGTTTATGTGTGAAAGAAACTTTGGAAATATTTCTATGTCAAATAGAGTTCTTTTGTCACAGTTTGTCCACTTTGATTATAGAACAAGTTGATGTAATGCATTCCTAGTTCAATCGTACTCTGCTTCAATTTGTTACTTTCATTTGTAAATCCATCAGCCTGGTACCTTCACATCTGTGGAGTATTTCAGTCCCAGCCCTTTCAAACGTTCATATAGCAACTTTAGTGCTACTGCAATGTGATTTCTGCTTGGCAGCTGAGGTAAAGCGATAGCATTACTGGAGAGTCAGGTCCAAACTGACTCTGGAGGGAAGCACTGTAATATAATGGTCTGCATCGGGAGTGTTAATCGTAGAATTTAGCCCTGTAAGTTCTAGAGAAGTTAAAGTTGAACCAGAACTGGAAAATCAGACAACAAAAGAAAAAATAGTTTAAAAAAATTCTGAAGGATATGGAGAATTTTATCTCTGTAGCCAAAGTGGCTGAATAAGGAAGTCAAGAACACTCTAAGAAGAATTATTTTAAAAGATTCCAGGAATAACAACTGGATCTTAAAGAAAGTGGGGGAGGTGGAGAGACAGAGGGGTTTAGGGTGGAAATTCCAATGCTTGAGGCCTAGGCAGCTGAAGGCAAGGTCATCAATAGTTGGCTGAAAGCAGAACTGATGCACAAGAGGCCAGAGTTGGAGGAATGGAGAGTTTGGGAGTGGTTTTAGGGCTGGAGGAACTTACAAAGATGGGGAGAGGCAAGGCCATGAAAGGGATTTCACCATGAGAATGCAAATTTTAAATTTGAGGCATTGGGAGCCAGTATAGGTCAGCGAGCACAGGGATGGATGAGCAGGACTTTGTGCAGAATAGGATACGGACAGTAAAGTTTTGGATGAGCTGAAGTTTATGGAGGGTGGAGGATGGGAGGTCAGCCAAGAGAGCATTGGAGTAGTTGAATCTGGAGGTAACAAATGCATGGATGAGGGTTTCAACAGAAGATGGGCTGAGGTAGGCAATGGTGAAGGTGAGCGATGTTATGCAGGTTGAAAGTTGAATAGGACGCCGAGCTTACGACCGTCTGCTTCAACCTGAGGTCAGGGAGGTGAATGGAATCAGTGGCAAAGGCAAGAAGTTTGTGGCAGAGGCTGAAGAGGATACCTTCGATCTTACCAACGGTTAACTGGAAGAAGTGGCGGCTCATCTAAGACTGGAGGTAGTGGAGTGGTTGAGAGAAGTGGTAGAGAGGTAGAGTTGGGTTCATTAGCATACATGTGGAAGCTGATTCCATATCTGCGAATGATGTTGCCAAGTGGCAGCATGTAGTAAAGGAAGACGAGGGGGCCAAGGATAGATCCTTGGGGGGCCCTGGAGGTAAAGGTGTATGTACATAAGGATTGGGAATTATTTAAAAATCAGTGGGAGATAACAAAAATGAGTATTAAAAGCGATGAGGAAATAAAATGCAGATTGACAATAGCAAAAGCAATTATTTTAACAGTATAAAGTAGGTGGATCATTTAGGAACAAATAAGTCTTTTAAGGAACAAGTTGGATAGAGGCATCATGGTAAATATATGAACAGCAGATATATTGAGCTAATTCTTTGTAATTGTCTTCAAAAAAGGCTGTAAACAAATCTAGCCAGAATGGAATTGCCTGAAGGACCCCCATGATGAAAAAAATGCATTGTCAGAAGCTCCTTAAGAGTTCATAATGTTCTACAGGCATTAGAAGCACTTTATAATGGTTTGAGTAGCCAAAACGCACAATGTAATAGAAGCAAAACATCTCCCAAAACTTTTTAGATTTTATCTGCGATCATCTGAGGGTCCCTTTAAATACGACTGGACATGGCCATCTCCCAACGCATGGTTTGTGGGCAATTTGAGGAACTGGCGATAGCAATGCAAGTAGAGACCAAAATGGCATTCAGGTCCTAATTGTATCTTAGTACCTTAATTTAAATATGTTAATTGGGCTACCACCTGTTTCTGGCAGTAGCGCTGGCCATGTAAATCGAGGCCTGCTCAAAAGTGGTATCGGGCCAGTTGGGCTGAAAGCCAATGGGGAGTTATTTTTAAAAACTTGACCCACTACCACCCTGTTAATGCTGAAAAACAGGGCAGTTGTGACATGAAAATTCCCCCCACCTTGACATATTTTTTCTTATCCACGTTTTTAAACTGTTGTCTCTGTTGATTACAACAATTCCACATCACTTATGTTGTTCCATTGTTTGTTTTCAAAATATATTTTTGAATGCAATGGGTGACATGCCATTGAAACCATTTCAATTTGTAATACTTAAATCACAAGTGAAAAGCTGAGACAAATTTAAATCCTAAATGTTCAACTTCAATGTTTTCTTGTGAACCTCGTGAGAACTGACAACCTCCAATCTTCAGAATTATTATGGACTATATATGACAAAATCTCAATGCACAAAGGGGAACATGGAATCATGGCCCGTATTTTCCGATGCCTACGGGCGTGTATGTGCTGTGTACACACCCGTAGGGACATCGGAAATGTCGGTTTCAGGCATGCGAAGCGCATGCACTGAAAAACGGTATTTCCGAACTGTCAAGAATGCTCTTGACAGATTGGACGCCTGCCCTAGGGAAGGGCCTCTGCGGGCAGAGAGTTCTGCTTTCTGCAGAACCTCCGCCCGCTGAAAACACTTCAAAATCTTACGCCTGGTAAAAGCAGGTGTAAGGCCTGCTTTTACCAGCATAAGAGTTGAAAAAAAGTTTTAAAAAAAAATTTCACTCATTTATAATTTAAAAATACTTTTAAAAAAAGGTAAGTTTATTTTTAGCCCCGTAAAAAACTTTAATTTTTTTTTCAAAAAATTTAATTTTTGTTTAAAATACTTAATTTAATGGAATTTTAACTCATTTTAAAAATGTGATGCTTTTTAAAAAATGTATTTAATGTTTTGATGTGTTTTTGGGGTGATCTCCATTCATACTTTTGACGGGTCTATCTGTCAAAAGTATGAAGGGAGATTCCCATCTCCTATTGGCTGGCCTGGCCCACGCGATCCCAGGGACGCTTGCGAACTGCATGCGCCCCTGGGATATGTGGGCCCTGCGCATTTCGACTGTGGAGAAGCTCAGGTCTGGACCTCGGGAGCCCTCAGGTAAGAGCGTAGATTTTTTTCCGATAGGAGGCATCCGCACACAGGAAGCCTCCTATCGGAAATGACGGGCCAATATTTCAAGTTTTGTATTACATGAATGTTGTTTGAATGTATGGGGTCTCTTGGTTTATAACGCTTGAATATCAATTGGTTAGGAAAACATGTTGCGTGCGACTTTTTATCTCCTGTTCCATTACTCTGTATACAGACTTATTTTTGGTGGGATTTTTATTTCACGTATTTTTGAACTTTTAATTCCCACTCAATAAAGTAACCAGCTCCTTGGTCTCTATCAATACTGCTCTGGAACTGGTCACTAGGAAAGGTACAAGACTGACCCAACGTAAGTCATGTCCAATTTTTCTGTGGGATAAATACCAAATCTCAATTTGGCACCTCGTCCTGATGGCATGACGAAGTAGAATGCCAGACTGCAAATACCAGTCAACCGCCCCTAATATTATGCTATGGTTGCCACAGTAATCATTGATAGATAGCAAATTATCTGATTCATAAAAAATATATTTAAATGTTATTTTGAGTCCTCTCCAGTAGTTTCCTGCTTTTTTTGCGTTAAGTATTCTCTCTTTTTATGTAAGTAATAGCTGAACCAGAAATTAATTTATCTGAAATTACTTAAAAAAAAGTTAATCTTCTTGGTGGTATGAAAACATTTCAGTAGGGTCACCTTCCCTGCAAGGCTACTCCAACGACATCAATTATCAGTCTCCCTCTGCAGCTCCACTACTACAAACTAGTGAGGATCTCTGGCTGGTCTGATGCCATTACATCCTCTGCAAAGGAGCCACCTTGGATGCTCCTCATAACTGATGCCAATGGAGTATTAGAAAAGAAATTTCCCCCAAGATTCTTCTATAAAAAGGGAGGGGGAGGGCGGTAGCAAAACTTTGAATCAAAAATACTTAACTTTCCTTCACCTTTAAGCAAATAGTATATACAAAGTCACCTCCAGATAAAGCCGATTCAAACGAAGAGTTAGACTGGCAGCATCTATGGAGAGAGAAACGCTGCAGACTGATGACCTTTTTTCAGATCGGTTTCTCTCTCCACAGATGCTACCTGACCTGCTGAGTATTTCCAGCATTTTCTGTTTTTATTTGATTTCCAGCATCTGCAGTGTTTTGCTTTTGTAAAAGAATTAGACTGTACCAATTTACTCTCTTCTTCTGAATCTTGATCCAATAAACCCAAAGTACACACTGTATCTACATTCTTTGCACCCAATATGCTGGTCAATGCGTGGACTTCACCTGCAGAGGGCAGCCCCTCTTCCAAGTCAAAAGATCATTTACTCATGGAAATAAAATGTCAATTTGGAGTCAATTATATTGAAAGTCGCTGGGTTGAGGAATTTATGAAAAATATATGCACACATACACACAAAGGGGATGCTTATTAAATTATCTTTTTAAAGATAACATTGAACACATTACAATTGATTACCAGCCTAACAGCTTTTTCATCTTTTCATTGCCAACTGCCGCCGTGACATCGGCCGTCTCCATTTCTCTGCTCCCCGCACTCACTCCAACCTATCTCCCTCTGAACTTGCAGCACTCCATTCTCTCAGATCCAACCCCGACATTGTCATTAAACCTGCTGACAAGGGTGGTGCTGTTGTTGTTTGGCACACCGACCTCTACCTAGCGGAAGCTGAACGCCAACTCTCCGACACCTCCTCCTACCTCCACCTGGACCATGACCCCACTACCGAACATCAAGCCACCGTTTCCAAGACTGTCACTGACCTCATCTCCTCTGGAGATCTCTCCCCCACGGCCGCCAACCTCATAGTTCCCCAACCCCGCACAGCCCGCTTCTACCTCCTTCCCAAGATCCACAAACAGGACTGCCCTGGTAGACCCATCATTTCAGCCTGTGCTTGCCCCACGGAACTTATCTCTTCCTATCTCGACTCTAATTTTTCTCCACTTGTCCAGTTTCTTCCCACCTACATCTGCGACTCTTCCGATGCCCTCCACCACTTTAACAGTTTCCAGTTTCCCGGCCCCAACCGCCTCCTTTTCACTATGGACGCACAATCCCTCTACACCTCCATCCCCCACCAGGATGGCCTGAGGGCGCTCCGCATCTTCCTTGAACAGAGGCCCAACCAGTCCCCATCTACCACCACCCTCCTCTGCCTGGCTGAACTTGTTCTCACATTGAACAACTTCTCCTTTGACTCCACTCATTTCCTCCAAATCAAAGGTGTTGCTATGGGTACCCTCATGGGTCCTAGCTATGCCTGCCTTTTCGTGGGATATGTGGAACACTCTTTGTTCCAGCCCAACTCAGGACCCCTCCCTCACCTCTTTTTCCGGTACATTGATGACTGTATCGGTGCCATCTCCTGCTCTCGCCCTGAACTAGATAATTTCATTCACTATGCTTCCAATTTCCACCCTTCCCTCACCTTCACATGGTCCATCTCCGACTCTTCCCTTCCCTTCCTCGACTTCTCCGTCTCCATCTCTGGGGATAGGTTATTGACTAACATTCACTACAAGCCCACTGACTCCCACAGCTACCTGGACTACACTTCCTCCCACCCCGCCTCCTGTAAGGACTCTATTCCATTCTCCCAGTTTCTCCGTCTCCGTCGCATCTGCTCTGACGATGCCACCTTCCATACCAGTGCTTCCGACATGTCTTCCTTTTTTCTCAATCGAAGATTCCCCTCTACTGTGGTTGACACGGCCCTCGACCGTGTCCGTTCTATCTCCCGCACTTCTGCTCTCACCCCCGCCCCTCCCTCCCGGAACCATGATAGAGTTCCCCTTGTCCTCACCGTTCACCCCACCAGCCTCCACATTCAATGCATCATCCTCCGCCATTTCCGCGTGATCCCACCACCAAACGCATCTTCCCCTCACCTCCCCTTTCAGCATTCCGCAGGGACCGTTCCCTCCGCGACACCCTAGTCCACTCCTCTACCACCCCTTCCCCTTCACCCGGCACCTTCCCGTGCAAGCGCAGGAGATGCTACATATGCCCTTATACCTCCCCCCTTCCCACTGTCCAGGGCCCCAAACACCCTTTCCAGGTGAAACAGCGATTTACTTGTACTTCCTGCAATTTAGTATACTGTATTCGCTGCTCACGATGTGGTCTCCTCTACACTGGGGAGACCAAACGCAGATTGGGTGACCGCTTTGCAGAACACCTCCGTTCAGTCCGTAAGGGGGAACCCCGAGCTCCCGGTGGCCTGTCACTTTAATTCTCCGCTCCACTCCCACTCAGACCTCACCGTCCTCGGCCTCTTGCATTGTTCCACGGAAGCTCAGCGTAAGCTCGAGGAATGGCACCTCATCTTTCGTTTAAGCACGCTATAGTCCTCTGGACTCAACATAGAGTTCAACAATTTCAGGTCATAACCACGGCCCCTATCATATATATATTTAATTTTTTCACCCACCCTTTTTTTCTTCCTCCCTGAAGCTGGCAGCTGTCCTTCATTCCGCCAGCTCATTTCACACTTCATCTAGCCTCAACCTGTCACATTACCACGTCCTCTTGCCTTGAATATCTCTTAATCTCTCCTGCCTTCTATACTACCACTGACCTTCCATTTGTTCTTTTATCCCCTCCCCCTTTTCCCAGCATTATACTTGCTTTAAATCTATTTCATTTCCTGCTTTTTTCCAGTTCTGACGAAGGGTCTTCGACCTGAAATGTTAACTGTGTTTCTCTCTCCCCAGATGCTGCTTGGCCTGCTGAGTTTTTCCAGCGTTTTCTGTTGTTATAACTAGGGCCAGCTAGTTATAAGCAGAATATTAAAATATACCCCAACACACTACTACAGTCAGCTCCATAACTCCTCCCACTGAATGTGTCCCTTTCAGTATCATGAGTACTTACTGTTTGAACAAAAATATATATTTTTACAACAGCGAGGGGAAAAGTTAAATTCTGCAGAACTCTTTGAAAGAGGCTCTGGGGCAAGATCTTTAAAATGAAAGCTAAAAATCAGATTCCATAGCCAATAGGTTTGTGTACGCTTTTTTCTGTAGAAAATGGTAGAGAGTAATTCTGCAGCATGAAATGCCTGAAGGGGGCGTGCATTGTAGGAAAAACAAGCAAGGGTTGCGGCAGGTCAGAAACTGAGAATCACAAGAAAGGTTTTTGAAGTAGAGACGGGCTGAAAGATGTGCGCATCTGAGTAGATAAAAGCTCTGCCTGCACTGAACCTGAAAACAAAAACGAGGTTAAATTGCTGAATTTTCAATTTTTTTTTTAGCGAAGGTGAGGTTAGAATGTCATTCATATCCAGCACCAACGATGACCATTCCATTTCCCAGACTTCAGCCTCGCGGCATTTCAATTAGTTAACAATTACCAATTAAAGTGGCATGTGTAAGGCCAAATTTGCCTGATGCACTTGATACTTTACAATTTTTTCAGCATTACTCAGACACCACTTCAGAGGACAATCATATTTAGGACGGAGATGAGGAGAAATTTCTTCACTCAGGATTCTTTACCCCACAAGGCTGTGGATGCACAGTCGTTGAGTACATTCAAGGCTAAGATCAATAGATTTTTGGACTCTAAGTAAATCAAGGGATATGGGGATTGGGTGGGAAAGTGGAGTGGAGGTCAAAGATCAGCCATGATTTTATTGAATGATGGAGCAGGCTCGAGGGGCCGTATGGCCTACTTCTGCTCCTAATTCTTATGTACTTATATCTGGCTTTGTGAATTGCAGATCAAGGGTGCCTAAACTAATTTCTGCTGGAGAATAGCAATATGACCAAGACCTACATCCACAGTCCAGACTGAAATCCAACCTCAGGTCCTTTGAGGAGAATAATCTTGTAACATGCTGTACTATCCCATCCTAATGTCAATACTCCAATAAACCCAATTTCACATGAGCTTTTTTATTTTTTCATATGCGTTTATCACATAAGTAGATCAGATACAAGCAAGTGGAACATTCATGTTAGCGATATATATATGTATATTCAATAAACAAGCAAAGTGTATACATACATTCCAGCCTAACAAATTAAAACTTTAAATTATTCACATTCACCCACAACAGTATAAAATTACAACAGATAACAATTCATTACCATTTTTAGCATACATTATGACTAAAAAGCAAAGCATTAAATAGTGCACTTTAATAATATTATAGATGATACACATTTTCAAAGTGGGGAAAAGACAGTAATTCAGACATTAGAAAATAGTACACTACATGCACCATTAAAGGGAGGAGGCTGTGTTTCTCAAGGATCTACCGGCTGTTTTTATAAGGATCGTTAAAGGCAGTTTTAATTACCAATTTGAAAACCTACTTTTACAAGATGTGTGTCAATTTCTATTTCTTTGAATCAAACAGAAAATTAAAAAAAGGGACCTCAAAAAGAACTGCTAAATTCAGTAAAAATCAGTTATTTGGAACATTTGTTTAATTCCCTCCACATCCCTTTCCCACCCATCCCTTCAAAAAAAAATGTAAAGGGAATGTCAGGATATGGGTTGGTTCTAATGCCATACCATTTCACTAGCTTGTCAGCATTTACTATCCAGGGGCACACATTAAGAATGAGGTACCGGAGGGCTCCTGGCACTAATAAATTTATACTAGGAGAATAGTCTAGGAACTATGAAGATATTTTACATCTCTACTTCTGTGCAGTCATAAATAAAAGTTTGTTTTAAAATGTAACAATGGAAGAAACTGTGCCCAGGGCAGCAGAGAACTGATAACATCCCCACTCATGAAGCTGATGTTTATAGATCATTCAAGCACATGTACACCCTTAATGTCGCTCCAGGCACCACTTCTAAACAAAAGCAGCACTACTTTAACAGATTATCTCTTCCACTGCTGAAGTTAACAAAGTAACAAATTCTGCAAAACCTGTTGGTACCTTTCATATACTTTCTTAAAATTCTGAAACATTTAAATAAGTTACTGCTTCAAAGCAGAAGTAATTTCATGAAGTTGAATGGTTCTCAGCAGCTGTAACTGAATAGAACATATAGATGTGACAATGTTATTTTTCTAAATTATTTCTATTTCTAAATGCAATTCCATTTCGAGAGGAGATACTTCCAGTATTTTTTTCTAGGTTACATTCATAGCATAGGTTACGTTGATTCAAAGGCAAAAATAAATCCTCGTTTTAAAATTGAGAACTTCCAGATATATTCAAGTAATTGGAAAACACTTTAATCCTTGCTAGCAATTTAATCTAATCAAAGGATGAAAGTACATACTTTTTATATAAAAATGATACTTCAGATATGTTGTAATTTCTAGGTGAAAATTAGCTGTTGATTTAAGACACATTCTTCTAATACAATTTTTACACCAAACGGTGTTAATTTGGTATGAAACTCTGAATGTGGAAGAACTGAATCTCACGGATTTCATTTCAGCACCTCTTCCCAAATGCACTCAAGTGAGAATAGATAATCACAATTTACATTCAAACCATCCTATATCCACTGATCAGCATACGTTTGACCCTTCGAGTGAATGGATCTACATCAGTTAATGGATATTACAGGAATGCAAATCGATTGGCTGTTCCTTTTTTTTTTAACAAATTCAGACTACCATTGCAAATGCACAAGAACAAACATACTTACAAACATATTTACAAACATTAAGTAGCATTGAGTTCTGAAGGAAACTAGGACACCTAAGCGTGCAAGTAAAATCTGGCTGCCCCAAATGACATTGTTTAAAGCACCTCAATCTCTCAGCCACATGAATACAACAGCAGCACTAATATGCAGAGCTTTAAAAAAAAAGCTCATCTGCAAAAAAAATTGTATTTGAATGTTATACATGGAAAGGATGCCAATGTAATCATCCATAATAAGGTCATGGATGACAAGGGCCGAGTTCGTGCGTAAACATACTTCCTGGAAAGAAATGCGAAGAGGGATGGTGACTGATCCGCTGGCAAAGTCCAAATGGTAGATCGAGTGAGCAGGATGGGTAAGAGGTTGATCCTGGGTGGGAAGGTCAGCAAGAGGGGGGATGGGACAGTTGGGATTACTGCTCCCTTGCCCACTTAAATCCTTTCTTAGTTGGCTGGCAACCACTTGCATTGGCCATTGTAAAGGGATGAACTGGGGCGAAGGAATTTCCCCCCCCCAGGAATAGAAACTACCTCTGCAAACACTATCTAGAGTTATCTTTCCAAGTAGTGGTGGTCTGTATTAAAAAAAAAAAATGTTTGCTAGTATTCTCCCTTTCCTGTCCTCATCTGAAGGTATTGGCTTCTGCTGGGATAAGTTTCATGGGAAGCTTTTAGTGCCTCATCCCAAACACCATTCTTTGTTTATAAGCCTAAACAGATTGTGTTGCACTCCCTTTACCAACTAAGCCATTGAGGGAAGTTTTATGCCCTACTCCAGTTTAGCATGACTCTACACATCAGAATTCCAAGATGAAACAACTCAAAGTTTAGACAGATTTACTGAATTATTCAGGAAAACATGTAAAACCAGTAAATTTGAAGTACTGAACAGTGTACAAAACAGTTTATAATCTTTTGGTGAGCTCCAGTTGTGAAAATCAAAGCAATGTACACTTAATTTAACAGTTGAGGTCCTGAAGCCCAAGGTCATTGTTATTGGGTCTTCTTTTAAAAAAAAGTAAGGAAATAGTGCTGTAACTGAAGATAGTTTACAGTACAGGAGGTAGTCATTCAGCCCATCGTGTCTGTGCCAGCTCTTTGCAACAGTATACCAAAACTAACCCCACTGCCCGGCTCTAATCTCAGCCTCCCCATCTTCTGCTTCAAATATTTATCTAATTTCCCCTTAAAAGATGCAATGACCTCAATCTCAACCACTCCTAATTGTAAAACATTCCATGTTCTAACTCTACATTAAAAAATATTCTCCTAATAACCTCTTTCCTCATTCTTTGTGACAATTTTAAATTGATGACCCCTCATCACTGCCCGAGGAAATGGTCTTTCCCCATTCAACCCATCAAAATTCTTCATAATTAAAAAAAAAACCATGTATTTCATTTTTTCTTAACTAGTCCCAGGGATTCTCCTCATACCTCATAACTATAGTTTATCATTCCTGGTAAATCTACACTGTGCACTATGACTTTAATGTCCTTTCTATAATGGTATCCAAAACCATACACAGTATTTTAAGTGTGGCTTAACCATTGCCTTGTACAAATTTATCAATAACGCTTTGCTCTATGCCTCTATTATTTATAAAGCCCAAAAGCTACTGGCCTTTTTAAGGCTTTATCACTCGCACTTGGAAGAAATGGTTGTGCATTTGTTAATCCACATTCTTCAGCCTATTTCCAATGTGTGTATACTGCCATTCCGTGTTTTTCCTCACAAAATGTAATTCTGCACACGCCTCTGCATTAAATTACAACTCCCATCAGTCTGCTCATTCTGCTAACCTGTGTCCTCTTCTCGTCTTTTACACTCTGCTTTTCTGTTTGCTAAACCTGCTATTGTGAGGGAACCAGGGTCAAACCTGTGATGCATAGAAAAATGCAGAGTGAAATTTAAGAACAAATATCTGTACACGATTCTTGGGCTGCTGAATACCGACACTGATAACTGCAATGTAGGCAAACTTTCAAAACAAAGGGAGGAAAATTCAATTTATATTGTATGTTGGAGAGAGGGTTAAGCAGCCAAGGAATATTCAGCATTTATTAGACTATGGCAATGACCAATATAATCCTTTGCTCAAAACTTATATTTTCACTAACTGTCAATTCTGAACAGAGCTATCTGCTCCATTTAATGGATTTAATTAGTGATGGTAATGTAGCTAGATCAGGCACAGAAATCAAAGTATAGTAAAACTTTATTAGAAATGATAAGGATGAATTACTTTGCCATCCTATCAGGAGTTCAACATACAGGAAACTCTTTATTAACCGGCACCGACGGGACCGGCGTGGTGCCAGTTTATCGAAATTACCGGATAACGGAGAGTTATATCTACCGAGGCTATTTTTAACAAAGAAAAATAAATAAATCAAGAAATGTGCAGTATACAGTATTTGGGTACTTTTGAAAACTACCCCTACTGACTAAATCGGCGTTCGCGGACTCGGACTCGGGATCGGCAACATTGCCGGTTATTTGAGGAGTTTTCGGAGTACTCGGCGTTTGCGGAGACTCGACTGCGACTCGGCAACGTTGCCGGTTATTTGAGAGGAGTTTTCGGAGGATGATTTTTGCCGGTTAAGCGAGAATTCCGGATATTTGGGTGCCGGATAAACAAAAGTTTCCTGTACTGAGATCTGAATTCTCTAAAACATTTTAGCAAGACCGGGAGGGGGGGGGCGGCTGGGAAGACAAAGAAAGATGGCAAGTTTGTTACAACAGCTTTATAATAACTGTTTGTACTATAGAGTTAAAAAAGCATTAATAAGTAATCCAAGTTTTGCAACAGCAACCCTCCCCCAAATTAAATATTTGCCAACTTAACTGGTAAAAAGGACAAGCTGATCAACGATATCTACATAAAGACTTGTGTGATGACTCAATTTTATTCATAAAGCACAAACACATACCATGTGGATCACAGACAAGTTACACCGTTTACATCAAAAGTCCACTTCAGTTATGTTACACCAGGGCAAAAACAGTGCGACAATAAGTCTGGTGTAACACTTTTGTTGCAAACAGAAGCTGAAATGGTGAAAACCAGAAGAAATTAAATCCATTTGACTCCCATTTGCAAATAAAACACAAACGTTGCTCAATTCAGAATAAACTAAGTCCAACATTTTCATGGGTTTCACTTTTCCTACAACTAAATGTGAAGCTCCTAGCCTTAAAGCCACCTGTGGGACAGCCAAATCTGCAGTGATTAAAACCCAACACATGCTTCCCACAATTATCTAGCCCTCCTGCTCAGCAGTTTTGTACTGTCCAACTTCTTGTCTTCCCCATAAACAGGAGGAAGTTCATCCCGAAAGTTTGTGCTCTAATATGGAACAGGAATCCAGCTCAAACAATTTATTAAGCTAGCTTACAACCTGCCAATGGGTTTGAGACCACTTATACACTGCATTATCGCTCTTATGTAAACACTTGGGTGTCCTGGATGCTCAGTCGTTGAGTACATTCAAGACAGAGTTCGATCGATTTTTGGATATTAAGGGAATCAAGTGATATGGGGATAGGGCGGTAATGTGGAGTTGAGGTAGATCAGCCATGATCTGACTGAATGGCGGAGCAGGCTCGAAGGGCCAACTCCTGCTCCTATTTCTTGTGAAACCATTGCAGGTATGCTGACAGTTTTTGCAGTTCCCAGAGGCCAAAGGTGGTTATCTATGTATCACACACTTTAAGATCTGTCTTCCTATTGTATATAGTGTGTACACATGGCCAACTAACTTCTCCTACACTAGTGTCGATTATAAAGAAAGCACAGGACACACAATGTACAGAGGGCTTAAAATGTTGATCTTTTTAAAAAGAACACTGACTAGCGTATGTATTGTACACTTAAGATCATGAGATCCAAAATATACAACACACAGATGATTTATACATGCAAAATTACAGCTAAGTATTAACAGTCTGCACAATGAGCAGGTGCTATGTCCAACATGAAATGAGTTGTGTAATGCAACTTCAAAACTATATACAAAGGAACTGTCAGAAAAGGGTTAAATGTACAGTACTCTTATTTTGGTCTTAAAGAAATTGTTAGCACATAACTAATTTAACTCCTTTTAACGGTTGGCACAAACATTTTTAATATTTCAATTAATTTGGGATGCTATCACATTAAGTTTTAAAAGAAAATACAGTTGGCTTGCCCTTCAAGGGTTAAACAAACCTTGTTGGTCCTGACATTCTATCCAATTTTGATAGATTTAAATAGTCTGCATGCGGCTTAGTAGCACAAGTCCCAGCGCTGTGTAACACTTGAGTCTCCCAGCCACACACCTTATCATGTTTACTCAATTTTAGGAAGACTAAATGATGTAAGAATTCATAATCTTACAGCAGCAATTCACAGTACGTAAAACCAACAATGAAACCATTCGTTTTTCCTCTTGAAAATCACTACCTATGGTAATCATGATATACCAACAGGAAATACAACTGCAAGATCTTTGATTTGGACAAATCAGGTTCAATATTTGGAAACACTTTTGAATTTACTGCATTTCTCAGCAGCTTAGTGACTGTATATCATGATATTTTTTTTAAAGGAGCATCAACTATCACACTGACATCCACAGCTTGGAATAACATTAGCATCAGATGTCCTGGGGGAGACTTACCATGGTCAGTTTTACTTTGTGTGGAAGCAAAAGCACTAGGTTAGAAAGGTGGTAATAAAAACAAAAACAGCCTACACAAGACAATCTGCAGCATTTAAGCCCTAGACGATCATATTTACTGGACTGATGCAGTCCCATTATATTCACCATAGTTCATAAACCAGCTCTGAGCCTTCTAATTCAGAATCCAAAGGGTTCTTTCTTCTGCAGACTATTTCTTCTTCTTTTCCTGTGTGGAGGTAAACCAAGAGTCCAGTAATTTTTTGCTGTAGTAGATCTGCCAGCCATGCACTTGCACTGCAATAACCAAGACCAAGTACATGACAGCTACAGCAGAAAAGCCAAAGATGAAACGGTAGGCCTTGCCATGCCGGTAGAGCTGCTGTGCCATGGGAAACATTTCCATGCTGCCATAAATGAGAGGGGCAATGGAGAAAAGCCCTGCACTGATCATGGAAAGCACAAGATAACTGATGTTGTTACGAGGGAAGGATACGAAACCGAAGATAGATGGTATGATGCTCAGCAGGTACGGGTATTCCCATTGGTATGGCATAGCTATCAGGTCATGCGACACCAACTTCATGTGACTGACAATAACCTGAAGAGTGAGCAGTGTCCAGATTACGAAGTGAGCAATTATCAGCTTCTTGATCTCAGACTTCAGAGTTACACTGGAATTGAAAGAACAGAAATACAATTTTAAATTCATTTTCATCCCTACAGGTAAGCATTCCAGATTCTGAAATACAAATGGCTTTACATCTTATCTGCTAAAAGTATAGCTATTAGAATACAGTGGGGCCCTTATATTAATGGTATAACTCATCTTCATACTATTATGCTGCCCCATGGAATGTTAAATATAGTCTTGTCCCACCGTTTCCCAGATGGAGACTTTGAGTCACTATCCAGGTTACTTGTGTAGGATGCTTTTCTGCAGGAAAGGTGATCAAAATAAATGTATTTTTTGAAGCTAAGCTCTCCTGTTATATAACTAAAAAAAAGACATCTTTATATAGTGCCTGATTATCTCTCAAGGCACGTCACATACAATTAATTACTTTCAAGTCCAGTGACTTGCGTAAATAAGCACAGTATCCATTTTTGGCTTAATATCTCAAACTGCATTGAAAGACCAATTCATCTGTTTTCGGTGGCGTCAAGGGAAGAATGTTAAAACACTGGGAAAATTCCCTGCTCTTTAATGGCCATCTGAACCATCAGATTAGGCAAGCAGGGCCTCAGTTTAGCATCTTATCTGGAGGACTGCACCCCCAACAATGCAGCATTCCCTCAGTACTGTAGTAGAGTCGTAGCCTGAATTAGATGCTCAATATAGCAGTGCTTGAACACAATCTTCTGTATCAGAGGCAAGGCTGTTACTAACTAAGCCAAGTGAATATTCAACTTACAGAAGCACTAACAAAGGCCTGGGTGCAGATCCCTTTGGAGGGGGTGGGGGAAACATATGCAGAAATGGCAAACAAAAATGCTCAGAAAAAAAATTAAATATAATCCTGGAGCAGCTGTGCAGCATAGCAAGCTGGACCTACAACATAACGCACCACAAAAGTGTCAGGTACAGGTTCACACTTGCGCCTCCAACATAATAACTGATCTGAATAACTGAAGAGGGCACTGAACAGAGACCAGGTACCTTCCTGTAGGGTAAAATGAAGGTATGTCACACTGGACACTCTTACACACCATCTAGCAGTCAATTAAAATGCAGCATTGACAGATCTGAAGTAGATCACCCACCTCACTCTCTTGATCAGGAATGGTGCATGGCACAGGAACACCACAACAGGTTATGGGGAAGGGGATAAGATGAGAGATTACCCATTGTTGTATGGTCGCCTAGCACCTTCCCGTGCAAGCGCAGGAGATGCAACACATGCCCTTATACCTCCCCTCTTCCCACTGTCCAGGGCCCCAAACACCCCTTCCAGGTGAAACAGCAATTTACTTGTACTTCCTGCAATTTAGTATACTGTATTCGCTGCTCACGATGTGGTCTCCTCTACATTGGGGAGACTAAAGGCAGATTGGGTGACCGCTTTGCGGAACACCTCCGTTCAGTCCGTAAGGGTGACCCCGAGCTTCCGGTCGCTTGTCATTTTAATTCACCGCTTCACTCCCACTCTGACCTCACCGTCCTCGGCCTATTACACTGTTCCATGGAAACGCAGCGTAAGCTCGAGGAACAGCACCTCATCTTTCATTTAGGCACGCTACAGCCCTCTGGACTCAATATCAAGTTCAACAATTTTAGATCATAACCTCAGCCCCAATCACATTTATATTTTATTTTTTCATCCACCCTTTTGTTTGGCCCCCCCACCTAGAAGCTGGCAGCTGTCCTTCATTCTGCCAGTGCATTTCATACTTCTTTTAGCCTCAACCTGTCACATTAACACCACCTCTTGCCTTGATCATCTCTTAATGTCTCTTAATCTCTCCTTTTGTTCTTTCATCCCCTCCCCCAGCTTTATCCTTGCTTTAAATCTATTTCATTTCCTGCTATTTCCAGTTCTGACGAAAGGTCTTCGACCTGAAACGTTAACTCTGTTTCTCTCTCCACGGATGCTGCCTCGCCTGCTGAGTTTTTCCAGCGTTTTCTGTTGTTATTTCGGATTTCCAGCACCTGCAGTATTTTGCTATCGTTGTATGGTCTTACTTGTTTTCTGAGTGCAGTTCAACTCCAGAAAAAGGTAATTGCTGTCATCCTGCAGCGCAAAACACATCATCGACACCAACTCTAAGAGCTTTGTGCCATGCTTGCATCATATGTTTGTCCTCAGCCTCAAATATAACCCCTTGGTGGATGCAGCAGAGACCAGAGTACTGAGCTTGCACATATATTTTTAATAAAAAATTTCAAAGTAGTACCAGATCAGAGAGAGCTTTGAGTGGTGATGAACTCCACTCAAAAAAAGGAAGATCATACCCGCAGTAAGTAATTTAACATTTTTCCTTGTTACATCAACTCCGTATACAAAAGTATATTGAAATAGTGCAGAGTCTGGGAGGTACCACTCTTGAGAACCTAAAATGCACTTTATGGCAGTAACAAAACACATCTTTCTGAACAGCATTTCAAAACACTACTACTTAGCACATATATGGAGGTTGTTTCAAGTAGCAGTTCTACCAACAGCACAGCAAAACCCTCCACATACTAACCAAATATGGTGTTACATGCAGGTAGAAAGGTCTATGAAGTTCATTATTTTTACATAAGAGGGCTTGACAGCGTAGATTCTGAGAGGCTGTTTTCCTTGGCTGGAGAGTCTAGAACTAGGGGTCACAGTCTCAGGATAAGGGTTCGTCCATTTAAGTCTGAGATGAGGAGAAATTTCTTCACTCAGAGGGTTGTGAATCTTTGGAATTCTCTACCCCAGAGGGCTGCGGATGCTCAGTCGTTGAGTATATTCAAGACTGAGATCAATAGATTTTTGGGCACTAAGGGAATCAAGGGATGAGACTGTGACCCCTGGTTCTAGACTCCCCAGCCAGGGGAAATATCATCCCTGCATCTACCCTGTCAATCCCTGTAAGAATGTTGTATGTTTCAATGAGATCACCTCTCATTCTTCTAAACTCAAGAATATAGGCCTGATCCACTCAATCTCTCCTCATAGGACAATCTCTCCATCCCAGGAACCAGTCTGGTGAACCTTAGTTGCACTCCCTCTACAGCAAGTATATCCTTCCTTAGGTAAGGAGACCAAAACTGTACACAATACTCCAGGTGTGGTCTCACCAGGGCCCTATATAATTGCTGCAAGACATCTTTACTATTATACTCAAATTCTCTTGTAATAAAGGCCAACATACCATTTGCTTTCCTAATTGCTTGCTGTACCTGCATGTTAACTTTCAGTGATTGCATATAATTGGCAAATGAATTTCAACAAAGTGTGAGGTGTTACATTTTGGTAAGAAAAACAAGGACATCACATATTACTTAGAAAATAAAAATTTAAATGGGGTAGAGGAGTAAAATACACAAATCACAAAGTTGCAATGCAGGTTAACAAGGCCATAACAAAAGCAAACCAAGCACTACAGTTTATTTCTAGTGGGATAGAATTGAAAAGTAGAAGTTGTGCTAAACTTTTATCGAACCTTGGCTAGACCACACTTGGAATAGTGTGTGCAATTCTGGTTACCATATTATAAAAAGGATAGAGAGGAACTGGAGGGTGTAAAAATATTTACAAGGATGATACCAGAACTGCGAGGTTATATCCATCAGGAAAGGATGAACAGGCTGGGTCTCTTTTCTCTTGAAAAGAGAAGGCTGAGGGGTGACCTAATAGAGGTCTATAAAAATATGAAAGGGTTTGATTAGAGTATAGAGAGAATGTTTCCACACATGGAGAAGAGCAAAACTAGAGGCCATCAATATAAGATAGTCACCAAGAAATCAAATGGGGAATTCAGAAGAAACTTCTTTACCCAGAGAGTGCTGAGAATGTGGAACTCGCTACCACATGGGGTAGTTGAGGCGAATAGTATAGATGCATTTAAGGGAAGCTAGATAAGCATATGAGGGAGAAGGGAATAGAGGGTTATGCTGAAAGAGTTAGATGAGGAAGGATGGGAGGAGCTCAAACGCCAGCATGGACTGGTTGGGCCGAATGGCCTGTTTCTATGCTGTATATCCTATGTAAATTAGGTTTGCATGATCCCAACTCCAGACACTGTACTACTTTGACATACTTTGTGCAAGAAGTTGAACTAATGAGGTGTTAAATGGACATTCTGAAACAGCACAATTGTTTTAGGGGTAAAACTTAAGGTGGCAAGAAACCATAGCCACCTATAATAGAATTTAGAAAGTCAAAGAGAAAAGAAAAGGTAATAGTGCAGGGTAGCGATAGGGGTAATGAGAACCAGAGTGTGACAGGAAGAGACACAGCATACAAAATTAAGAGTGCACCAGCAAATAGTCAGAGTAGAGAAAAATGGTAAAAAGACAAAATTAAAGGCTCTTGATCTGAATGCACACAGCATTCGTAACAAGATAGATGAGTTGACGGCACAAATAGAAATAAGTGGGTATGATCTGATTGCCATTACAGAGACGTAGTTGCAAGGTGACCAAGGCTGGGAACTGAATATTATGGGGTATTTGACATTTCGGAAGGATAGACAGAAAGGAAAAGAGGTGGGGTAGCTCTGTTAATAAAGGATGAGATCAGTGCAGTGGTGAGAAATAGTATTGGCTCAGAAGATCAAGATGTAGAATCAGTTTGGGTGGAGATAAGAAATAGTATGGGAAAGAAGTCACTGGTGGAGTAGTCTATAGACTCCCGAACAGCAGCTACACTGTAGGACAGAGTATAAATCAAGAAATAATGGGGGCTTGTAAGAAAGGTACTGCAATAATCATGGGCGATTTTAATCTTCATATAGATTGGACAAATCAAATTGGCAAGGGTAGCCTTGAGGACGAGTTCATAGTGTATTCGGGATGGTTTCTTAGAACAATACGTTGTGGAACCAACCAGGGAGCAGGCTATTTTAGATCTGGTAATGTGTAATGAGACAGGATTAATTAATGATCTCATTGTAAAGGATCCTCTAGGGAAGAGTGATCATAGCATGATTGAATTTCAAATTCAGTTTGAGGGTGTGAAACTTGGGTCTGAAGCTAGTGTCCTAAACTTAAATAAAGGCAATTACAAAGGTATGAAGACAGAGTTGGCTAAAGTGGACTGGGAAAATAGATTAAAGGGTAAGATGGTAGATAAGCAGTGGCAGACATTTAAGGATATTTTTCATAACTCTCAGCAAAAGGTTTATTCCAGTGAGAAAGAAAGACTGTACGAGAAGGATGAACCATCCATGGCTAATTAAGGAAGTTAAGATGGCATCAAATTGAAGGAAAAGGCATACAATGTTGCAAAGATTAGTGGTAGGCCAGAGGATTGGGAAATTTTTAGAAACCAGCAAAGGATGACTAAAAAAATTAATAAAGAGGGAGAAGATAGATTATGAGTAAACTAGCTAAAAATATAAAAACAGACAGTAGAGCTTCTACAGGTATATAAAAAGGAAGAGAGTAGCCCTTAGAGGATGAGACTGGGGAATTAATAATAGGAAACAGGGAAATGGCAGAGACTTTGAACAAATATTTTGTATCAGTCTTCACGGTAGAAGACACTAAAAGCATTCCAATAATAATTGATAATCAAGGGGCTATAGTGAGGGAGGAACTTAAAACAATCACCATCACGAGGGGAAAAAGTACTAGGCAAACTAATGGGACTAAAGGCTGACAAGTCCCCTGGCCCTGATGGCCTGCATCCTAGGGTTTTAAAAGAAGTGGCTGCAGAGATAGTGGATGCGTTGGTTGTAATCTACCAAAATTCCCTGGATTCTGGAGAGGTCCCAGCGGATTGGAAAACCACAAATGTAACTCCCCAATTCAAGAAAGGAGGGAGACAGAAAGCAGAAAACTATAGGCCAGTTAGCCTAACATCTGTCATTGGGAAAATGCTGGAATCCATTATTAAGGAAGTAATAGCAGGACATTTAGAAAATCATAATACAATCAAGCAGAGTCAACATAGTTTTATGAAAGGGAAATTGTGTTTGACAAATTTACTAGAGTTCTTTGAGGATGCAATTAGCAGGGTGGATAATGGGGAACCAGTAGATGTAATGCATTTGGATTTCCAGAAGGCATTCGATAAGGTGATGCATAAAAGGTTACTGCACAAGATAAGAGCTCATGGTGTTAGGGGTAATATTAGACTGGATAGAGGATTGACTAACTGACAGAAAACAGAGTCTCGGAATAAATGGGTCATTTTCAGGTTGGTAAACTGTAACTAGTGGGGTGCCACAGGGATCAGTGCTGGGGCCTCAACTATTTACAATCTATATTAATGACTTGGATGAAGGGACCGAGTGTACTGTTGCGAAATTTGCTGACGATGCAAAGATAGGTGGGAAAGCAAGTTGTGAGGAGTACACAAAGAGTCTGCAAAGGGATAGATAGGTTAAGTGAGTGGGCAAAAATTTGGCAGATGGAGTATAATGTGGGAAAATGTGAGGTTATCCACTTTGGTACGAAGAATAAAAAAGCAAAATATTATTTAAATGGAATTAGACTACAGAATGCTGCGGTACAGAGGGATCTGGGTGTCCTCGTACATGAAATACAAAAAGTTAGCATGCAGGTACAGCAAGTAATTAGGAAGGCAAATGGAATATTGGCCTTTATTGCAAGGGGGATGGAGTATAAAAGTAGGGAAGTCTTGCTACAACTGTACAGGGCGTTGGTGAGACCACACCTGGAGTACTGCGTACAGTTTTGGTCTCCTTACTTAAGGAAGGATATACTTGCATTGGAGGCAGTTCAGAGAAGGTTCACTAGGTTGATTCCGGAGTTGAAGGGGTTGTCTTACGAGGAATGGTTGAGCCTATATTCATTGGAGTTTAGAAGAATGAGAGGTGATCTTATTGAAACATATAAGATTCTGAGGGGGCTTGACAGGGTAGATGCAGGGAGGATGTTTCCCCTTGTGGGGGAATCTACAAGTGGGGGCATTGTTTCAGAATATGGGGTTGCCCATTTAAAACAGAGATGAGGAGGAATTTCTTCTCTCAGAGGGTCGTGAATCTTTGGAATTCTCTACCCCAGAGAGCTGTGGAGGCTGAGTCATTGGATATATTCAAGGCGGAGATAGACAGATTTTTGAAAAACAGGAGAATCAAGGGTTATGGGGAGCAGGGCGGGAAAGTGGAGTTGAGGCCAAGATCAGATCAGCCATGATCTTATTGAATGGCGGAGCAGGCTCAAGGGGCCGAATGGCCTACTCCTGCTCCTATTTCTTACGCTCTTAGCCTTGAAAGGTTCCAGCAACTTGTCCAAAACAAGATTCAAATCCCAACATTTACACCATTAAATCCAGTTCTCTTCTCCTGGGTCTATAATTCTGCTGCTGGGTCCCAGATTCCAACCTAAACAAGCACCAGTATAAAAGTGGCTAAGACAGTACAGCCAGAGTATCCCAAGGGACTAATTGTGGACCTTACACAAACATTTTCTAATTAACACTGTAAAACTTCAGAATTGAAACCAAAGGATGTAAACCTTGTTTGGTCAGGTAACCCAAGTGAAATAAAGGGCCTGAAACAGCGATTTACTTGTACATCTTACAATTTAGTATACTGTATTCGCTGCTCACGATGCTCTCCTCTACATTGGGGAGGCCAAACGCAGATTGGGTGACCGCTTTGCGGAATACCTCCGTTCAGTCCGCAATCGTGACCCCGAGCTTCCGGTCGCCTGTCACTTTAATTCTCCCCTCCACTCCGACTCTGATCTCTCCGCCCTCGGCCTCTTACACTGTTCCAACGAAGCTCAACGTAAGCTTGAGGAACAGCACCTCATCTTTCGATTAGGCACTTTACAGCCTTCTGGACTCAACATCGAGTTCAACAATTTCAGACTATAAATTGGCCCCTGTATTTCTTTATTTTTTTCTCTTGTTTCCTCACATGGTAGCTGTTTAATGTTGCTGCCATCATCATTCACACCACATCTAGAGCCATCTTTTGTTCCTTAACTTGTCCCATTACCTCTCCTTTTGTCTTGCACTATCATCCCTTTCGTCAGTCAATTTCCCCTGCCTTCCATCCAATCACAGACCTTCCCTTTGTTCTTCCCTCCCCTCCTCCCTGCCCCTGCTTAAAAATTTCTCTTCCCTAACCTTTTCCTGACGAAGGGTTCGACCCGAAACGTTGACTCTGTTTCTCTCTCCTCGATGCTGCCTGACCTGCTGAGTGTTCCCAGCATTTTCTGATGTTATTTCAAATAAAGGACAGGTGGTTTACGGCATATCTCATCTAAGTCATTTATGGGGAAAAATTGAAGCGCCCCAAAAAAATTAACACCCCCGCGGTCAAAATTCATTGGTAGCGCCCCAAGAGGGAAGCGGGGCGCTACTGGAAGCACTCCCCCTCCCTCTTGGGGCGCTGCGAGTGAATATCGCGTGCTATGTGCCGCAAGTGCCACGTTACGGCAGGCCTTCCTTCCCTTCTTAAAGGGGAGGGGCCTAGCACAGCACGACCCAGGGCCCAGCTGGGCCACCAGGGATCGGAGTGCCAGGCTCACGGAGCGCAGCCGGCACTCCGCCAGGGGGGGGGGCTTCAGAGGAAGCCGGGGACGGCAGAGGGGGCATTGCTGGCAGGCGGCCAGCAACAAAAATGGCCGCCCGGCACCTCCCCTTTAATTTGCGCCGCCCTGGCCGCAGGTAGACCCCCTTCACCCTGTCAGACATTGTGTCCGGCGGTAAGTCAGGGGGCGCTACCGAAGATTGCAGCCGGGCGCTGCGCGCAGCGATGACGTCACTGCCGCGGGCACTAACGGTTACCGCCGCCGCTAACCTCCCAGGCGCTAATTGCTTTGCACCCCGTTAGCGCCCTCTTAGGACGCTAATGGGAGGCGCAAAGCAACCGAATTTTTAGACCTAAATCTTATATGTGAGTGATTTTATAAGGAGACCTGATGGCACAGCCGGAAGGTCCAAGAATCATGTTTTCTTTGCCTAGTAAGGGTTCTAGCTTACATTGCCCACAATATGGCAGGAGCCAGCTACAATGAAGAGTTATTTTCTGGTTGACTGATTTTTCCTGAGCTTATCCAGTATAACGCTCTCCTTCCTTACAAAGTATACAGCATCACAGACTTGGTCTTTTAAAGCTGTAAAGTTATTGGGCTACTCAAAAATATAACCTTGATCACGTGGTTAGTCCTGGGTCGTTCCTCCTTCCAACCCATGAAGAAGCTATTAGCCATCACAGGGATGACAGTACGACTGAATGTACACAGCAGTCTCCCAGAGGGAAGGTGGATGGGTATTTCAATTCAGGCACTGCCCAATGACTGCTTCGGGGTCAGTAAAAGACTCAATACTTCAGTCAATTTAGAGGGTTGGATCCCCAATGTAGAGGAGACCGTATTGTGAGCAGCGAATACAGTATACTAAACTGAAAGAAGTAGAAGTAATTCGCTGTTTCACCTGGAAGGAGTATTTGGGGCCCTGGATGCTGGGAAGGGAGGAGGTGAAAGAGCAGGTACTGCGCTTGCACGGGAAGGTGCCGTAGGAAGGGGAGGGGGTGTTGGAAGAGTGGACCAAGGTGTCGCAGAGGGAACTGTCCCTTCGGAGTGCTGGTAGGGGGGCAGATGTGTTTGGTGGCGGCATTGCACTGGAGGTGGCAGAGGGTGATCCGTTGAATGTGGAGGCTGGTGGAAGGTGAGGACAAGGGGGACCCTATTGTGGTTCTGGGAGGGAGAGGAAGGGGTGAGGGCAGAAGTGCGGCAAATAGGACAGACACAGTCGAGGGCCCCCTGTGAACCAGAGTGATGGGGAATCCTTGGTATATCGGAAGCACCAGTGTGAAAGGTGGCATCGTCAAAACAGCTAAGACAGAGATAAAGAAACTGGGAGAATGGAAGAGAGTCCTGGGAGGAAGTGCAATCGAGGTAGCTGTGGGAGTCAGTGGGCTTATAGTAGTTATTGGTTGACAGCCTAGCCCCAGAAATGAAGAGGACATATCGAAAGCACTGGTGTGGAAGGTGGCATCATCAGAATGCCACTTTCCACACCAGTGCTTCAGAAACATCACCACCACCAAACACATTTCCCCTCCACTTTCAAGATTTCGAAGGGACCGCTCCCTCTGCTGTTGGACTATAACCTGGTGTTGTGCGACTTCTCACATTTGTCCACCCCAGTCCAACACTGGTATCGCCACATCATTCTTTCAATTTAGTATACTGTATTTGCTGCTCACAACGCAGTCTCCTCTACACTGGGGCACCAAACACAGATTGGGTGATTGCTTTTCTGAACAGCTCAGTTCAGTCCACAAGCGCGACCCTGAGCTTCCGGTCACTTGTCATTTTAATTCTCCGTCCCACTCTGAGCTCTCTTCGGCCTCCTACACTGTTCCAATGAAATTTAACGGATGCTCGAGAAACAGCACCTCATCTTTCGATTAGGCACTTTACAACCTTCCGGACTCAACACTGATTTCAATAACTTCAGATCATAACCACTGCTCCCATTTTTTGGACATCTAGTGCTGATAATGGTTCTGCTGGTGCCATTTACATCTCCTCTAGACCCATCTTTTGGTTCTTTACTTGTCCCATTACCATCATCCCTTTTGTCATTTAATGAGTCCTACCCTCCACCCTATCACAGACCTTCCTCTTTGTTCTTTCCTCTGCTTCCTCCCCACCTTTTCCCTGGCTCTGTACTTGCTTATAAACTGTTAAATCTCTAACTTCTCCCAGTTTTGCCAAAAGGTCTTTGACCAGAAATGTTAATGGTTTCTCTCTCCACAGATTCTGCCTGACCTGCTGAGTATTTCCAGCATTTTCTGTTTTTATTTCAGATTTCCAGCATCCACAGTATTTTACTTTTGTCTATGAAGATAGGGTTGTAGTAGTCAGGACAGTTAAGTAAATGGCATTTTTTTTTGGCTGTTCCGTATAAATATGATTCAAATAATTCATTAAAAAGGTACCTCATTTGATAGTGTGAAGCTACTTTCTCTCTATGGTGGTAGTCACTGCCATCTGTTCCTGATGCACGTGGACCTGCACGGGATGCCATGGTGAACAATCAAACTCCAGACCTATGGGGAATTAGAATACCAAGTTAGCCAGGTCAACTGGTGACCTAGTAGGTTAATACCACCCAGTGTGAGCTACTCCCTCCATCTCCATAAATCTCACTTCATTGCCCTCTGTAAATCTAATTCCCTTTGCTCTGTGTAAATCTCACTTGTTTTCCTCTCTAGAGCAGAGATGGCTAAGAGGAGATTTGAGAGAGGTGTTCAAAATCATGAATAGCAGTCAGGAACCAGAGGACACAGATTAGCAAAAGAACCAGAGGCGACATGAGGAAACTTTTTTTTTACCCAGCTGTTGCGATCTGGAATGCACTGCCTGAAAGGGTGGTGGAAATAGATTCAATAGTAAATTGGATAAATACATGAAGGGAATACATTTACAAAGCTATGGGGAAATAGCAGGGGATAGGATTAATTGGATAGCTCTACCAAAGAACCGGCACAGGCACAATGGGCTGAATGGCCTCCTTCTGTGCTGTATCATTCCACAAAATCATAATCACAGCCGCTTTCTAATTCTCACTCCCGCTCTCGGTCCGGTGTCCTGGCCAAAATTTATCCCTCGATCAACATAACAAAAAGATTATCTGGTCATCATCATATTGCTGTTTGTGGGTGCTTGCTGTGTGCAAATTGGCTGCCAGGTTTCCTACATTACAACAGTGACTACATTTCAAAAGTACTTCATTGGCTGTAAAAACACTTTGGGATGTTCTGAGGTCGTGAAAGGCGCTATATAAATGTAAGCCTTTCTTTTTCACACCCTCTCAGTCCCGCTCCCTCTCCCTCCTCTCCAGGTCCCGCTCCCTCTCCCTCCTCTCCAGGTCCCGCTCCCTCTCCCTCCTCTCCAGGTCCCGCTCCCTCTCCCTCCTCTCCAGGTCCCGCTCCCTCTCCCTCCTCTCCAGGTCCCGCTCCCTCTCCCTCCTCTCCAGGTCCCGCTCCCTCTCCCTCCTCTCCAGGTCCCGCTCCCTCTCCCTCCTCTCCAGGTCCCGCTCCCTCTCCCTCCTCTCCAGGTCCCGCTCCCTCTCCCTCCTCTCCAGGTCCCGCTCCCTCTCCCTCCTCTCCAGGTCCCGCTCCCTCTCCCTCCTCTCCAGGTCCCGCTCCCTCTCCCTCCTCTCCAGGTCCCGCTCCCTCTCCCTCCTCTCCAGGTCCCGCTCCCTCTCCCTCCTCTCCAGGTCCCGCTCCCTCTCCCTCCTCTCCAGGTCCCGCTCCCTCTCCCTCCTCTCCAGGTCCCGCTCCCTCTCCCTCCTCTCCAGGTCCCGCTCCCTCTCCCTCCTCTCCAGGTCCCGCTCCCTCTCCCTCCTCTCCAGGTCCCGCTCCCTCTCCCTCCTCTCCAGGTCCCGCTCCCTCTCCCTCCTCTCCAGGTCCCGCTCCCTCTCCCTCCTCTCCAGGTCCCGCTCCCTCTCCCTCCTCTCCAGGTCCCGCTCCCTCTCCCTCCTCTCCAGGTCCCGCTCCCTCTCCCTCCTCTCCAGGTCCCGCTCCCTCTCCCTCCTCTCCAGGTCCCGCTCCCTCTCCCTCCTCTCCAGGTCCCGCTCCCTCTCCCTCCTCTCCAGGTCCCGCTCCCTCTCCCTCCTCTCCAGGTCCCGCTCCCTCTCCCTCCTCTCCAGGTCCCGCTCCCTCTCCCTCCTCTCCAGGTCCCGCTCCCTCTCCCTCCTCTCCAGGTCCCGCTCCCTCTCCCTCCTCTCCAGGTCCCGCTCCCTCTCCCTCCTCTCCAGGTCCCGCTCCCTCTCCCTCCTCTCCAGGTCCCGCTCCCTCTCCCTCCTCTCCAGGTCCCGCTCCCTCTCCCTCCTCTCCAGGTCCCGCTCCCTCTCCCTCCTCTCCAGGTCCCGCTCCCTCTCCCTCCTCTCCAGGTCCCGCTACCCCCCACTCCCCTCCTGGTCCCGCTACCCCCCTCTCCCCTCCTGGTCCCGCTACCCCCCTCTCCCCTCCTGGTCCCGCTACCCCCCTCTCCCCTCCTGGTCCCGCTACCCCCCCTCTCCCCTCCTGGTCCCGCTACCCCCCTCTCCCCTCCTGGTCCCGCTACCCCCCTCTCCCCTCCTGGTCCCGCTACCCCCCTCTCCCCTCCTGGTCCCGCTACCCCCCTCTCCCCTCCTGGTCCCGCTACCCCCCTCTCCCCTCCTGGTCCCGCTACCCCCCTCTCCCCTCCTGGTCCCGCTACCCCCCTCTCCCCTCCTGGTCCCGCTACCCCCCCCTCTCCCCTCCTGGTCCCGCTACCCCCCTCTCCCCTCCTGGTCCCGCTACCCCCCCTCTCCCCTCCTGGTCCCGCTACCCCCCCGCTCCCCTCCTGGTCCCGCTACCCCCCGCTCCCCTCCTGGTCCCGCTACCCCCCCGCTCCCCTCCTGGTCCCGCTACCCCCCCTCTCCCCTCCTGGTCCCGCTACCCCCCTCTCCCCTCCTGGTCCCGCTACCCGCCTCTCCCCTCCTGGTCCCGCTACCCCCCTCTCCCCTCCTGGTCCCGCTACCCCCCTCTCCCCTCCTGGTCCCGCTACCCCCCTCTCCCCTCCTGGTCCCGCTACCCCCCTCTCCCCTCCCGGTCCCGCTACCCCCCGCTCCCCTCCCGGTCCCGCTACCCCCCCTCTCCCCTCCCGGTCCCGCTACCCCCCTCTCCCCTCCCGGTCCCGCTACCCCCCCGCTCCCCTCCCGGTCCCGCTACCCCCCTCTCCCCTCCCGGTCCCGCTACCCCCCTCTCCCCTCCCGGTCCCCCCTCTCCCCTCCCGGTCCCCCCTCTCCCCTCCCGGTCCCCCCTCTCCCCTCCCGGTCCCGCTACCCCCCTCTCCCCTCCCGGTCCCGCTACCCCCCTCTCCCCTCCCGGTCCCGCTACCCCCCTCTCCCCTCCCGGTCCCGCTACCCCCCTCTCCCCTCCCGGTCCCGCTACCCCCCTCTCCCCTCCCGGTCCCGCTACCCCCCTCTCCCCTCCCGGTCCCGCTACCCCCCTCTCCCCTCCCGGTCCCGCTACCCCCCTCTCCCCTCCCGGTCCCGCTACCCCCCCCTCTCCCCTCCCGGTCCCGCTACCCCCCCTCTCCCCTCCCGGTCCCGCTACCCCCCTCTCCCCTCCCGGTCCCGCTACCCCCCTCTCCCCTCCCGGTCCCGCTACCCCCCTCTCCCCTCCCGGTCCCGCTACCCCCCCTCTCCCCTCCCGGTCCCGCTACCCCCCTCTCCCCTCCCGGTCCCGCTACCCCCCCTCTCCCCTCCCGGTCCCGCTACCCCCCCTCTCCCCTCCCGGTCCCGCTACCCCCCTCTCCCCTCCCGGTCCCGCTACCCCCCCTCTCCCCTCCTGGTCCCGCTACCCCCCTCTCCCCTCCTGGTCCCGCTACCCCCCTCTCCCCTCCTGGTCCCACTACCCCCCTCTCTCGGTCCCACTACCCTCACCCACCACCGATCTCTCTCTCTCCCCACCCTGTTCTTTCCCCCTCCCCAATCTCTCTCTCTCTCTCCCCACCCTGTTCTTTCCCCCTCCCCAATCTCCCCCTCCCCGATCTCTCTCTCCCCACCCTGTTCTTTCCCCCTCCCATCCCCTCCCCTCCCCAAGCCGCTCTTGTCCCGGTACTGAGGCCCGTCCACCTCAGCCTCGAGAACCGGCTGCCGAGTGCCGGCCCAGCAGACAGCAGCAGCGCGCGCAATCCCAAGCTGCCCGAATGCAGCAGCAAAATGGAAGCCGGCAAAAACCAGGCCTCGGCTGTTCGCGACCACCGTCGAGCCTGGCAGCCGGGG
The DNA here is from genome assembly GCA_030390025.1 of Squalus acanthias. Lineage (NCBI taxonomy): Eukaryota > Metazoa > Chordata > Chondrichthyes > Squaliformes > Squalidae > Squalus > Squalus acanthias. Next base: position 148,139,163 of record CM059429.1, read on the forward strand.
TACCGGACCGGTGATGAGCCGGAGTAACGGGGCGGCATCTGGTGATGAGCTGAGCACCGGGTCGATGCTTTCGATGATGTTTATCAGGAGGAGGTTCACCCACCTGCGGCCTCCACTCCCTCTCCCGCTGCGCGCGCGTCCAGAGCCGCAGAACTGACTCAGCGCGAGCGGCCGCTGCCCACCATGCACCGCGCGATGAGCACACCCACGCGCGAGCGGGGGCGGGCCCACTCGAGCTGTGGAACGTTGCTGCACCGCTTCACGTCATCCTTGAGGCCGGCGCTGCTCATCTGCTCTGCACCGTTCCAATTTTAGTGCATGCATTTTGCTCCTGCCCTCCCGCTGCATTCATATTCAGCTTTGCTGTTTCGAAGCACTGACTAGCTCCACCTGCCCTTGCATTTATAATGCGCTCCCCGTTATTGAAATGCAAGTCGGACAAGCCACCTCCGGCGTCCACTCCGTGTGCAGTTAAACACGGAAGTCAGGAGGTTGCTGTCAGAGTTGCCCTGCTCCTCCAGAAGCTTCGTTACAACAGTATCTCACCATTCAAATACATGGAATGAAAGAAAAGAAAGACTTGCATTTATATAGCGCCTTTCACGCCCACCGGACGTCTCAAAGCGCTTTACAGCCAATGAAGTACTTTTGAAGTGGAGTCATTGTTGTAATGTGGGAAACATGGCAGCCAATTTGCACACTGCAAGCTCCCACAAACAGCAATGTGATAATGACCAGATAAGCTGTTTTTGTTATGTTGGTTGAGGGAGAAATATTGGTCAGGACACCAGGGATAACTCCCCTGCTCTTCGAAATAGTTTTATTTGATCTGCGGGTAAGCGTTCTCCAAGGCAACCTTAGAAACACACGACAACGCAAAATCATCGAGCAGAAACTGATAGCCAAGTTCCGCACTCATGAAGACGGTCTCAATCGGGATCTTGGGTTTATGTCACGATACATGACGTGATCCGGACTCGAGTCGTCGTTAGCTTGTTCACAGATGTGATTCCCAGTAAAAAAGTAAAAATTTTCCCAGTAAAAAAGTAAAAAAATGTTAAAGCTTTTCGTTTTACATACAGACGGCAGCTTTTGACACGTTAGAACCCCTGCGACTACACCTCATTGTCTCAGTTGTATCTTGCTATGTCTTTGATGTGGTACCTTCCTGGCTGACTTAATTAACTTTATCACACCTCGGCAGATAGTCAGGATGATTTAATTTATTGGTCTGCAATTGTAAAGTACACATGCTTTGTTTTCTATCTATATATGCTTTGGCGATTCTGTATCTAAGTTACTTCACCTGAGGAAGGAGCAAATCGATAGCTCCGAAAGCTTGTGATTTCAAATAAAACTGTTGGACTATAACCTGGTGTTGTGCGACCTCTCAATTTTGTCCACCCCAGTCCAACACCGGCATCTCCGCTTCGAAATAGTGCCATGGGATCTTTTACATCTACCTGAAAGAACAGACGGGGCCTCGGTTTAACATCCCAGCCAAAAGCCGGCACCTCCGACAGTGCAGCACTCCCTCAGCACTGCGCTGTCAGCCTAGCTTTATATGCGCAAGTCCCTGGAGTGGGACTTGACCCCACAACCACTCAGAGGCAAGTGTGCTACCAACTGAGCCACAGCTGACACTGGCATCAAGTTGCTGTACTTAGGTGATGTATACCCACTAAACTTGCCAGAAAAAATTAGGACTTGTCCATTCCAGTGTAATTAAATTTTTAACGGCATGATAAGTCTTAATTACTGCCAAACAACCTCGCTGGCACTGAAAATTAACTTTTACAAGTGTGGAGTCGCCTTCCTTCAGATTTTAATTATTGTTGGAGGTTTTAATTTTTTTTAATTATATAAATTATATAATTTAAAAAATAATTCCTTCCATCTCTTTTATCTCTCTCTCTCTCATAATCCACTCTTTCTTTCCCTCTCTTTATTTTGTTTTCTGTGCCTCATTTGGCATTGAATTAACTTTCTAACTGACACTTCCTGGTTCAGACTCTGCCTGCCTCATTAACAATTCTTCAATCTGATTGGTTAAGGAGATACACCCTTTCTTGTCCTGTTCACACAGGTCCTGTAGAGGGCGCTGCGTAGAAATGGCTTTCTAATCACAGTGCAAAATCTCAGAAAGTCTGTGGGCAAGTACAAGTGTAATGAAGGCTTGGCGCCGTTCATTCACCGCTGACCGCAAAATCCACCCCGTTACATTTACAGAGCAGAGTGAGATTTAGGATCATGACGTGTAAATAAAAGAAAGAAATACTTGCATTAATATAGCGCCTTTCACGACCACCGGACGTCCCAATGCGCTTTACAGCCAATGAAGTACTTTTTGAAGTGTAGTCGCTGTTGTAATGTAGGAAACGCAGTAGCCAATTTGTGCACAGCAAGCTCCCACAAACAGCAATGTGATAATGACCAGATAATCTGCTTTAGTGATGTTGTTTGAGGGATAAATATTGGCCAGGACACCAGGGGTAACTCCCCTGCTCTTCTTCAGAATAATGCGATGGAATCTTTTATGTCCACCGGAGAGAGCAGACGGGGCCTCGGTTTAATGTCTCATGACACCGCCGATAATGCAGCACTCCCTTGGTACTGCACTGGAGTGTCAGCCTAGATTTTTGCACTCAAATCCTGGAGTGGGACTTGAACCCGCAACCTTCTGACTCAGAGACGAGGCTGCTATCAATTGCCACTGGCCACTGGCTGACATAAATAACTGAGAAAATGATGGAACTGATTATCAGGAATAATCACAGTATTTTACAATACAGAAGGTGACTATTCTCCTGTCGTCTCTGTGCTGGCTCTTTGTTAGAGTCATCTAAAGCTAATCCCCTTCCTCTCATAGCCCTGTATATTTCTTTGCTTCAATTTTCCCTTGAAAGAATCAATGGTCTCTGCCTCACTCCCTGTGGATAAGCATTCCATGCTCTAACAGCTCAGAATATACAAATTTCTTCTATTCACTCTCCTCACTCTTGTGACAAAACTTTTAGTAAGTTTATAAACCTCGATTAAATCTCCTCTTAGCCTTTTCTGCTGCAGTGGAAATAGACCCAATATTTCAAATATCGCCTCATAACTATAGTTTCTCATCTCTGGCATCAACCTGGTAAATCTATGCAGTACTCTATGGCCGCAAAATACGGCTTCTTGGCGCCCGTTGTTTGGGCGCTACAAGTACCATTTAGGTTCCAAGATGGCGTCCACAGCATGCGCACAGACTTCTGGTGCGGGCCGTGCCGGACGGCATCTTAGGTAGGGTGTTAGTGTGAGCGGAGGGAGCATACGCCGGAAGTATGCAGAGTAGGCAGACCGTGACATCAATCAGCGTGCAACACTGATTTGACGCCAACGGTGTCATTTTGGAGCTCAACGTTCCAGCCAACGTCCTCTCTTAAGCTCGCACAGCTGAACACACATTCAGCAGCAGGAGGGACTCCCCTCACCACCACCAGTGCTTGCTAAAGAGATCACCTACTTGCAGGTTAGTTGCTGGTTGATTTCTACTGGCTGTTGCTGCATTTATAGAAGTGTTTGGTGGTTTTTAGAGTTCTTTAAAGTTGCTAAAGTCTACAGGGAGTGGTGTGGCAGGTGCTGAAGGACTTTGTCCTGACTTCAAAGATTCTGCAGAGACTACTTGTTCTCAGATATGTGTGCAGTAGTATGCATTCCACTTGGCCTACAGAATGACAAGTTGAATGAGCAGAGGTGACACAGAGCAGGATAAGCTGCTGGAAGAGGAAGCAGGAGGAGGGGGAGAAGGGCTCACAGCAGGAGGCCATATCCGCCCAGGGTGTTCAGGGAGCAATACTCCTACCTGAAACTCAGCGAGGAACAGTGTGTCAGACGTCTGTGCTTCATTAAGGATGTCCTCACCGAAATATGCCACCTGCTGCAGCCACAACTGCAACCTCAGAACAGGGCAAGGACCGCATGGCCAGTGTTTGTGAAGGTGACGGTAGCCATGAACTTTCATGCGTCGGGCTCGTTCCAGGCTGGAGGAGGAAACATTTGCAACATCTCCCAATTTGCCATCCACTGTTGCAGAAGAGAGGTAACTGAGGCTCTGAATTCCAAGAGAGCTGAATACATTTCATTCTCACTGGCCAGAGAGCAGCAGGTGGAGCGAGCACATGGCTTCGTGAGGATTGCAGGCTTCCCCATGGTGCAGGATGCCATTAACTGCACACATGTCACTTTGCAGGTGCTGAATGTAAACTCTGAGATGTATCGCAGCCAAAAGGGATTCCACTCCCTCAACGTCCAGCTGGTGTGCGACCACACTCAGCGAACCATACCAGGAATGCCTGGTATCCTGGCAGCAGTCATGATGCCTTCATTCTGTGGCAGTCCCCTGTGCCATCTGCATTTGAGCCACCACAACAAACCAGAGGACGACAAGGGCTATCCGTCAATGGCTCATGACTCCGGCGCACACACAGGCAGCATTCATATGACGAAGGCAATGCTGCCACACAAAATATCATCGAGCAGACCATTGGCGTGCTGAAGCAACACTTCCGCTGCCTGGACCTTTCTGGAGGAGCCCTGCAGTACTCGGCAGAGTGGGTGTCAAGATTCGTGGTGCTCTGCTGCATGCTGCATAACCTCGCCATCATGAGGGCACAGCCCTTGCCACCAGCTATATGGCGACCAGCTGAGGAGCAGGAGGAGGAAGAAGAAAAAGAAAGAAAGACTTGCATTTATATAGCGCCTTTCACGACCACCAGACGTCTCAAAGCGCTTTACAGCCAATGAAGTACTTTTTGAAGTGGAGTCACTGTTGTAGTGTGGGAAACGCGGCAGCCAATTTGCGCACAGCAAGGTCCCACAAACAGCAATGTGATAATGACCAGATAATCTGTTTTTATTATGTTGGTTGAGGGATAAATATTGGCCAGGAAACTGGGGATAACTCCCCTACTCTTCTTCAAAATAGTGCCATGGGATCTTTTACGTCCACCTGAGAGAGCAGACAGGGCCTCGGTTTAACGTCTCATCTGAAAGACGGCTCCTCCAACAGTGCAACACTCGCTCAGCACTGCACTGGAGTGTCAGCCTAGTATTTATGTGCTCAAGTCCCTGGAGTGGGACTTGAACCCACAACCTTCTGACTCAGAAGGCGAGTGTGCTACCTACTGAGCCACAGCTGAAGGGAGAAGGCAATCCAGACAGCCCCTATCTGGCCGGGCTGTCTGTGAGTGACTCATCCGACTGTGATACCAGTAAACGAAACCCCAATTCCACATTCACCAACAGTCCCACACCTTACCTTCCCTCTGTTACTGTTACTGACCATCACAGCATCCGCATAGCCACAATGCAAAAATAAAAGCCAAGACAAAATAAACAGTCCAAAGCCTTTTTTCAAGAGAAAAGAGACCCAGCCTGTTCATCCTTTCCTGATATGTATACCCTTGCATTTCTGGTATCATCCTTGTAAATCTTCTCTGCACCCTCTCCAGTGTCTCTGTATCCTTTTTATAACATGGTGACCAGAACTGTACACAGTACTTTAAGTGTGATCTAACCAAGGTTCGATACAGGTTTAGCATAACTTCCCTACTTTTCAATTCTATCCCTCTAGAAATAAACCCGGGTGCTTGGTTTGCATTTTTAATGGCCTTGCTAACCTGTGGTGCAACTTTTAGTGATTTGTGTATTTGTACTCCAAGATCCCTTTGTTCCTCTACCCCACCTAGACTCCCACCCTCCAAGTGATAAGTCATGATGCGGATAAGTCGTGATAAGTGACCTCCCTATTCTTCCTACCAAAATGTAATACCTCACATTTGTCTGTGTTGAACTTCATTTGCCAATTATTTGCCCATTCTGCAAGTTTATTAATGTCCTCCTGTAATTTGTTGCAGTCCTCCTCAGTATTGACTATCCCCCCCAATTTGGTATAATCCGCAAATTTAGAAATTGTGTTTTTGATTCCAAAGTCTAAATCGTTAATGTAAATTGTGAACAGCAGTGGTCCCAGCACTGATCCTTGTGGAACACCACTACCCACCTTCTGCCACTGTGAATAGCTACCCTTTACTCCCACTCTCTGCTTCTGTCTTGAAGCCAGCTAGCAATCCATTCTGCTACTTGTCCCCTGACTCCGCATTCTCTGACCTTATCATTAGTCTATTATGGGGTACCTTATCGAAGGCCTTTTGAAAATCTAGAGAAATTACATCTACTGCATTACCATTGTCTACTCTCTCTGTTACCTCTTCAAAAAATTCAATAAGGTTGGTCAAGCAAGATTTTCCCTTTTGAAATCCATGCTGACTATTCATTATTATACTTTTTGTTTCTAGATGTTCTTCTATTCTCTCCTTTAGTAGGGATTCCATTATTTTTCCTAACACCAATGTTAAGCTGACTGGTCTATAATTCCCTGGACATGTTCTATCCCCCTTCTTAAATGTAGGTATTACATTAGCTATCTGCCAGTCTTCTGGCACTACACCTTTTCCGAATGAATTATTAAATATGTGTAGTAATGCCTCTGCTATCTCTTCCCTAGATTCTTTCAAAAACGCGTGGATGCAATCCATCCGGACCAGGGGTTTTATCCTCTTTGAGTTTGATTAGTTTATTTAATATATCCCCTATTTTATTTTAAATGAACGTATCTCATGACTCATCTCATCATCCAATGTTCTATCTCCCTGGTAAATACTGAAGCAAAGTAATTATTTAATATTGCTGCCATCTCCCTATCGTTACCTGTGGTATTGTCCTGTCCATCCCTTAACGGCACTATTCCCATCCCAACCTTCCTTTTTTTATTGATGTGCCTGTAAAATATTTTACTATTTTGTTTTATGTTCCTTGATAATTTAATTTCATAGTCCCTTTTTGCTTTCCTAATTGTTTTTTTGACTTCTCTCCTTATCCCTTCATATTCTCTCTTATCATGCACTCCTCTGCTGTCTATGTACTTAATGTATGCTTCTTTCCTTACTCTCAATTGTTCCCTTATGTCTTTATTCATCCATGGAGTCTCATTAGTGTTTAGTTTGTTCTTTCCTATTAGCGGAATATATTTTTCCTGCACTCTGTTGAACACCGTTTTAAATGTTTCCCATTGTCGTTCTACATCGTTGTTTGCCAATATTGTTGCCCATTTTATCTTCCCAAGTTCTATTCTCAGCCCCTCAATATCAGCTTTTCTCCAATCTATTAACTTGTTTTTTGTCATTCTTATGTCCTTCTCCATTGTCATCTTAAAGCGTATTATATTATGGTCACTATTGCCTATATGTTATCCTACTTTTACTTCTCTTATCTGCTCTGGCTCATCCCCCATAACTAGATCCAATAGCGAATCCTCCCTTGTTGGGCTTTTTACAAATTGGGTTAGAAAGGAGTCCTGTACACATTGTAGGAACTCCATTCTCTTATCCCCTTTACCTGCCTCTTCTGTCCAATTAATATCAGGGTAGTTGAAATTCCCCATGATTATTATTCTGTTTTTTACTCATTTCTCTAATTTGTCTGTATAGTTCTTCCTCCACCTCCCTTCCACTATTAGGTGTTCTGTAGACTACGCCTATAAGTGTGATTGATCCTTTATTATCTTTTATCTCTATCCATATTGCATACAAGCGTCAACTAATCACCCTTGTTCATTCCCTTAGTGCCTGTCTTCCATGTGCCTTTGCCTGTCCTAGTGCTCCTACACAGTGCTATTGTGAATACCCATCAGCCTTCTTCTGTAGACCACCCATCAAAGTGCTCTTCTGAGTCCTCTGCACCAGAACTCGTGTGTGACCTCGCCCTCTGGCAAGCTAGCACCTATGCTACCCTTTAAAAAAATGTGTTCATGGGATGTGGGCGTCGCTGACAAGGCCAGCATTTATTGCCCATCCCTAATTGCCCTTGAGAAGGTGGTGGTGAGCCACCTTCTTGAACCGCTGCAGTCCGTGTAGTGAAGGTACTCCCACAGTACTGTTGGTGAGGGAGTTCCAGGATTTTGACCCAGCGACGATGAAGGATCGGCAATATAATTCCAATTATGGTGTGTCACTTGGAGGGGAACTTGGAGGTGTTAATGTTCCCATGCGCCTGCTTCCCTTGTTCTTCTAGGTGATAGAGGTCGCGGGTTTGGAGGTGCTGCTGAAGAAGTCTTGGCGAGTTGCTACAGTGCATCTTGTAGATGGTACACACTGCAGACACGGTACGCCGGTGGTGGAGGGAGTGAACGTTTAAGGTGGTGGATGGGGTGCCAGTCAAAAGGACTGCTTTGTCCTGGATGGTGTCGAGCTTCTTGAGTGTTGTTGGAGCTGCACTCATCCAGGTAAGTGGAGAGTATTCCATTACACTCCTGACTTGTGCCTTGTAGATGGTGGAAAGGCTTTGAGGAGTCAGGTGGTGAAACACTCACTGCAGAATACCCAGCTTTTGACCTGCTCTTGTAGCCATAGTATTTATGTGGCTAGTCCAATTAAGTTTCGGGTCAATGGTGACCCCCAGGATGTTAATGGTGGGGGATTTGGCGATGGTAAGTGAGTTGAGTGTCAAGGGGTGGTGGTTAGACTCTCTCTTGTTGGAGATAGTTATTGGAGATAGCCATTGCCTGGCACTTGTGTGGCGCGAATGTTACCTGCCACTTATCAGCCCAAGCCTGAATGTCGTCCAGGTCTTGCTGCATGTGGGCACGAACTGCTTCATTATCTGAGGAGTTGCGAATGGCACTGAACACTGTGCAATCATCAGCGAACATCCTCACTTCTGACCTTATGATGGAAGGAGGTCATTGATGAAGCAGGTGAAGATGGTTGGGCCTAGGACACTGCCCTCAGGAACCCCTGCAGTGAGTCCTGGGGCTGAGATGATTGGCCTCCAACAACCATCACCATCTTCCTTTGTGCTAGGTATGACTCCAGCCAGTGGAGAGTTTTCCCCCTAATTCCCAATGACTTCTCTGCGCTGGCTGCAGGTCACTCGTGCCTGGTGTCACACCACCTGCAGATCCCGCGTCTAAGTTATTCTCTAAATTACGCCGAGTGTCAGTATCTGAGCTAGTGGCTGCGATTGTGAATGACCGTGTTGTGTCTTCGTCATCACTGCCTTCTTTCTCTTCCATCTGTTGCTGTTCCACCACTACCTGGCCAGGTTGCAGTTCTTGGGTATCTGAAAGGAGAAAGGCACAAGGGTAAGGTTGCGGTGCGGGGAGGAGGAAAAGTGAGAGGTGCATTCTTACACCATCTGCAGCTTTTAAACCAAAAGACATTGTAGGATGATTGTAAGATCCCCGCGCCTGTTTGCTGGGCCTATCAAATTTAGCCTATGACTTTAAAGTCCTTTCCAAAATGGGGTGCCAAAAACTGCACACAGTGCTCTAACCCTGGCCTAACCAATGCTTTGTACAAACTTATAATTATTTATTACCTTTTTATTCTATGCCCCATTTATAAACCCATTAAGTGTGTACTCTCACTCCTTGTTTTTCCTCTCAAAATATATTACCTCACACTTCTAGAAAAAACAAACTTGCATTTAGATAGCATCTTTCATGATGTCACGATATCCCAAAACGTCTCACAGCCAATGAAGTACTTTTTAAATATAGTCACTGTTATAAAGTAGGAAAACGTGGTAGCCAATTTACACATAATGAGGCCAACATTTCTCCCTCAAATAACACCACCAAAAACAGGTTATCTGGTCATTTATTGATTTGGAGTTAGAGGAAATTTGCTATGTGCAAATTGGTTGCCATGGTTGCCTATGTAACAACAGTGACTGCACTTCCAAAGTATACCATTGGTTATAAAGTAGTTTGAGTTGTCCTGAGGACATGACAAAGTGCTATGTAAATTAAGGTTTATTTATTCTTTCCTTTTTTGAGGAAGTGATACCTCCGGTGGAGAGTAGAAAGCTTTATGATATGGTATACCAAGACTTTTAAAAAGCTTTTGATAGAGGTCTGCATGAAAGACTGTGACATAGGCTCAAAGGTGTGTGAATTCAAGGTAAAACCTGCAAATAAATAAGAAGTTGACTGAAGGAAAGGAAACTGTTAAAGGAATAATGTTGTGGTTGGAGAAGGGAGGAAGTAATGAGTGAAGTTCCCTAAGGATGAGTGCTGGAGCCGCCAATGATTCAAATTAATGTCAATGATTTGGATTCAAAAATTCAATACAAATTGGTTAAATACACAGACAATATTAAACTGTGGTGTGTGGGGGGAGGTGCAGTCAAGCCTAAAGAAGCAGCCAAGGGCTAAGAAAATAAGCTAGATAAAATCTGTAAATTTGTAGAAACATGAAAGCTGAAATTCAGGCTGGATAGAAGAAAAAAGAGTGACAAATATACTATGTAAATTAAGTAAAGTTTGAAGTTGAAAGAAATCCAGGCATATTATTAGAGTTGATATTTAATACATCAAATTACTGCAGAGCAGCAACCAATAAAACAAATAGGATGCTAAACTATATTACAAGATCAGTAGAGACTGAGTTGGAGGATATCATGCTATAGTACTCTGTGCTGGACATCCTGGAGAGATTCTGACGAAGCGTCATCGACCTGAAACGTTAACTCTGTTTCTCTCTCCACAGATGCTGCCTGACCTGCTGAGTATTTCCAGCATTTTCTGTTTTTATTTCAGATTTCCAGCATCCGCAGTATCTTGCTTTTGTGCTGGAGAGATATATGTTGGACATCTTGGTGAGTTAAGGGTTAACAGTCAAACTTCTTTGTGTCAACAGGCTTTCCAATATAAACAGCATGGGGTAAAAATTCACTTGGTTGCGCCTCCCGTTAGCGCCTTAAGAGGGCGCTAATGGGGCGCAAAGCCGCTAACACCCGTGCGCAGCGATGTTTGCGCCGCTCGAGAACTTAACTTGAGATTGTGCGGCGGCGCTAAAACTTACCGCTGCGACCACCTGCGCGCGCAGATTGTGACGTCATTCCATGGTGCAACGCCCTTGTGGCGCCCCGGAGCGGAAATTGAGTGGCGCCCCCTGCCTTACCGCCTGGCGCATCCAACGACCAGAAGACTGGAACGCTATCAATCGCTGTGGGGCTGGTGGGGGGGGGGGGGGGGGGCGCTATTTAAAGGGGGCCTCTTCCTGGCTTTTATTGTTGGTGGCATTTTTGAACTACGCATTCTGAGAGAGAGAGGGAGAGACTTCTGGAGAGATTCAACGTTGTGTGAAGGAGTTTTGGGTACTGAGCAGCACTTTGCAGGTTCATTTTGATTTGCCATTCCTTGTATCGATTTAGCAGAGACTGTGGGAGCTGCACTCTGAGCTCTTTGCCTGGTACTCTCCATTGTTCTTTCCAGCACATTTGATGTGCAAGTCTCTCCAGGCCGAGATTCAAGGCTGCAATGAACAGGATGTGGATGGAAAGCAAGATTAACCATCCCCTTTAAGAACTGGCCCGTGCCATTGTGTGTGTGTTTCATTGCTGACTGACATTACATGAGCTTCGCCAGCGCTCTGAGTTAGCGCCTCACTCCTTGGCCTTTGCGCCTTAAGACAGGTGTGCAGCGCCTGCTTTAGCGCTCCACTCACCTCCCGGGGCGGTAAAAGTGATGTTTCCTGTCAGTGCCGATAATTAGCGCCAGGCGCTAATATTTGCGTCCAGACGATATTTGCGCCCCAAATGGGGCGCGACCTAATTTCTACCCCCATGACTTTGAAGTGTCGTGAGGAGAAGGCATGGCTTGTCTTCCAATATGTAAAGTGCTTGTGTAAGGAAATAAGTGTTAGTAATAAAGTGTAACTCTAGGGTAATAAAAGATAACAGTTGGTAAGGCTTTTTCTTAAAAGAGTTTAGGGACTGTTACGTCAGGAAGTCTTGTTTCGGAGTAGTTTTGAAGTAAACAAACTACAACTGTTTACATGAATAGTCTGTTTTCAAAGGATTTGGAAATAGATACGTCATACAGTCTTATTTATGCCATTTTCCTTTGATGTAGTCAAAATATGGTGTCTAAAGGATCATGGTTTTCAACAGCATGTCAGGGGGCTCGAAAGATACAGAAACCGAAAAGCCACTCTCTGTATATAGTTAAGGCTAATCACCTGTACTGTGTATCAATAAAGTCTGTTCCGTATACTCCACTACGAAGTCTCGTGCTTTGTATAGCGAACAAGGCAGATAAGCTGAGGGCACAGGTAGATACTTGGGACTATGATATTATAGCTATTACAGAGACGTGGCTGAAAGAGGGGCAGGTATGGCAGCTCAACATTCCTGGTTACAGGATTTTCAGACGGGATAGAGTGGGAGGTAAAAAGGGAGGTGGGGTCACGGTGTTGATTAAAGAAACTATTACAGCTGTGAGGAGGGATGATATGTTGGAGGGATCATCAAACGAGGCCATATGGGTCGAATTGAAAAACAAAAAAAGGGGCGATCACACTGCTGGGAGTGTACTATAGACCCCCAAACAGTGAGAGGGAGATAGAAGAGCAAATAAGTAGACAAATTTCTGAGAAGTGCAAAAACTATAGGGCAGTAATAGTAGGGGATTTCAACCACCCCAATATTAACTGGGATAAAATTAGTGTGAAGGGTATAGAGGGTGTGGAATTCCTAAAATGCATCCAGGAGAACTTTTTTAGCCAGTATGTAGCAAGTCCAACAAGGGAGTGGGCGGTTCTGGACTTAGTTTTAGGGAATGAAGCTGGGCAGGTAGAAGGCGTATCAGTGGGGGAGCATTTTGGTGCTAGTGACCATAATTCAGTTAGATTTAAGGTAGTTATGGAAAAGGACAAGGATAGACCAGGAATAAAAATTCTAAATTGGGGAAAAGCAAATTTTGCTAAGCTCAGAGGGGATTTAGCCATAGTGGACTGGAAACAGCTACTTGAAGGTAAATCAGTGTCAGAGCAGTGGGAGGCATTCAAGGAGGAGATTCAGAGGGTTCAGACCAAATATGTGCCCTTAAAGAAAAAAGGTGGGACTAACAAATCTAGAGCCCCCTGGATATGTAGGGACATACAGGGTAGGATAAAGAAAAAAAGGGAGGCGTATGACAGATACTGAGGGCTAAATACTGCAGAATCTTTCGAGGAGTACAGAAAGTGCAGGGGTGCAATTAAAAAGGATATTAGGAAAGCAAAGAGAGAGCATGAAAAATTCTTGGCAAGTAAAATCAAGGAAAACCCAAAGATGTTTTATAAATATATTAAGAGTAAGAGGATAACTGAAGAAAGAGTAGGGCCTATTAGAGATCATGAGGGTAATCTGTGTGTGGAGGCGGGAGACGTCGGTAGGGTTCTTAAGGAATACTTTGCGTCTGTTTTCACAAAGGAGAGGGGCGAAGCAGACATTGCTATCAGGGAGGAGGAGTGTGAAATATTAGATGAAATAAACATCGTGAGAGAGGAAGTATTAAGGGGTTTAGCAGCTTTAAAAGTGGATAAATCCCCAGGCCCGGATGAAATGTATCCCAGGCTGTTAAGCGAAGCAAAAGAGGAAATAGCAGAGGCCCTGACCATCATTTTCCAATCCTCTCTGGCTTCAGGTGTGGTGCCGGAGGACTGCTAATGTGGTACCCTTGTTTAAAAAGGGAGAAAAGGATAGACCAAGTAATTACAGGCCAGTCAGCCTAATATCGATGGTGGGAAAATTATTGGAAAGAATTCTGAAGGACAGGATAAATCTTCATTTAGAAAGACACGGATTAATCAAGGATAGTCAGCATGGATTTGTTAAGAGAAGGTCGTGTCTGACAAACTTGATTGAATTTTTTGAGGAGGTAACAAGGAGGGTAGATGAGGGTAGTGCGTTTGATGTAGTGTATATGGACTTTAGCAAGACTTTTGATAAGGTTCCACATGGCAGACTGGTCACGAAGTTAAAAGCCCATGGGATCCAGGGCAAAGTTGGATTCAAAACTGGCTCGGAGGCAGGAAGCAGAGAGTAATGGTTGATGGGTATTTTTGTGACTGGAAAGCTGTTTCCAGTGGGGTTCCGCAGGGCTCAGTACTAGGTCCCTTGCTTTTTGTGGTATTTATCAATGATCTAGACTTGAATATAGGGGGTATGATTAAGAAGTTTGCAGATGATACTAAAATCGGCTGTGTGGTTGATAATGAAGAAGGAAGCTGTAGACTGCAGGAAGATATCAATAAATTGGTCAGGTGGGCAGAACAGTGGCAAATGGAATTCAATCCGGAGAAGTGTGAGGTAATGCATTTGGGGAGGGCTAACAAGGAAAAGGAATACACATTAAATGGTAGGACACTGAGTAGTGTAGCGGAACAAAGAGACCTTGGAGTGCACGTCCACAGATCCCTGAAGGCAGCAGGCCAGGTAGATAAGGTGGTTAAGAAGGCATACGGAATGCTTGCCTTTATTAGCCGTGGCATAGAATACAAGAGCAGGGGGTTATGCTTCAACTGTATAAAACATTAGTTAGGCCTTAGCTAGAGTACTGCGTGCAGTTCTGGTCACCACATTACAGGAAAGATGTGATTGCACTAGAGAGGGTACAGAGGAGATTTACAAGGATGTTGCCGGGAGTAGAGAATCTTAGCTATGAGGAAAGACTGGATAGGCTGAGTTTGTTTTCCTTGGAACAGAGGAGGCTGAGGGGAGACCTTATTGAGGTGTATAAAATTATGAGGGGCCGAGATAAAGTGGATAGAAAGGACCTATTTCCCTTAGCAGAGGGGTCAAAAACCAGGGGGCACAGATTTAAAGTAATTGGTGGAAGGTTTAGAGGGGATTTGAAGGGAAATTTCTTCACCCAGAGGGTTGTGGGGGTCTGGAACTCACTGCCTGAAAGGGTGGTAGAGGCAGAAACCCTAATCACATTTAAAAAGTACTTGGATGTGCACTTGGGATGCTGTAACCTGCAGGGCTACGGACCAAGAGCTGGGAAGTGGGATTAGGCTGGATAGCTCTTTGTTGGCCGGCGCGGAAACGATGGGCCAAAATGGCCTCCTTCCGTGCTGTAACTTTCTATGATTCTATGCTTACTCGAAACGTGTTGTTGTGAACCAGAAGAGAAAGGAGATTGACTGCTAGCACTCTGGTCAGACAGAAACTTGACTACTTAGTCCAATTTTGGTCATTAAAACACATGAAAAGTTTTAAAGACCTAGAACAGTGCAGAGAAAACAGTGAGATTGATTGCCATCGTTAGATGATTAAATCCTGGAGAAAATTAGGCTATTAAACCTTGAAAGAAGTTGATTGATAGGAGACTTTAAATAGAATTATATAAGATAATAGCAGGATCAAAAAGGTAAGTCTGGAGCACTACTTCAATGCATCTTTGAAATATATAGGTTCGTTTATTTTAAGCAGGTTAGTAACTTCACTAAATGTCACCCAAATAGATTAGCTAATTCATTATAAGTAACACACAGAGAACTTTCTACCCCTATAACAGTGGTTAGCATATCTATATTCATGATTTTTGCCTGCTATTCTCTCATCTTTATTCTGGCCAGTCCTATAAAGCAGTGGTTCTCAAACTGTCCATAGAGATTTTCCAGGGAGTCCGTGAAATAATGTGGAAAGTAACTTTTTTTATTGATGAAATCTTTCAGCGAGTTGCACTAGGTAACAATATCTTCTTGCTTTCTGCAATAAATATACATTTGTGTTATCCTTTATTCTGTCGACTTCTTTGCCTTTTGGAAGCCGACAGCTCATCTCCCTAATGACCATGCGGTTGCTCAGTGATGCCGCCCCCAGGCTCCGGCACGAGATATCTGGCGGGCTTTGGTTGCGGCAGTCGGGTAGAGGCAGCGGGCCGGACAGACAGCAGAGGGAGGGACGTGACGGGTCAGGCCGCTGCTCAGCTTCTTCTGGGACCCGATGGAGCGGCAGAAGGTGACTCGTGGTTGCTGCGGCCAGGCCTCCAGCGCTGCAATGCGGCCGAGCGGAGAGTCCGTGACTCGAGCTGCGTTGGCCTCACTGAACAAACAAAAGGCGATCTGGCTTGACCATGTTAGTTATTACCATGGCTCCCTCTCCATGGCCTAATTCTCCTCCTACTCCTGCATCATTCTTTTCTCCATGACAAGCTACCTTCTCATATCCTTTTCCCCTGTCCCTTCCAATCGCACTTCTAACACCGGTGTGAAAAGCATATGGATTTTTTTCTACTGTTGAGATCATCCATGCAGTTGTCTCAGCCTCTACCTCTCGATCCTCTACCCCTTACTCACCCTAGCCCTGACCACCTGTCGTTCTGCATGTGTACGTGGTGGATGGGTGGGATCTGGGTTCACAGCCCATTATCCTTCCATTTGCCCTTGTTCCTGCTGCGCCCTTAGACCGCCTGCTGGTAATCCCTTGGGTAGGGGTGGGATGGCTCCTGTCCTTGTCGTGGCTTTGCAGAAGTTTCCGCTCTCTCCATTTCAGCACCAATTTGCTGATGGTCGTTTGTCTTGGCAGCCAGAGTAAGTCCTGCCCTGATCCTGCAGGGGTGGGAAGAGGGAAATACAGCACTGAGTGTTGGATGACTCAAAATTTGTTCCAGCTTAATTTTTTTTAAATTGCCATCCTGTTTAGCCCCCATAAACTCTGCCCCTCCATCAACCTGCCTCATTGACAACTCAGCTCGAATCCCAGCATGTTGCTTGATTCCTAGCTGAGTTTCCTCACCAACATCCACTCTATCACCAAGACTGGCTTCTTTCACCATCATAACATTGCCCCATCTCCACTGCCTCTCCCTTACTGCCACTGAGATTCTAATTTATGCCTTTATTGGCTTAAGGTTTCTACCCTCCACAAGCTCATCCAAAAGGCTGCTGCTTGTTTTCTAACCCCCTTCCAGGTCTCCTCCAGGCTCTATTGGCTCCCTATGCCCATATGAATCAATTTCAAGATTCCATTTCTACATTTAAATGCCGTCACAGCCGTGATATCCTGCAGCCTCATGCCTTGTGTCACTCCCTTCACTTTGTTCCTATTCTTTTTCAATCCACTTTTGTTGTGCTCTTCGAGCCATTTTGCCCATATCCTCTAGAACCTTTCCAAAGATGCCTTTGTCTGGCCTCCATCCTTCTTGCTTTCAAAAGTCTGCTTCCAGCTCAGTGTCCTTTTTTATTTATCTGATCTGTAATGATCTCTGGGACATCTTTCGAGCATTAATGTGCTATATAAATTCAGGTTGTTCTTTTACATTTTTGGCAGTAGAGGGCAATGAAGTATTGGAAGATAAAAATAGCCAATTGGAATAGGGTAAATTTATTTGAGTTCCTCTGCCAGTGTAGAATTGAGCCATACAGACAAGAAGGTTCCTTGTTCCACTCCACAGGTCTATGTTGGGTTAGTTGATCTCTACCAGAACAGAATCACTAACAGAGCTCAGGGGGAGAAAGGTGCTCATGTACATTATATTGTGAGCTAGCAGCATAAAATTTTTAACAGTACAGGGCAATATATACTGGAAGATATATATAACTCCATTTGAACTGAAAGCTAGGACTTCAGTTTAACATGTCAACTGAGGGACTGCACTGGCAACAATGCAGCACTTCCTGAGTACTGCAGTGTCAGTTTACATTACGTGGGAGTTGAACCCATAACCTTCTAACTCAAAGGTGATCATGCTACTCACTGAGCCAAGCTGACACCTGAGAAGTAGAGTTTTGGTTGCTGGTTTATGCTGAGTTCGCTGAATTCAGCCAAGTTGCTATAATTGGCCTCAGCTTTGGTGGAATAGGGAAGTGTCGAAGTCTCGACCCCGAGTAAGACTCTGAAACAAACTGTACCGTCAGATAAACAAAGCTTTATTCTTTTACTTGCACAAGGGGAGCGAGAGTCCTGTGTCAATGGCCAGGCTCACACTCCAAAGAATATTAGTGAATGCAGCATATTTATACACTAAAACAGGCAAGCGTTCCATAAATCACGTGTAATGGTATTGTATCATCTTAAACGAATTAAGAGTTTAAATAAAGACACTCAAAAGGTCAGCAGGACAGAAATGTCTTCAAACAAGGTAAGTTAATTATATTCTGTCAAGAGGTTTTGTCTGAATCTTGTTACCAAAAATGACTTACTCACTCATGTCTGATTATCATGTTTATACAGTGAAGAACACAAGTTCCATATGATCATGTATAAAAGTAGCTAGTCAACTCTGTACAAAGCTATTTCAGTATTCATGCAAAAGTGAGAAGTCGCACAACACCAGGTTATAGTCCAACAGTTTTATTTGAAATCACAAGCTTTCGGAGCGGCTGCTCCTTCGTCAGGTGAAGTAAAGGAATACAAATCGACAAAGCATATATAGATAGAGAACAATGCATGTGAAGCGTACAATGGCAGACGACTACATTTAATCCTCCTGACTGCCTTTTGTCACACCTCGGCAGATAAACAATCAGGTCAGCCAGGAAGGCACCACATCAAAGACATAGCAAGATACAACTGAGACAATGAGGTGGGGTTACAGGGGGTCTAATGTGTCAAAAGCTGCAGTCTGTATGGAAAACGATAAACTTTAAAATTTTTACTTTTTTTTTACTGGAAATCACATCTGTGAACAAGCCAACGACGACTTGAGTCTGGATGACTCTACGTCATGTATCGTGACATGAACCCAAGATCCCGGTTGAGGCCGTCCTCATGAGTGCGGAGCTTGGCTATCAGTTTCTGCTCGATGATTTTGCGTTGTCGTGTGTCTCTAAGGCCGCCTTGGAGAACGCTTACCCGCAGATCCGAGGCTGAATGTCCTTGACTGCTGAAGTGTTCCCCGACTGGGAGGGAACACTCCTGCCTGGCGATTGTTGCGCGGTGTCCGTTCATACGTTGTCTCAGTGTCTGCATGGTCTCGCCGATGTACCATGCTCTGGGGCATCCTTTCCTGCAACGTATCAGGTAGACAACGTTGGCCGAGTCACATGAGTATGTACCATGTACCTGGTGGGTAGTGTCCTCACGTGTGATGATGGTATCTGTGTTGATGATCTGGCATGTCTTGCAGAGGTTGCCGTGGCAGGGTTGTGTGGTGTCGTGTTATCCTGAAAGCTGGGTAATTTGCTGCGAACGATGGTACTTCTGAGGTTAGGCGGCTGTTTGAAGGAAGTAGTGGAGGCGTGGGGATGGCCTTAGCGAGGTGTTTGTCGTCATCGATGACATGTTGAAGGCTGCGAAGAACATGGCGTAGTTTCTCCGCTCCGGGGAAGTACTGGACGACGTAGGGTACCCTGTTGGTTGTGTCCCGTGTTTGCCTTCTGAGGAAGCCTATGCGATTTTTCGCAGTGGCCCGTCGGAACTGTCAATCGATGAGTCGAGCGTCATATCCTGTTCTTACGAGGGCGTTTTTCAGCGTCCGTAGGTGTCCATCACGTTCCTCCTCGTCTGAGCAGATCCTGTATATTCGCAGGGCTTGTCCATAGGGGATGGCTTCTTTAACGTGGTTAGGGTGGAAGCTGGAGAAGTGGAGCATCGTGAGGTTGTCCGTGGGCTTGGGGTAGAGTGAAGTGCTGAGGTGTCCGTCTTTGATGGAGATTTGTGTGTCCAGGAATGAAACCGATTCTGAGGAACTTGTTGATGTTATCGTGTAGTCTTTTCAGTGATCCTTCGCCGTGGGTCCAAAGGAAGAAAATGTCGTTGATGTATCTGGTGTACAGCGTTGGCTGGAGGTCCTGTGCAGCGAAGAAGTCTTGCTCGAACTTGTGCATGAAGATGTTGGCGTATTGGGGTGCGAATTTGGTCCCCATGGCTGTTCCGTGTGTTTGGGTAAAAAAATGGTTGTCGAAGGTGAAGACATTGTGGTCAAGGATGAAGCGGATGAGTTGTAGGATGGCGTCTGGAGATTGGCTGTTGTTGGTGTTGAGTACTGAGGCTGTCGCAGCGATGCCGTCATCATGAGGGATACTGGTGTAGAGTGCCGATACGTCCATCGTGGCGAGGAGTGTTCTTGGTTCAACTGGTCCGTGGGTGCTGAGTTTCTGTAAGAAGTCTGTGGTGTCGCGGCAGAAGCTGGGGTTTCCCTGTACGATGGGTTTCAGGATGCCCTCGACGTATCCAGAGAGGTTCTCACACAGGGTTCCGTTGCCTGATACGATAGGACGTCCGGGTGTGTTGGCTTTGTGTATCTTTGGGAGGCAGTAGAAGCCTCCCACGCGGGGAGTACGTGGGATGAGAGCGCGTAGGATGCTTTGAAGGTCTGGATCGAAGGTCTTGATCAGTGTATTGAGTTGGCGGGTGTGTTCTTTGGTCGGATCTGCGGGTAACTGTCTGTAGTGTTCCAGGTTGTCCAGTTGTCGGTATGCTTCTTTGCAATAGTCCATTCTGTTCTGTATGACGATGGCTCCTCCTTTGTCCGCTGGTTTGATGACGATGTTGCGGTTGGTCTTGAGAGCGTGGATGACGTTGCGTTGTGCTCGGGTAACATTCTGGACTGTCTTGTGAGTGCGGCTGATGAATCTGGTGTTGATGCATCTCCTGACAGCTTGAGCATACATGTCAAGCTTAGGGCAGCGACCCTCTGGAGGGGTCCAATTTGACTCTTTTTTCTTCGGTTGCTGCACTGCGAGTCCCTCTGTCTGCTGTTCCGGATCATTGATTGTCTCATTGGGTTTGTTGCTGACATCTTGGGATTTGTGGAAGTATTCCCGGAGCCTCATTCTCCTGATGAATTCCTCTGTGTCTGCCGCGAGACCGATGGGGTCCATTTTGGTGGTGGGGCAGAACTTGAGCCCTAGGGCGAGAACTTCGATTTCGTCTGGTTGAAGGGTGTGGTCGGACAAGTTGACGATGGACTTCCCTGTGGTTGCAACCGTGGTACCGGGGGAGGCTTGGTTGCTGCTGGTGGTGATGCCGAGTTTCTCAAGCTTCCTGTTCTTGATGCGTATGTAGGCAGCGTAGTTCCGTTGCCTCGTCTGTTTGGCGGTGTCTCGTAGCTGGTCTGCTGTTTCCTGAGCACAGGCTGAGAGCATGGACTCTATCTTGGTTTCGAGGTTGCGGCGTTTGCTGTAGAGCTGGTGTACGAGATGGTTGAGGAGTGTGCGAGAGGTACGACGGCAGAGTCTCTCAGCGTAGTCTGTGTTGTATGTCGACTTGAGTGGGTTCGTGATCTGTAGTCCTTTCGGGATCTTGTCTGCTTTCTTGCATCTTTGTAGATACTTGATGTTGGTGTCGATATGCGCGATCTTCTTTGCGATTCTCTCCACTTTGAGCCGGCAGTTTGTGGTGTCGATAGTGGCCATGATGCGGAGATGCCGGTGTTGGACTGGGGTGGACAAAAGTGAGAAGTCGCACAACACCAGGTTATAGTCCAACAGTATTCATGCAGATAAGGAGAAACGAGATTGACCTTTAACAGAATTGTTTTCATTCTTTGGCCAGATGTCATTATAGGTCAGAAGATTATGTTAGTTGCTGCTGACTCGACTTTAGTCCACAGGCAATGGTACAAAATACATTAGATGTCAAGTATCCCATCATGCACTAGTAAGGGCAAAATCATATTTCCACAGAAGGGGGGAAAAAGCCAGCATTTCCACTCCTGAAAGTGATGCCGATTGGAAAGTCCATATATGTTAGATTTGGACATGATCAAGGTTGCTGTGATCCCCCCCCGCCCCCCGCCCCCCCACTCCCCAGTGACATATCCTGATGACACTCACGGTCTAGGGTTATACGTGAAGAATTACCATATTGGAGGGCTGCTAGAACCTGTGGAACCATAACCCAGCATGACTTTTGGGCTGCCGACCAGCGGAGGGCTAACTGCCTGTCACAGCAGCGAAAAGACAGCTGCGATTTTGAGGTCTCAATCTCATTTATGTCAAAGTGATGAGCTGCGGGGCACCAAACAGGCATCCCGATGCAGCTTGCCAGATGAAGGCTGCCCCAGCCAGCAGCAAGGTAAGTGCGGGAGATGTGGGGTCGCAATCGTAGAGGGAGGAGATGTCGGGGTGGTGGCGGTACAGATTATTTTTGCGGGGCACAGAGGAGCACTCCTACTTCTCCTGGCCCCACAAAAATAATTTCAAACTTACCTTTGCTGGGTCTCTCCAGCTCTTATGCCGGTGAATCTGGTTGGAGAGTGCATGGCGCACGCACCAACCAGTTCTCTCCTAAAATGGCAATTGGTGTCCTATGTATGGCATAGGACCCCAATTTGCATATCAAAAGAGGTGGTCTGCTTGTTTCAGGTGACACTTTAGCCGCCAAATGGGAGGCTCCTTTCTAAATGAAAATTCCAAGTGAAAATCAAGCTCAAAACCTTTAAAATGAGGAAGGAAAGAAAACTGAAAAATCAGACTTACAGAACTCAAACTTGCACTTACATCGTATAAAATTACAGGGCTTTGGTGGCTCTCAGACCTTGGCTTATTGGCTATGCTCGTACAAATTGGTTACATTTCCTGAAACTTTCAATTCATTCCCTCTCTTGCCACTCAGAAATGTAAAATTCAAAGAATTAAGTCATAATTTGGTGCAGAGGAATTGTCATTTTCACAGTATATATTTCATGCTGCCATTAATTTACAAAACTGAAAGCAAATGTACAAAAACGAACCTTATGACTTTAAATAATTTAATTGTACAATTTGAGAACACTCAACAATCTTTAAGCCCTAAATTCCAGGCAGTTTTATCTAGAAGCGTAGAGAATTGGGTTGAGCATAATAGAAGCACAGAAATGTTGATGTCACCGTATGTTTCCTCCATGCACCACTTCCTCTTGCTCATGAGCATGATGACTCACCAGTGCAATATCCTCAAATTGACAACTGAAGTCCTTAGAGGTGGTTGTAGCTGAGCGAATGTTAGCAACAATTAGTGGTTGGATTTTGCGGTAAACATAATGGTGAAGGGAACAGTGCTCACTGTTATTACCATGTAAATCAGACAGCAACTTCCTGTGACTGCACACAGCAGTTAAATGCCTAAATGCTGTCCGAGATGCCCTGCTCCCCAGAAGCTGTGCGATAACTGTATCTCACCGAGAGACTCGGCATTGAAATACATGGAATGGTGTGAAGTTGCTGTACTTACCTGATATATATGCACTAAAATCATTAGGAAAAATTAGGACTTGCTCGTGCCAGTGTAAGTACCCTTTTAATGGTGTGGTAAATCTTAATTACATAAACAGAAGGTGAACATATGTTACATTAAATTGTATATTGAAAGTCATTTATAAATAATTTACATCCAGTATTTTATATAGTTTGTATATAGTGCACATTTATTTTTTAATATAATTTAAGAACATAAGAAATAGGAGCAGGAGTAGGCCATTCGGCCCTTTGAGCCTGCATCTTCTGCCTCAACTCCATTCACCGGCCGTATCGCCATATCCCTTGATGCCCTTACTAGTCAGAAATCTATCGACTTCTGTTTTGAATATACCCAATGACTGAGCCTCCACAGCCATCTGGGGTAGAGAATTCCAAAGATTCATCACCCTCTGTGTGAAGAAATGTCTTCTCATCTCAGTCCTGAATGGCCTACCCTTTATCCTGAGGCTGTGGCCCCTGGTTCTAGACTCCCCAGCCAAGGGAAACATTCTCCCAGCATCCACCCTATCAAGCCTTGTAATAATTTTATATGCTTCAATGAGATCCCCTCTCATTCTTCTGAATTCAAGAGAATACAGGCCCAGTTTACTCAATCTTTTCTCATACGACAGTCCCGCCATCCCAGGAATCCATCTCGTGAACCTTCGTTGCACTCCCTCTATGGCAAGTATATCCTTCCTTAGGTAAGGAGACCAAAATTGTACACAGTACTCCAGGTGTGGTCTCACCAAGGCCCTATATAATTGGAGTAAGACTTCTTTACTTCTGTACTCAAATCCTCTTGTAATGAAGGCCAGCATACAATTTGCCTTCCTAATGGCTTGCTGCACCTGCACATTCACTTTCAGTGACTCATGTACAAGGACACCCAGGTCCCTTTGAGCATCTGCATTCCCCAATCTTTCAGCATTTAGGAAATACTCTGCCTTTCTGTTTTTCTACCAAAGTGGATAACTTCACATTTATCCACATTATATTCCATCTGCCATGTTCTCGCCCACTCACTGAGCCTGTCGAGATCCCCTTGAAGCCTCTTCACATCCTCTTCACAACTGACACTGCCACCTAGCTTTGTATCATCAGCAAATTTGGAAATGTTACATTTAGTCCCCTCATCCAAATCATTGATATAGATTGTGAATAGCTGGGACCCAAGCACCGATCCTTGCAGTACCCCACTAGTCACAGCCTGTCATCCTGAAAAAGACCCGTTTATCCCTACTCTTTGTTTTCTGTCTGTTAACCAATTCTCAATCCATGCTAGTATATTACCCCCAATTCCATGTGCCCTAATTTTGTTCATCAACCTCTTGTGTGGGACCTTATCAAAGGCCTTCTGAAAATCCAGATACACCACATCTACCGGTTCCCCTTTGTCTACTCCACTAGTTACATCCTCAAAGAACTTCAATAGGTTTGTTAAACAGGATTTCCCTTTCATAAATCCATGTTGACTCTGCTCAATCTTACTATTAGTTTCTAAGTGCCCAGTTATTGCATCCTTTATAATAGATTCCAGCATTTTCCCAACTACTGATGTGAGGCTAACAGGTCTGTAGTTCCCCATTTTCTCTCTCCCTCCTTAAATACCTCAACTCCACCTTCCTGCACTATCCCTTGATTCTCTTAGTATCCAAAAATCCATCAATCTCTGTCTTGAATATACTCAATAATTAAATATCTACAGCTCTCTGTAAAGAATACCAAAGATTCACAAATCTTTGAGTGAAGAAATTTCTCCTCATCTCAGTCCTAAATGGCCGACCCCTTATTCTGAGACTGTGCCCCCTAGTTCTAGACTCCCCAGCCAGGGGAAACATCCTCCCAGCATCCAACCTGTCAAATCCCTTAAGAATTTTATATGTTTCAATGAGATCACCTCTTATTCTTCTAAAAACTGGGGAATATAGGCCTACTCTACTCAATCTCTCCTCATAGGACAATCCCCTCATCCCAGGAATCAGTCTAGTGAACCTTCGTTGCACTCCCTCTAAGGCAAATCCAAATATACTATACCCACTAGTTCTCCCTTATCTAGTTACAACCTCAAAAAACTCTTAACGGATTTGTCAAACACAATTTCCCTTTCATAAATCCGTGTTGACTCTGCCCAATCATATTATGATTTTCTAAATGTCCTGTTACCACGTTCCTAATAATAGATTCTAGCAGGCTAACTGGCCTATAGTTCCCTGTTTTCTCTCTCCCTCCTTTCTTGAATAGCGGGGTTACGTTTGCTACCTTCCAATCCATGGGGACTGTTCTAGAATCTAGGGAATTCTGGAAGATCAAAACCAATGCATCCACTATCGCAGTAGCCAGCTCTTTTAAATACCCTAGGATGTAAGCCATCATGTCCAGGAGATTTGTATACTTTTAGTCCCATTAATTTCACCAGTACTATATCTTTACTAATACTAATTTCTTTAAGTTCCTCATTCTCGCTAGAGCCTTGCTTCCCCACTATTTCCACAATGTTTTTTGTGTCTTCTACCGTGAAGGCTGAAACAAAGTATTCGTTTAATGTCTCTGCCATTTCCTTATTTCCCATTATAATTTCTCCTGTCTCTGCCTCTAAGTGACCCATGTTTACTTTTGCTAATCTCTTCCTTTTTACATATCTATGGAAGCTTTTACAATCTGTTTTTGTGTGTCTATCAATTTCTTGGTCATCCTTTGCTGAATTCTAAAATCCTCCAAATTCTCAGGCTTAGTACTCTTTTTAGCAACATTATAAGCCTCTTCCTTTAATCTAATACTATCTTTAACTTTTCTTGTTAGCCATGGTTGGACCACTTTTCCAGTGGGGTTTTTATTCCTTCAGGGAATGTATATTCATTGAGAATTATGAATTATTTCCTTAAATGTTTGCCATTGCTTATCTACTGTCATATCTTTTAATCCAGTTTCCCAATCTACCTTAGCCAACTCGCCCATCATACCTACGTAGTTTGCTTTGTTCAGATTTAAGACCCTAGTTTCAGACTTAATTAAATCACTCTCAAACTGAATATAAAATTCTATCATATTATGATTACTTTTCCCCAGAGGCTCCTTTACTACAAGGTTATTAATCAGCTCGTTCTCATTGCACAGTACTAGATCTAAAATAGCCTGTTCCCCAGTTGGTTCCTCAACATACTCATCTAGAAAACTATCTTGAATGCATTCCATGAATTCGTCCTCCACACTATTACTGCAAATTTGGTTTGCCCAGTCTATATGAAAATTAAAGTCCCCCATGATTACTGTATTACCCTTGTTACATGCACTTCTAATTTCCTGATTTCTTCTTAGGCAGTCCCTCGGAACCGAGGATGACTTGCTTCCACATTAAAAATGAGTTCGCAGGTGACTGATGAGTCCAATGCGGGACCTACAGTCTCTGTCACAGGTGGGGCAGACGGTGGTTGAAGAGGCAGGTGGGTGGGGTGCTTGGGTTGACGTGCGCTCCTTGCACTGCCTGCACTTGGCTTCCGCTTGCTCCCGGCGAAGAGACTCGAGGTATTCGGCGCCTTCCCGGATGCTTCTCCTCCACTTTGTGCGGTCTTGGGCCAGGGATTCCCAGGTGTCGGTGGGGATGTTACACTTTTTCAAGGAAGCTTTGAGGGTGTCCTTGAAGCGTTTCCTCTGCCCACCTGGGGCTCTCGATTTCCTGATTTATACTCTGCTTGACACTACAACTACTACTAGGGGGCCTATAAACTAATCCCACCAGTGTTTTCTGCCCCTTGTTGTTTCTAAGCTCCACCCAAACTGATTCTACTTCTTGATTTTCCAAACTAAGATCTTTTCTCTCATCCTTTGTTATCAGGGCTACCCCCTCCCCCTTTTCCATTTTGGCAATCTCTTCTAAAGGTTAAGTATCCTGGAATATTTAATTCCCAACCTTGGTCACTTTGCAACCACGTCTCTGTAATGGCTATTAGATCAAATCCATCACAAAAACAAAATACTGCGGGTGCTGGAAATCTGAAATAAAAACAGTAAATGCTCAGCAGGTCAGGCAGCATCTGTGGAGAGAGAAACAAAGTTATTGGGGCCATTTTAACCTATCCCGCCCTTCGAGAAAATGACAGGATCGGGAGCTACGTTGGATTTGCACATCGCCCGATTTCACTCTCCATTGAAGTCAATGGAGAGCAATATTGGGCTGGGTGTAAAACTGGCATTCCGCTCAATCCCGTCAGTTTCCCAATGGGCAGGTTAGGTTAAAATTGCCCCCATTGTTTCAGGTCGATGACCTTTCATCAGAACCCATTTATTTCTATCTGCACTATTAATTCATCTATTTTGTTGTGAATGCTTTGTGCATTCAGATATAGTGCCTTAAGCTTTAACTTTTTTCTATTTTTCCATGATGTCACCTTAGTCACTGATGCCCTATTACCTTTGTTAAGCTCTCTGTCCCATCCTGACCCACTCTGCTTATTTTTACCCAAATCGCTACTCTGCTCTACAGCCTTGACACATCTTTGACAAACATTCACTATAAGCCCACTGACTCCCACAGCTACCTAGACGACACTTCCTCTCACCCTGCTTCCTGTAAGGACTCTATTCCATTCTCCCAGTTTCTCCATCTCCACCGCATCTGCTCTGACGATGCCACATTCCATACTAGTGCTTCTGATATGTCTTCCTTTTTCCTCAACCGAGAATTCCCCTCTACCGTGGTTGACATGGCCCTTGACCATGTCCGTTCTATTTCCCGCACTTCTGCTCTCACCCCTTCCCCTCCCTCCCAGAACCACGATAGGGTTCCCCTTGTCCTCACCTTTCACCCCACCAGCCTTCACATTCAATGGATCATCCTCCGCCATTTCTGCCACTTCCAGCGTGATCTCATCACCAAACACATCTTCCCCTTCCCACGGCACCTTCCCATGCAAGCGCAGGAGTTGCAACACCTGCCCTTTTACCTCCTCCCTTCCCACTGTCCAGGGCCCCAAACACTCCTTCCAGGTGAAACAGCGATTTACTTGTACTTCTTGCAATTTAGTATACTGTATTCGCTGCTCACGATGCGGTCTCCTCTACATTGGGGAGACCAAAGGCAGATTGGGTGACCGCTTTGCAGAACACCTCCGTTCAGTCCGTAAGTGTGACCCCGAGCTTCCGGTCGCCTGTCACTTTAATTCTCCGCTCCACTCCCACTCTGATCTCTCCATCCTCGGCCTCTTACACTGTTCCAATGAAGCTCAACGTAAGCTCGAGGAACAGCACCTCATCTTTCGATTAGGCACTTTACAGCCTTCTGGACTCAACAATTTCAGACCATAACCTCGGCCCCTATTTAAAATTTATTTTTTTATTTTTGTTTCTCTCACATGGCAGCTGTTGATGATTCTGCCATTGCCATTTACACCTCATCTAGAGTCATCTTTTGTTTCTTAACTTTTTCCATTACCATCTCCTTTTGCCTTGCACCATCATCCCTTTTGTCTTTTAATCTCTCCTGCCTTCTACCCTATCACAAACCTTCTCTTTTGTTTTTTCCTCCCCTCCTCCCTTTCCCTGCCCCTACACTTGCTTAAAAATCTCTAACTTTTTCTAGTTTTGATGAAGGATCATCGACCTGAAAGGTTAACTCTGTTTTTCTCTCTCCGCGGATGCTGCCTGACCTGCTGAGTGTTTCCAGCATTTTCTGTTGTTATTTGACATTTCTCTTACTGGTTTTGAATTTACCCTTTCCTGAATCCTCCTAAACCCCCTTCATTAGTTTAAAGTCCTAACCTGGTGTGCTTAGGACCTAGCGCTAGGGTCGAAGTTCGTGCTTGTGACGTAAAGTGAACATTGCACGCCAATTTATGTCACAATGCCGCCATTTTCTCCAGCATGGCACTGCCAGTTACCGGCAGCACAAAGGTAAGCACGAAAACGACGGCCGCAATAGGAACTGCCAGCAGCGAATTTCTAGGCCATAGAATCTTACAGCACAGAAGGAGGCCATTCGGATGTAACGGCTCTTTGAAAGAGCTATACAATTTAGTCCCACACTCCAGCTTTTCCCCCTTAACCCTGCAAAATAGTCCTCTTCAAGTACATGTCCAATTGCCTTTAGTAAGTTCCTATGGAATCTGATTCCACCATTCTTTCAGGTAGTGCGTTCCAGATCTTAACAACCTTCTGTGTGAAGAAATTTCTCCTCATTTCCCCTCTAGTTCTTTTACCAATTATTTTAAATCTATGACCTCTGGTTACTGACTGACTTGCCAGACAAAATAGTTTCTCCCGACTTGCTCTATCAAAACCCCTCATAATTTTGAATACCTCTATTAGAACTCCCCTTAACCTTCTCTGCTCTAAGGACAACAATCCCAGCTTCTACAATCTCGCCACGTAACTGAAGTCCCTCGTCCCTGGTATCATCCTGGTAACCCGCCTCTGTACCCTCTCCAAGGCCTTGACGTCCTTCCTATAGTGTTGTGCCCAGAATTGTACACACTACTCCAACTGAGGCCTAACCAGAAATCTGTAAAAGTTTAGCATGACTTCCTTGTTTTTGGATTCAATGCCCCTATTTACAAAGCCAAGTATCCCATATGCTTTCTTAACCGCCTTCCCAATTTGCCCTGCCACTTTCAAAGATTTGTGAATATTCACCCCAGGACCCTCTGTTCTTGCAGCCCCCTCAAAATAGTACCATTTAGATTATACTGCCTCTCCATGTTGTTTCTCCCAAAGTGCATCACTTCATACTTATCCGCATTAAACTGCATCTGCCATGTTTCTGCCCATTTCACCAGTTTGTCTATGTCCTCCTGAAGTCTGCTACTATCCTGCTCACTATTTTCTATGTTGCCAAGTTTTGTATCATCCACAAACTTCGAAATTGTACTCCCTATAAACCAAGTTCAGGTCATTTATATATAACAAGAAAAGCAATGGTTCTAATACCGGGTTATGGAGAAAAAGCTGGGGTTTTGGACTAAATTGGACAGCTCTTTCAAAATCCTAAAGACAATTTCCTTTACTTTGCTATTTATAGCAAAATCATAAAAGTGAGTATAAAGAATACCTTTATGATTTGGCTAATAGTCAACAATGAAACACTTCCCCAAGAAAAGTAATCTAATAATAACAATAACAAATAGTACCTTTAATGTAGAAAAACATCCAAAGTGTTTCACAGAGACATGATCAAAATACAATATGATGGAGAAATTCAACCGTCTGATTTTCCGGTGTAAAATCAGCGCCAGACCTCCAAATTTCACATTGTGATCTGCCCCGCCCGAATTGCGCTGGACTGCATATTGGCATGGGCAACTTTTAGTCTTTCAGGGTGTCGACCCAAAACAGGCGTCAGGTATTAGGGGGAAAAATTCGGTATTGACCATTTTGGGGCGCTAACATCGGCCGGCCGCAAATTATCGCTGTCGACCGCGAAATTCGTTTCCAGCGCTCCTGGAGGTGATTGGAGTGACACACTTCTCTTAGGGCGCTAATGACGGGGAACGGGGCGCTACCTCAGAGCACTACTCAAGCTCAGGCGCTGTCAATTACCGAGTACTCAGACAGACTGGCGCCTTCCAGTTCTTAAAGGGGAGGGTCAATCATGCTGCACAGCCTCACCCTGATCATTGCTGCGTTTGACCTGGGCCTGCAAGGAGTTGCAAATCTTGGACCACGAATATCATGGCTGCTCAGAGGCCCAGGGAGAGAGCTCGCTGGTTTAGCGACCAGGCATTGGTGGCTCTGGTTGTGGCTGTGGAACGCCGACAGACAGTGCTGTTCCCAGACACTGGCAGGAGGCCATTGCCTCGGGAGTTCACAAGGGTGTGGAAGGAGGTGGCCCATTATGTCCAGAAGCCTGGTCCAAAGGACTCACACCCAGTGCCGCAAGAAGTTCAACAACCTCACTCGGGTGGTCAGGGTGAGTAGATGCTTGAAATACCTCTACATCCCACCATCTCAACCTCACTCTGTGCACAGACGGTATAAACTGCCAAATCTCCAACACTCACCCAACAACTATACCCATCTACTAAAAGTCACATCCACATCTCACACCTTGCAGACATTAATGGCTATTTAACTATGGTAGGCACATCTGCCAAACACATGGCTGCACACTGACTCACACGCTGTCCTTTTTCTTGCAGGCCAAGCTTTCTCATAACAGGAGGGAGCAACAATGCACGGGAGGAGGTCAGGCGGAGCTGTACCCCCTCACACAGCTGGAGGAGCGAGTGCACAGAATAATCACGAGCCATGTCAGCACTGTGGCAGTCGGAGAGGTCGGCCCCCTTGGGGACAGCAACGCTATGTTCATCATCTCTCTCTCCTCTCTCATACCACTTCCCCCTCACAATATGAGCCCTTTCCACTTTCCATCTAAGTATACTGTCTCCATTCTTTGCTCCCTTCCTGCCCCCTTCCCCTCACGTTAAAGCCACTCTTGTGCATTCTTGCTTTCAGATAGTGAGCCACCATCTGAACAGCCTGTCCCTCAGCCTCCCAGTGGAAGTGACGCGGGAGAGGATCAGGAACACCAAGCCGGAGCCTCACTGCCTGCGTCTCCCGAGGGCGACACATCGGATACTGGGGCCATGTGGTCACTGGAGGGGAGCAAAGGATTTGGCTCGGATGTGGGTGAAGCTCAGGTACCCAGCGGGCTGCAGTAATGCCATGGGGGTAGGGAAGCTCGGGGGCCATCTCCCCGGAGGGTGAGTGCGCGCACGATTTCTGCTGCACAGGACTCAGATGAGGACCTCGATATCACGGCGATGAACACACAGGCGATGAGCATGCATACTGACCTCATGGGTGTAATGGCAAGGGTGCCCGAGAGCATGGATGCACTGGCTAGGAGTGTGGAGGAGTCCGCCGCCAGCACAGCTGTCATCTGTGCGCAAACCCTCGATCCCATCCTTGCCTTGTTGTAGAGGATGGTTGACTTGCAGAGAGACCGTGGGGACCCAGACCCCATGTCGTGTGTAATGGGCGAGGTGGCAGCATCTATTGCAGCACAGGCCGAGGCAACGCCTTAGTGCTGGAATCGAGTCATTGGTTGGTGCCATCCAATCTCAGACTGCTCTGATGCAGTCTCAGATTGATGCCACACAAGCACTGACTGCTACCATCACAGCTGGGGTGACCACTGTCCACCAGGGATCTGATGGTGCCGCAGCAGGCCAGCAATCTGTGCTTGAGCATTCCTGCTCCCACCACTGTCAGTCCACCATTGCACTTGCCACAGCCTGTAACCCAGCCAGCCCAGACGGCTGCCGCCTATGCAGAGTTGGTGCAGTATGGAGCCGGGTCCTCCAGGCCCAGAACTGGTCGAGGGCTTCCTGCAATGCCATCTGCAGTCTCTGGATCCGAGATTCAGCAGCCTTCCGCCAGCCTTGCTGCAGCCACTGGGGCCACATTACGGAGGAGCAGTAGGGTTGGGAGTGGAGAAGTGCGAAGGGGAGGGAGATCATTGAAGAAGGCCGACTAGCGAAAATTTTTCGACCAAATGGGAGAAGTGTTTGTACCAAAGATGGATGTGTTTGTAAATATATTGTTCACTTTGTTAAGAATTATTTTGATGTGCTAAGAACCAGTTGTCTTTGTTAATAAATTGTTGTGTTTGTTTGTTGTTGATTGTGCTTAATAAGACACAGTTGTTCAGAAGAATAAAAATATTTATTTAAACATTACAAGTTTCCTCATGTTTCTCATTGGAAATTTGGCCAGTAATAGGGGCTGCGGGATGGCTGTAATGATGTGGTTGTTGATCCCAAATGCCATCTTCTCTGTCATTCATCGGAAGCGCTGTGTTATTAGGCATTCACAAACGGCCCTTGGAGAAGCAACATTGAGCGCCTCCCTCCCATGTTGTTGTTGCTCCTCCTCCTCTTCATCCTCCTCCTCCGCATCCTCCTCCTCCTCCTCTCCCTCCTCCTGAGGTGGTCCATCAATCCCTGGTGGCAATGGCTGGGTCCTCAGAATGGCGAGGGTGTGAAGCATGCAGCACACAACAATGAAAACCGATACTCGATCAGGAGAGTACTGCAGGGCTCCTCCAGAGTGGTCAAGGCACCGGAACCATTCAGCACGCTGATCGTCTGTTCAATGAGGTTCCTAGTGGCGCTATGGCTCTCATTGTAGGCGAGCTCAGCAGGAGTGTTGGGGTTACGGAGCGGTGTCATCAGCCAGGTGCAGAGTGGATAACCTTTGTGCCTGAGGAGTCAGCCATGAGGTTGATGCGGTGGTTGGAACAGGTCTGGGACACCAGTCTGGCGCAGGATGAATGAATTGTGGCTGCTGCCAGGATAGCGGGCATTGACAGCGAGGATGCGCTGTCTGTGGTCGCACACCAACTGCAAGTTCAGAGAGTGGTATCCTTTGCGGCTGCGGAAAACCTCTGCATTTTCATGAGGTGCCCGCAATGCCACGTGCGTGCTGTCAATGACACCTTGAACCATGGGGAAGCCCACTAATCTAGCGAAGGCACATGCGCATTCACGCTGTTTGTCTCGGGTCATGGGGAATGAGATGTACTCCCTTCTCCATTTGTAGAGAGCCTTTGTGACCTCCTGGATGCAGCAATGAACAGCGAACTGAGAGATGTTCGCAATATCCCCCGTTGAGCCGCTGGCGTAGAAATTGAGAGGCACTATCACTTTCACTGCCACCGACAGAGATGTCCTGGTCCTGAGCTGAGGCTACAGATCTGGTTGCAGGAGGTGGCAGAGCTCTGTGACCACCTCCTTGCTGAAGCAGAGCCTTCTAAAACACTGCTCCTCGGACAGATGGATATATGAGAATTGCTCCCGGAATACCCTGGGAGGGTAAGGTCTCCTGTGGAGAGCCCTGTTGGCCCTCCTCCCTCTGGCCACGTTTTCCACTCTCTCCGTCTCCGCTGCCTCCGACGGTGAAGCTGGAGGGTGAGGCCTCGTGCCAGTACAGCCCCCATTAACTCTTTTAAATGTGGTAGTACTAAAGGGTACAGAAATGGAACCTGATAAGTCTTGCTGACGACCAAACCTCCTTCAAGTAGGAAAACGTTATGTCTCCAGACGCCTCTCTCCCTCTCTCAACCTGCGTATGTAGAATTGATTGCCGACAGGAAAAAACAGGAAGCGCACACCTTTAAATAGCGCTCCCCCAGTTCCCAGCCGACTGAAAACCGTCCCCCTCTACCTGTCATTCTTAGCGGCAGGCACTGAGGCAGGGGGCAAGAATCAATTTCCGGTCCGGGGCGCTACCGGGGTGATGCGCGCTTGGATGACGTCACGATCTCCGGACGCAGGAGATCGCGGCGGTAGTGTTTAGCGCTACCGCAAACCGCCAGTTCAATTTCGCCGGCGGCGCTAAAGTCGCGGCGCACGGGCGGTAAGTCGTTAGCGCCCTGTTAGCGCCCCCAGGAGGCGCTAATGGGCAGCGCTAACCAACCGAATTTCCCCCCCAGGGTCCTTAAATAGGCAAATCGGGGTCCTAAGCCAGTTGTAGAACCCCGAGTGTGAAATTCAGGTACTAGTTGTATTTACAGTGACCACTGGAGGCCGCTCAAAAAGAGACCCAAGAAACTTTCAGTTTTTATTTTTCGGGGCCCAAGAGAAGCAGGAATGCTCCCCGGACCCACAGAAAAAGTCTGTCCCCCTACTGGCGTGTTTGAACCCCCTCCCTGGGATCGCCTCCTCCCCGCCCCCACCGACCTGACCTGTCAGCTGACTGGCTCAGCGTAGCAGCAAGCCGATTTTCCACTATTCCCGAATGAAGAGCTGCAGCGGGAGGCCTGTTTTGACACCACAATCTAATCAGATGGCGGAACAGGCTCAAACAGCTGAATGGCCTACTCGTGCTCCTATGTTCACCCACAGCTCTCTAGTGGGGCTTAAATAAGGCCCAGCGCCAAATTTGGCTCCAACCTCAGACTGCGCAGAGGACGGGCGCGCAGGGCCATCACTCCGCCACCTTTGTGTTTATTTATTTATTCTGTGGCATTGTTGATCTCCTGCTAAATTTTCAAAAATAACTCATTTTCTCAAAGGATCTCATGGTTTCTTTACTCTAAGCGTTGCACTTGGCAACCAGCAAAGCATTTGGCCGGGAAAAGATTTGCTAGGTGTGGTCTCCTATTGGTTGATCAGAGGCCCCAAAGCATCACCGAAATATGTGACCCTAATGGTGCCAGCTGAAAGATGGACCACAGCAATCAGAAGCAGGAGGTGGAAATCTTAAAGCAGCAACAACAACAACTTACATTTATACAGCACCTTTTCCATAGAAAAATGCCTCAAGAGGTTTCACTGAGGTGTAATGGATGCCAAGCCAAAGAAGGTGATATTAGGTGGTATTCAAGGCAAAAGGAGATGGTAATGGGACAGGTTAAGAAACAAAGGATGGCTCTAGATGAAGTGTAAATTGTGCTGGCAGAATGAAAGACAGCTGCCATGTGGGAGAGAAGAAAAAAAGGCACAAACAAAAAGTGTGGATAAAAAATATATAAATATGGTAGGGGCCGAGGTTATGATCTGAAATTGTTGAACTCTATGTTGAGTCCAGAGGGCTATAAAGTGCCTAATCGAAAGATGAGGTGCTGTTCCTCGAGCTTACGCTGAGCTTCCGTGGAACAATGCAAGAGGCCGAGGACGGTGAGGTCTGAGTGGGAGTGGAGCAGAGAATTAAAGTGACAGGCGACCGGAAGCTCGGGGTCCCCCTTACGGACTGAACGGAGGTGTTCCGCAAAGCGGTCACCCAATCTGCGTTTGGTCTCCCCAATGTAGAGGAGACCGCATCGTGAGCAGCGAATACAGTATACTAAATTGCAAGAAGTACAAGTAAATCGCTGTTTCACCTGGAAGGGTGTTGGGGCCCTGGACAGTGGGAAGGGGGGAGGTATAAGGGCATGTGTTGCATCTCCTGCGCGTGCACGGGAAGGTGCCGGGCGAAGGGGAAGGGGTGCTGGGGGTGATAGAGGAGTGGACTAGGGTGTCGCGGAGGGAGCGGTCCCTGCGGAATGCTGAAAGGGGAGGTGAGGGGAAGATGCGTTTGGTGGTGGGATCACGCTGGAGGTAGTGGAAATGGCGGCAGATGATCCGTTGAATGTGGAGGCTGGTGGGGTGAAAGGTGAGGACAAGGGGAACTCTATCGTGGTTCCGGGAGGGAGGGGCAGGGGTGAGGGCAGAAGTGCGGGAGATAGAACGGCACGGTCGAGGGCCGTGTCAACCACTGTAGGGGGGAAGCCTCGGTTGAGGAAAAAAGGAAGACATGTCGGAAGCACTGGTATGGAAGGTGGCATTGTCAGAGCAGATGTGGCGGAGACGGAGAAACTGGGAGAATGGAATAGAGTCCTTACAGGAGGCGGGTTGGGAGGAAGTGTAGTCCAGGTAGCTGTGGGAGTCAGTGGGCTTGTCGTGAATGTTTGTCAATAACCTATCCCCAGAGATGGAGACGGAGAAGTCGAGGAAGGGAAGGGAAGAGTCGGAGATGGACCATGTGAAGGTGAGGGAAGGGTGGAAATGGAAGCAAAGTGAATGAAATTATCTAGTTCAGGGCGAGAGCAGGAAACGGCACCGATACAGTCATCAATGTACCGGAAAAAGAGGTGAGGGAGGGGACCCGAGTAGGACTGGAACAAAGAGTGTTCCACATATCCCACGAAAAGGCAGGCATAGCTAGGACCCATGTGGGTTCCCATAGCAACACCTTTGATTTGGAGGAAGTGAGTGGAGTCAAAGGAGAAGTTGTTCAATGTGAGAACAAGTTCAGCCAGGCGGAGGAGGGTGGTGGTAGATGGGGACTGGTTGGGCCTCTGTTCAAGGAAGAAGCGGAGCGCCCTCAGGTCATCCTGGTGGGGGATGGAGGTGTAGAGGGATTGTACGCCCATAGTGAAAAGGAGGCGGTTGGGGCCAGGAAACTGGAAACTGTTAAAGTGGCGGAGGGCGTCGGAAGAGTCGCGGATGTAGGTGGGAAGAGACTGGACAAGGGGAGAAAAAATAGAGTCGAGATAGGAAGAGATAAGTTCCGTGGGGCAAGAACAGGCTGAAACGATGGGTCTACCAGGGCAGTCCTGTTTGTGGATCTTGGGAAGGAGGTAGAAGCGGGCTGTGCGGGGTTGGGGAACTATGAGGTTGGTGACCGTGGGGGGAAGATCTCCAGAGGAGATGAGGTCAGTGACAGTCTTGGAAACGGTGGCTTGATGTTCGGTAGTGGGTCATGGTCCAGGCGGAGGTAGGAGGAGGTGTCGGAGAGTTGGCGTTCAGCTTCTGCTAGGTAGAGGTCGGTTCGCCAAACAACAACAGCACCACCCTTGTCAGCAGGTTTAATGACAATGTCGGGGTTGGATCTGAGAGAATGGAGTGCTGCAAGTTCAGAGGGAGGTAGGTTGGAGTGAGTGAGGGGAGCAGAGAAATAGAGACGGCCGATGTCACGCCGGCAGTTTGCAATGAAAAGATCTAGAGAGGGTCAGAGGCCAGAGGGGGGGGGTCCAGGTAGAACGAGAATTCTGAAAGCGGGAGAAAGGGTCAGCTGTGCGGGGGGAAGACTCCTGGCCAAAGAAGTGGGCATGGAGACGAAGGCGACGGAAAAAGAGCTCAGCATCATGCCGAGCTCGAAATTCATTGAGGTGGGGGTGTAAGGGGATGAAGCTCAGGCCTTTGCTGAGGACTGATCGTTCGGGGTCAGAGAGGGGAAGGTCAGAGGGGATAGTGAAAATGCGGCAGGGGGTGAGATTGGGAGAAGGGATGGGTCAGAGGAAAGTGAAGGGGAAGAAGGTTCCGGAGGGGCGTTGGTGTCCAAGAGTTGTTGAAGCTTGCGATCTTTGACACCTGAAAGGAAGAAAAAAAGTTTTTTGTTAAAGCGCCTTTTATCCTATCACAGACCTTCCCTTTTGTTCTTTCATCCCCTCTCCCATTTCCCAGCCCCCAAACTTGCTTTAAAATCTGTTCCATTTCCTGCTTTTTTCCAGTTCTGACGAAAGGTCATCTCTTCACAGATGCTGCCTGACCTGCTGAGTGTCTCCAGCATTTTCTGTTTTTATTTCAGATTTCCAGCATCTGCAGTATTTTCCTTTTGATATTCGGAGGGGTGACCAAAAGCTTAGTCAAAGAGGCGAGTTTTAAGGACGGTCTTAAAGGAGGAGTGGGAGGTTGTAAGGCTGGAGGAGGTTACAAGGTAGGGTGAGGCAAGGTCATGAAGGATTTAAACAGGAGGATGAGAATTTTAAATTGGAGGCACTGGGGCACCGGGTTTAAGAATTGGTGCGAGATAGGATACAGGTAGCAGAGTTCTGGTTGAGCTGAAGCTTACAGAGAGTGGAGCCCAACAGCAGAGCATTGGAACAGTGTCTGGAGGTGACAAAGGCATGGATGATAGTTTCAGCAGCAGATGGGCAGAGGCAGGGCAATGTTACGGAGGTAAAAGTACGGGGGTCTTTGTGATGGAGAAGATATGGGGTCGGAAGCTTAGTTCGGGGTCAAATTGGACAATCTGATTCAACATATTACACATCCAGTGGAGGGGTCGAGTACGGTAGTGGAGAGGTAGAGTTGGTGTCACCAATGTGCATGTGGAATCTCACCCCATGGACTGGATATTAACTTGGAGGCAGGGAGAGAAAGGGGCGGTGGGGGGCTGCCTGGAGGTTGGGAAACCCGGAAGAACGTGTTTTCCTCAGGTCCTACCAAATTTAACGGCAGGACCTGATTAGCATTTCTTGTCTCCGTTTCCCGACCACAGCCAGCCAGATTGAGAGGCTGGCTGGCTGTCAGATGGGTAGGCCTTTGGCACCAGGCCACAGTTGGGGAGCGGAGAGGAGGGAGGAATCGGAAGTCTCGGGGGAGATCAGCAGGGTTGATAGTGGAGGAGAACAGAGGCATCGGGGGGTGTTAGGGGGGAGATAGAAAGGATCGGGGAGAGATCATAAGAGCCGTGGATGAGATCTGAAGAGTCAGGGGAGATTGCAAGATTCGTGGAGGAGTTCGGAGGTCTTGTGGAAGAGATCAGAATGGTCAGTGGGGGGGAGATAAGAAGGGTCGGCGGGGGGGGGAGATCGGAAGGGTCGGTGGGGGGAGATCGGAAGGGTCAGTGGGGGAGATCGGAAGGGTCGGTGGGGGGAGAGATTGGAAGGGCAGGTTGGGAGCTATTGGAAGGGTCGGTGGAGGGAGATCGAAGGGTCGGGGGGTGTACGATTGCAGGGGTGGGTGAAGCAGGTAAGCTGGATCCAGCAGGTAAGTGGAAAGGCACTTACCTCCTGGATCTAGCAGTCCTCACCTCCCTTTAGCTGCCGGGTTTCCCGAGGCCCAGAAAACTCGGCCAGCCAGGGTTAAGTTTAAAATGGTGGTTAAATATGAGGCACACAGCCTCATTATATTATTTAAATTGCCAACCTGCCTCCTGAGAGTGGGTTGGTTTCCCACCCCCCATCCTGCCTCCGTAAAAAATGGAAATGGGTGGGTTGGGATCAGGAATTAAGATTTTTAACATTTTAACATCCCACCCGACCCAAACCTGCCCGTTTTTGTGGGTTAAAATTCCACCCCCCCCCCCCCCCATGTCTTTGGATGATGTCACCAAGGGGCAGCATTAGATGAAGAAGAGGAGGGAGTCAAGGATAAATCTTTGGGGGACTCCAGAGATCATGGTGTAGAGGTAAGAAGAGAAGCTATTTCTGGAAATACTCTGGCTATGATTTGATAGGTAAGGGTGAAACCAAGTGAGGGCATTCCCACTGAGCTGGACAATGAAGGAGAGGAGGATGGTGTGGTCAACCAATTCAAAGGCTGGAGAGAGGTTGGGGAGAACGAGGATGTCATTTGTGACTTTGATTAGAGCCACCTCTGTGCTATGGCAGGTGTGGAAACCTGATTGGAGAGATTCAAACACGGAGTTGCAAGAAAGTTAGGCAGAGGTTTTGGACGTGACAAAAAGTTCAAGATTAAAAATAAGTTTGCAAGTTCCACTGAGGAAACAGCTGCTATTTCGCACAGAAAACAACCTTTCCTACCACTTCCTAAAACTGTTCAAAACATTTTGACTCTATTGCCTGACATAGGGTTGGAATACAGGAACAGGGATACCTTGCTGCAGCTGTACAGGGCACTGGTGAGACCACACCTCGAGTACTGTGTACAGTTTTGGTCGCCTCATCTGAGGAAAGATGTTCTTGCCATGGAGGGGGTGCAGCGGCGATTCACCAGGCTGATACCAGGAATGGCGGGATTGACCTATGAGGAGAGACTATGTAGTTTAGGGATGTACACACTGGAGTTTAGAAGATTGAGAGGGGACCTCATAGAAGTGTATAAAATTCTGACAGGTCTAGACAGACTAGATGCAGAAGGAATGTTTCCCTTGGCGGGTGAGAACAGAACTAGAGGACATAATTTAAGGATAAGGGCTAAACCATTTAGGACAGAAATGAGGGGGAATTTCTTCACTCATAGGGTGGTGAACCTGTGGAACTCATTGCCACAGAGGGCAGTGTACGCCAGCTCATTAAATATATTTAAGAGGGAATTAGATATATTTCTACAGGCAAAAGGGGTTAAGGGTTACGGAGAGAAGGCGGGGACGGGATACTGAATTGGAGGATCAGCCATGATCTCATTAAATGGTGGAGCAGGCTCGAAGGGCCGGATGGCCTACTCCTGCTCCTATCTTCTATGTAATCTATGTAATCTAAGAAATGTATTCCTCCTACACAAACGGTAAGTCTCATTAACACTCATGTGGTCAGCGATTTTACTTGGAGGATGCTATTCCCAGCAGGTAAAACTATTGGAAAATGGGTGACAAAAAATTCTACCCACTGAAAAAGCAGTTAGTCTGAAACAATTCTGATCAGAAACTATAAACTTCTAATCTAGGGAAGTGTTTACATATGCTCAGTCACTCGAAATGTGTTCTCAAAATAAAGTCACAATTATATTACTGTGAGCAGTTCTGGGCACCACACCTCAGGAAGGATATATTGGCCTTGGAGGGAGTGCAGCGTAGGTTTACCAGAATGATACCTGGACTTCAAGGGTTAAATTACAAGGAGAGATGACACAAATTAGGGTTGTATTCCCTAGAATTTAGAAGGATCAGTTACTAACAAATTGTGATGGCAGATCGTTGCCCCAGGGAGCGAGCCCGGAGATTCTCTGATGAAGTTTTGGAGGCTTTGGTTTTCGCGGTCGAGAGAAGGCAAGCGGTCCTGTACCTGCCAACTGGCAGGAGGCCCTCGCCACAAGTGTCCCACACTATGTGGAGGGAGGTGGCACAACACATCACCGGCAGCACTGTGGTCCCCAGGACCCACACCCAGTGCAGGAAGAAGTTTAACGAGCTCACACGGGTGGTCAGGGTGAGTGAAGGCTTCAACAAATGCTACATACCACCATCTGTACCACAAGCTTCACACACTGCTCAATGCACCAACAATCTCTACCTAGCAAAACTCATACCCACATCTCACACCATGCATACAATGACAGCTATTCAACTATGGCAGGCTATTCACCCAAACACATTGCAGCACACTCACTCACACACTTTTCTTTCTCTTGCAGGCCAAGTTGGCTCACAACCGGAGGGAGCAGGAGCAGACAGGCGGGGGCCAAGCCCACATTGAACATCTAAGTGACCTGGAGAATTGAGTGCTGCAGATCATTGGCCGCCAGCTTGTGGGCACCGTGGTCACTGGCAACGTTGACCCCCTTTGGGGACAACAACGGTATTTCATTCCTACTCCTTCTCACATCCCACTTACCCCTCAGCCCACAATCATTTCTCACTTTCAAGCGACTCATGCGGTATGCATGCATTTCTGCTTTCTTGCCCCCCTCCCCTCACCACAACCCGACACTTGTGCCTTTCTGCTATCAGATAATCAGCAAGTACCTAAGCAGCCTGTCCCTGAGGGCACCGCAGAGAGCAAGGAGAGAGAAGAGGAGGAGGAAGAACACACCGCATCACTGCATCTCTCACCCGCAGACACCAGCTCAGATACTGGCACGACGTATTCTTTGGAGGCTAGTGAAGTAGCGGGATCTGCACAGGGTGAGTCACCGGGCACGAGTGGGTTGCAGAAAGGCCAGGGGGGAAAGGGTAGCTTGGGGGTCAGCTCCCCAGAGGGCGAGTTCTGCTCCACAGGACTCAGATGAGAACCTCGCTGGGGGAGGCCTTTAGAAGAAGGCTGATGGGCATGCACAGGGAACTGATATGTGCAATGCCAAGGCTGCCAGAGAGCCTCTCGGCAATGGCAAGGAGCATGGAGGAGTCCACCTCCAACATTGCACAAGGCTCTGTGCACACCATGGAGCCCATCATTTCCAGTCTGCAAATGATGGTAGACTCCCAGAGAGACTGTGGCGACTCAGACGTGATGGCGCACATGATGAGCGATGTTGCAGCTTCCATTGCAGCACAGGCGGAAGCGACCCAACGTCTTAGTGCTGCAACGGAAGCTCAGACTGCTCTCATGCAGTCTCTGCTTGGTGGCATCCAATCTCAGACTGCTCTCATGCAGTCTCAGCTTGATGCCACCCAAGCTCTGACTGCTGCCAGGATAGCGGGCATTGTAGTTTGAAGCGTTTCAAAAATAATGAGGGAGTTTTGTACCTCCCAGAACACTTCCTGTTACCAAATAACCTTGAAATAACTAAAGAAAACTCATGCAGTAGCAGGAAGTAGCTCACAGCCACTCAAACTTCAAAACCCTGCGAATGATTGGTGAGGATCCCTTTAAATTGAATCGCTGGAGCCGGCTTCCTGCTGCTGCATCCCACCTCAACCTGTCATTAGTTTCTCCAGACGGTAAGTTCGATGGCCAAAACGAAGTTGGGAGATCAGGCGTCAAGTGAGCGTTGCGCACTCACTGACATCATGGTCTCCGTGATTGCGATGTCCCTGGCGATTGAGTTTACCGGCAGGGAGAGAACTGGAAATGAGCATAGCTGCAAATGCTAAACATGATTTCCAGAAATTCTTCTAGTACCAGACAGGTAAGAAATTTAAGGATGAAATGAGGATAAAACTGAGGTACAGCGAATAGCTAATATACTGAATGCATACTTCAGTAAAGAATTCCTCATAAAATGCTGCTACTGAAACTGAAAGCAGTGGAAACTCAAGGTAAAACCTATGTACGAATAAGGAATTGATTGTGAGGGAAAAAAAGCAGCGGATACTTGTTAGGGAAGTGGTGAGGGTAGAGTGGAGGGGGGAGTGGAAGTACTGAGTGAAATACTCCAGTGGTTAGTGTTGGGGCTCCTATTGACCCCATATTTCCTCGGGGGTTCTGCTGGACTCCTACCATCATTCCAGTGGGGGTCCAGTGGAACCCATTGGAAAACAGCAGGGATACTCGGGACCACTGTGCCGAATCTACGTTAATGACCGATTCAGAAAAGCCAACGATATCTAGTCAAATTCACAGATAAACTAAGCCAAGGGCAGTTGAGTCGGAAGAAGGATCCAGGGACCTACAAAACAAATTCAAATCAGGAAATCAGTGGCTGATGAAATTCAGTACAAATAAGTGCAAGGTAATATAGAGTCATAGAGTTATACAGCACAGAAAGAGGCCTTTCGGCCCATCGTGTCTGCGCCGGCCATCAAGCCCTGTCTATTCTAATCCCATTTTCCAGCACTTGGTCCGTAGCCTTGTATGCTATGGCATTTCAAGTGCTCATCTAAATGCTTCTTGAATGTTGTGAGGGTTCCTGCCTCTACCACCCTTTCAGGCAGTGAGTTCCAGATTCCAACCCACTGGGTGAAAAAGTTTTTCCTCAAATCCCCTCTAAACCTCCTGCCCCTTACCTTGAAACTATGCCCCCTGGTTATTGACCCCTCTACTAAGGGGAAAAGTTCCTTTCTATCTACCCTATCTATGCCCCTCATAATTTTGTACACCTCAATCAGGTCCCCCCTCAGCCTTCTCTGCTCTAAGGAAAACAACCCCAGCCTGTCCAATCTCTCTTCATAGCTGAAACGCTCCAGCCCAGGTAACATCCTGGTGAATCTCCTCTGCACCCTCTCTAATGCAATCACACCCTTCCTATAGTGTGGCGACCAGAACTGCACACAGTATTCCAGCTGTGGCCTAAGTAGCGTTTTGTACAGCTCCATCATAACCTCCCTGCTCTTATATTCTATGCCTCGGCTAATGAAGGCAAGTATCCCATATGCCTTCTTAACCACCTTATCTACCTGTCCTGCTGCCTTCAGGGATCTATGTACATGCACACCAAGGTCCCTCTGATCCTCTGTCCTTCCTAGGGTCCTACCATTCATTGTGTAGTCCCTTGCCTTGTTAGTCCTCCCAAAATGCATCACCTCACACTTTTTAGGGTTAAATTCCATTTGCCACTGTTCTGCCCATCTGAGCAACCTGTCTATATCTTCCTGTAGCTGGAGGCTTCCCTCCTTGCTATTTACCACTCCACCAATTTTGGTGTCATCTGCGAACTTACTGATCATACCTCCTACATTCATTAATGTACACTACAAACAGCAAGGGACCCAGCACCGATCCCTGCGATACACCACTGGACACAGGCTTCCAATCATAAAAACAACCTTCGACCATCACCCTCTGCCTCCTGCCACTAAGCCAATTTTGGATCCAATGTGCCAAATTGCCCTGGATCCCATGGGCTCTATTGCATATTGCATAAAATAGATGTCACAATTATACTTTGGATGGAGTCCAAATATCTAGCAGTGAAGTGGAAAAGGATTTGGGAGTGATGATAGATTCAGCACTTAACATGTCACAAAATACTATGGATCAGCAGTAAACAAAGCAAACAGTGCTTAATTAGAATGCTAGGTCAGTTGAATGCAAGACAAGATCTCGTGCTAAAATTCCACAGTGCTCTGGTCAGCCCCCTGTTCA
The DNA here is from genome assembly GCA_030390025.1 of Squalus acanthias. NCBI lineage: Eukaryota > Metazoa > Chordata > Chondrichthyes > Squaliformes > Squalidae > Squalus > Squalus acanthias. Next base: position 148,183,974 of record CM059429.1, read on the forward strand.
GTTTTGGTTGCTGAGACTTGAAGGAAACATTCAAGCTGTGAATCTGGTGCAAAGAAGACCCATGAGACTGATCCCCAGAGCCTTAGGACTGATTTATGAGGATAGACTAGAGAAACTAGCGCTCTTTAGCCTTGAAAAGAGGGGACATGATAGAAATATACAAAATATTAAAATGGCATACATAAGGTTAATCCAGAGCACTCTTTCAAGGCATTCCCAGATACCAGAATAAGGAGCTAGATTAAAACCGTTGAAAGAGAAATTTAGGACTGATGTGAGGAAGCACGTATTCACGCAAAAAGTGACTGACACTTTTAGGTACTGTGCTGTAGAAAAAACGTTTCACTCATTCAAGAGAAAGTTCAATGATATGATGGCGGGAGGAAGTATTTTTTTCTTTATCCTGGATGATGTGCTCAGATGGGCTGAATGACCTCTCTCATCTGTGTTATCTTGTAACTATACATCATGATGTCTCTTCCATTAAAAAGGGAGACATTCTAATTACTAGAATGGGTTTTCCATTGAAATTTAATTGGATTTTGAAGAGGCAGCTCAGAAATTATAAACTGATTGCAACAAAATATATAAGTGGGCAGAAAAATTACAAATTACATTTAATGCAGACAAGAGTATTACACATGGGAGAGAAAATGGATGAGACCAGCATTCCATGAATGGTGTTGAAAAAGCTAAGGACTTGTATAGTTTCCTAGGGTTACATAAGAACATAAGAATTAGGAGCAGGAGTAGGCCATATGGCCCCTCGAGCCTGCTCTGCCATTCAATATGATCATGGCTGATCTTCGACCTCAACTCCACTTTCCTGCCCTATCCCCATATCCCTTGATTCCTCTGGAGTCCAAAAATCTATCTATCTCAGCCTTGAATATACTCAACAACTGAGCATCCACAGCACTTTGGGGCAGAGAATTCCAAAGATTCACAACCCTCTGAGTCGAGAAATTCCTCCTCATCTCAGTCTTAAAAGGTCGACCCCTTATCCTGAGACTATGCTCCCTAGTTCTAGACTCTCCAGCCAGGGGAAACAATCTCTCAGCATCTATTCTGTCAATCACCCTCAGAATCTTATATGTTTCAATGAGATCACCTCTCAGTCTTCTAAACTCCGAGAGTATCGGCCCAATCTATTCAATGGTTCATGGAATAATCTCAACTGGGCTGATAGCTTTTTATATCCAGATTTCTGCCTCCAGTTCCTATTCTCCTATACTACTCCATATGCTTGCAAGGCACCATTCCTAGGTCATACATGCCAACCCAGAAAATTAGCAAAAGCTGACCAATAGCTTCAAAAAAACCTGACACAGTCCTAAACTCATGAATGAACTTGACATGTGAAACAAGGGCTGGAATTTTCCTACTTTGGCAAGTCCGGTGCGGCCAGTGTCCATGGTGGGTCCTGACCCTGCTGCTGGCTCCATCCCACTGTAGAAAATGAACTTACCTTAATGGGGCCTATTAAGCCCACCCAGCGTGTTACCTGGCCCAATGAGATGGGACGGGTCTGGTGATGTCATTCATGATGCGTTTTAAGCCAGGATCCTTAAAGGGACCCTGGCCACATTAAATTTTAAGTTTAATCTAACATAGTGGGTGTTGAATCTTTACTGTACAATAATATAATAAAAGTTATATATGAGTGACAAAGAAATATTTAAATAAAATTATTAAGTAATATGACTCCATCTACAAATATGATCAAGAACATAATTAAAAAAGTACATTAATTGGGAAGTTATTGGTGCTTTAGCCACAAATCTATAGACTTTTTTGTCAGTAACTGGTACAAATAAAAGATGTGTGTGTATAGGTAATACATAAAATTAAGCAGATTTTAAATATAATTTTAAAGGGGTGGATTTATAATCTTATGCAAGTTCAGCGGAAGAGCTGCGGAATCCCTGATAAACAGTGTAAGTGGTGCTTACAATGTGTTTCTGGGATTTCTGCAGCTCTTCCATTGAAGTTAACAAAGGACAAATGAGAACCTCTGCAGAAATTCACCCTAAAGTCTCAGACTGAAAAATTAAATTGGTCATATTCAGGGACTAAAAGTAAATTGAACCAGTGGAATGAGTGATGAGAATGAAATTGTTATGGTTGATGACTTGATTTAATGTGAAGTCGCACAACACCAGGTTATAGTCCAACAGATTTATTTAATTTTACAAGCTTTCGGAGCGGTTCGCTCCTTCCTCAGGTAAGTTAGCAGTGAGAGAATCTCCCAGAATTCACAATTTAAACACAGACAAAATCTATTCAAATCTTTCCCTACATCAAAGACACACTAAGAGCACAGCCAAGACAATGAGATGTGTCCCAGGGGGTCCAACGTGTCAAACCACCTGCTGGCTGCATATCCTGTCAATTTGTGTTGGTTCTTGTGTTAGTGCAGACACTGAGACAACGTATGAACGGAGACCGCGCAACAATCGCCAGGCAGGAGGGTTGCCTCCCAGTCGGGGAACACTTCAGCAGCCAGGGGCATTCAGCCTCGGATCTGCGGGTAAGCGTTCTCCAAGGCGGCCTTCGGGATACACGACAGCGCAAAATCATAGAGCAGAAACTGATAGCCAAGTTCCGCACTCATGAGGATGGCCTCAATCGCGATATCGGGTTCATGTCACGATACAGAACATGACTTGACATCATGGCCGGTCTTCCCAGGTGTTTTTTTAAAAAAAAGACTAACACAAGAACCAACACAAATTGACAGGATATGCAGCCAGCAGGTGGTTTGACACGTTGGACCCCCTGGGACACATCTCATTGTCTTGGCTGTGCTCTTAGTGTGTCTTTGATGTAGGGAAAGAAGTTAAATAGATTTTGCTGTGTTTAAATGTGATTCTGGAGATTCTCTCATGCTAACTTACCTGAGGAAGACAACCGCTCCGATAGCTGTAAATTAAATTAAATCGTTGGACTATTACCGGTTTTGTGCGACTTCTCATTTTTGTCCACCCCAGTCCAACGCCGGCATCTCCACATCTTGATTTAATGTGTAACTGGACAATCACAGTATACTGTGAGAAATACCTGATCAGAAACAACACAAACATTTATTTAAATGGTACATGTCATTTATATAGTGCAGATCAATTCACTGCAATTACTGTTCAGTTGGTGGCAACAGCCAAGAATGGCCAGTGAAAAATTAACATTTACCAGTAGCTTTTCAAGTAGAACAGAATCTCCATCAACCTGTTAGCTGCTGTAATCAACATGTTTTTATTTTCAATGTCTCTACTCACTAAAGACCATCCCTTTTGTTCTTTTATTCCTCCCCCCAGCCTCCCCCTTGCATTTTTATCTGTTTATTTCTTGCTCTTTCAGTTCCGACGAAGGGTTTCGATCTGAAACGTTAACTCTCTTTCTCTCTCCACGGATGCTGCCTGGCCTGCTGAGTTTTTCCAGCGTTTTCTGTTGTTATTTCAGATTTCCAGCATCCGCAGTATTTTGCTATCGTTTTTATTTTGGTTTGTTTTCCATGCTGTCAAGTAATCAGCTGGAGCAATGGCCACGGAACTCACGCCTCAGGTTGACAGACGTGGTTCCCGAGCTGTGTGAATCCCGTGGCCACGCAGGGAAATTTAAAAAGTAAGGGGAGAAAGACTCGTAAGTGCCTGTAAAGTACCTCATAAATTGGGTCCCCCGCCGCTGCAGGTTGGGTTGGCTCCACGCTGACAGATGCGCCTGTGGGAAAGGTGCGTGGGAGCGAGTTGACAGCGGGTTTCTGACACGCTGTCAAAAAAAAACAACTTTCCCACCTAACCCGTCACCGATCGTGCCCGCTACCACCCCGGAAAATTCAGCCCAAGTAGTTACAAGGGCTTTGTAATTTAGGTGCATACAACATTTATTCACTGTTATTGGGGAAAAAAAGCTTAAATATATGAAAGCATGAGGGGCAAATCCATATGATGAAGGCATAGAATTGGTGGTGGATTCCTAGGGGAGTTGTGGGGGCACGCTCATCCAGAAAATTTTGAATCTTTATCTCAAAAATTATGTTTTCTGCATTCATTTTAAGCACTTTTATACTTCACCATTAAAGATATTTTATTTTTTACAAAAAGGAAAAGCACACAGACCATGCTCCAAAAATATGGACAAGCTAGAGAAAGAAAAAAAAGTACAATACCACTTACAACTTAAGATCATGATCAGAAAAGTGAAATAATGAACAATCTGTATAGCTCTATCAAAAGGGAGAAGGGGGGGCGGGGAAGAGAGAAAAGTTAGAAACAGCAATGAATGAACTGGCAGGCGAGAGAGAATGGAAACATCAATGAACATTTAAAGTGGAGGCAGAGAGAAGGATAATATGGAAATAAAAATGAACAAATTGCAGAGAGGGATCAGAGACATTTGCAATGGAGAAACCAAGCATCTGCTGCGGGATGAAGGGGGGAAATGGCACAGGCAAGGCTTTCAAAGGCTGACACATGGTTAATAGAATCATAGGAGCAAATGTACCTTTCCAGAGAGAACGTGCCCAAAAAAATCATTACAAATACTGGATTTGAGCTCAAGCTGCTAGTCATGCTTCGCAATTTAGTATATATGTATCCTTTGGTGCTGTCACAAGAGACTGTGCTTGAGCCCTAAGAATCAAACAGTGGGAAAAACAAAAATAATGATCTTGATTCATAACTCAAGGTTAATCTCTTCAAACTTGTTTGAAAGGTATTCACTGAGAAAAGTTTTACATTGAGACCTGTATAAATCCTAAGGTTTTCAATAGTATAGAAATATTTCCTGAAAGTCTTGAAGCTGAAATTATTATGAATATGAACTGATAGTTTATATAATAAATTTGCTCTACTTTTAAGCCTTGCATTGTTGATCTGGTTCATCCTTTATAAACGTCCTCAATACAACCTGCAGTTATTCATTTTGAAGTTGACTCCCATTGTTGTGTAACACTGTAAGCAGGCTCACAAGAAATTTAGAATATTAAATTTCTTGCTTGTAAAGAAGCTCTCCCAAGTTTAATGTCACTGATACAAAGAACCTGTGGTTCCATTCTGTACATTCAAACATTGTTACATTACCAAAAGATATTGATGTACAAAATATAATCACATTTAACCTCAATAAAGTAAGTGCACAAACAATTAAGTTTAGGGATGACACCTGTTGTAACTTTCCAAGAAATGTGATGCTTAAAATAATTAATGTTATTTGACTCTGTCCCCTTAATTGTAACGCTCTTGAGGGCTCTCCCATTTTGTTTCTCTTTCATTCTTTGTTTCACTTTATCTTCCATATCTTCCTTTCTCCCACCATTTGTCCCTCCCCTCCTCCTTAATTATTAATGATAATGGCAACAAAGTAGCGACTGGCAATGGATACTAAATCCCACTCAAAACAAAAGAGTAGATAACGCGATGCAGACACAATTTCATAGTGGTAATTAAATGCGGAACAGGGTATTAAGGTTAATGCTAAATTATATCCAGTAGCTAGCAATCTTCCAAACGGATGCAGCAGTGATTACTAATCATTGGATTAGTAACCTGCAGGTTGTGAGTTCATATACACCATGACAAGGTATGAATTTCCATTTAAAAATCTGGTACCTTGTGCGCTAGTACCAGAAAAATGATCATAAAAGCTGTAGAGTGTCATAAAAACCCAACTGGCTCACTAATGTCTTCTAGGGAAGAGAATCTGCCATCATTACCTGCTGTGTCCTACATGCAACTCAAGTCCCACACTACATTTTTTTTATTCGTTTATGGGATGTGGGCTTCGCTGGCAGGGCCAGCATTTATTGCCCATCCCTAATTGCCCTTGAGAAGGTGGTGGTGAGCCGCCTTCTTGAATCGCTGCAGTCTGTGTGGTGAAGGTACTCCCACAGTGCTGTTAGGGAGGGAGTTCCAGGATTTTGACCCAGTGACGATGAAGGATCGGCGATATACTTCCAAGTCAGGATGGTGTGTGACTTGGAGGAGAACTTGGAGGTGGTGGAGTTCCCATGCGCCTGCTGCCCTTGTCCTTCTAGGTGGAAGAGGTCGCGGGTTTGGGAGGTGCTGCCGAAGAAGCCTTGACGAGTTGCTGCAGTGCATCTTGTAGATGGTACACACTGCAGCCACGGTACGCTGGTGGTGGAGGGAGTGAATGTTTAAGGTGGTGGATGTGGTGCCAATCAAGCGGGCGCTTTGTCCTGGATGGTGTCGAGCTTCTTGAGTGTTGTTGCAGCTGCACTCATCCAGGCAAGTGGAGAGTATTCCATCAAACTCCTTACTTGTGCCTTGTAGATGATGGAAAGGCGCTGGGGAGTCAGGAGGTGAGACACTCGCCGCAGAATACCTAGCCTCTGACCTGCTCTTATTACCAGAGTTTTATTAAAAAGATTATTAACTGAAAGTGGGTAAGCATTTGAAATTGAACAATCATTGTCCAGTTAGATCTAGTATTGTAATTAAGGCAAAAGTTACAAAATATAAATGTGCAAGAATTTAGAAGGATAAACTTTAAAATTATGAGGGGGTGATAGGTAGGACCAAGTGGGAAGCTGAGCTTGAAAGTAAAGTAATAGAAAAAAAGTATGCAGGAAGGAGGTATATTCCGATGAGAAAAGCAACGGCGACTCAGTCAGGAATAATATAAAAACATATATTTTACATGGAACCACTTTGCACCTTCTGGAGTAACTTGAACCATGTAAACAGATGGACTGGCTTTGTCAATAATGGGAAAAGGTCCGTGATAATGTGGAACGAATGGGCCCATCACATCAAATATTTTGGTCATAACTTGCTGGCCAATATTAATTGGACTGGCTTAACATGTTGATCAAAGTGCATCTCATTGGTTGTGTTAGCTTAACAAACAAATACATATCACATAACTGTTTGCACAGAGTGGCAATGTATTGCTCATGCGTGATAGCTTGTAGCTCTGGCTCACTGAGGTCAGAAACCCAGAGGTGTTCAGGGAGGTGCATTTTCCAGGCAGTAATGATCTCATGTGGGGATAATTTAGTTGATCGGGATGGCACGGATCGCACGGCCTTCAATACCAGTGGGATTAGTTAGTCCCATGACTTGTGGTTGTTGTCCACCAACTTGCACAGCCTGATTTTAAAATTTCTCAACAGTACTGTGTGTGAGTGTAGTGGTGGTGCTGGGGGGGGAGGGGGGGGGGCGAGGCGGGGGGGTGGAGGGGTGGAGCCAGCTTCATCGCAGAAGCTCCAAACTCAGGCAGATTTTAAGTATATTTAAAGAGACCTTGCCTAATTGAAAAGAAAACAATCAATTTAGAACTCAAAGCTCACAGACATAAAATAGAACCTAGTCCCGTAACTGTGTAATTCTCCAAACACCCTTTAGTCTTTTTTCCTGTGCATTTAACAGTGGTATTATGCTTCCCGTGAATTTATAAAACCGGCTGCAATTGATTTATTGCAAAATAAACTTGTGCAAAGATTTAAGATTTACGGTTTTATCCTTTTGTCGCAACTTAATTTTCAATTTCTGATGTTTCCTACTTAACCTAATTTTGTACTGAATTAAAATCTCATTTAGGAAAAACCCTCTCTCAGACTTGCATTAGGTCTCCTGTTTAAAAGTTTTCTCCTTCTTCTCCATTGGTGGAAGGAAGGGGTATAGTGACATAAAGTACAGGGGAAAGGGAATGCTGGGGAACCAGTCGAGAGTCCCAGTCCTTTTCTCGGTTCACTTTGCAGAATCACTACAACTGCCATCTCCCCGCTGGTCCCATATTCTGTAACATGCTTTGGGTTTGACTAAAGGCGCCTCCGAGCTCTGTGACTTCCATTCAGCATTCCTCACCTAAGCCTTCCCAGTCTACTTTGACCGCGTCATCACCTCCTTCTGTCAATAGCTCTCTTGCCTGCCAACTGCTCTTAGAGCCATTGTATCTCTTTCTGACATTCGAGATGAGACACTGAGTCTCCCTTTTTGTCCTCCCAGGCCATTACTGCCTGCGTCACTATAGTGGCCCACAGATCGTTATTCTCGTGTTCCAACGGTTGCTGTCCTCAATTTCTCCTCTACACCTCCTTTCCTCACCTACTTGGGATTGGTAATATTCGGCAGGACTTTCCAGATTGTGGATTCTCTTACCACACCGAAATATTTCCTCTTTTCTCTTCACTTTCTCTCTCTTTAATTCACCTCTCGCCTCCTTCAGGGCAACTTCTAAAACATTTTGCTTTTGTTCTAAAACATCTATCTTTGCCTGTGCCTTTTTGGTTTATTTCTAAAGCATACATTTTTTTTCCTGTGCCTCTTTCTTTTATTTCTAGTTAACTGATTACAGTTTTCTCTCAACTGAGTACGAAGTATTTTAGCGGCAAGCAGCCATACTGCTTTCTGCTGCTTATCCTTGTCACCTTTTCCTCATTCAGTTTCGACTTTTCTCAGCTACAAATGGGAAAAGAAACTAAACTCATACATATTTCTGAGTACTTCTCCTGTCAAATGGGCAACTGCCTATTTCTGAATTTCCTTTTCCATCTTACTCCAACCGTACTAGGATGCAATGTCTTGACTACTGCAACCCTATCTTCGTAGACAAAAGCAAAATACTGCGAATGCTGGAAATCTGAAATAAAAACAGAAAATGCTGGAAACACTCAGCAGCTCGGGCAGCATCTGTGGAGAGAGAAACAGTTAATATTTCAGGTCGATGACCTTTCGTCAGAACTCATGAAAAAAAATCTCAAATAACGAGTTAGAAATGAGCTATAAACTGTTGCTATGAACATTAGACATGGAATGAGGGATGAACCAGAGAAGTATAGAGGATGAAATATCACTAACACATACTGTAGGCTTCATGCTCCAAACAATGTCTCATTAATAAACAGAACACCCTTGTAATGTCTGTGTCATAATTTATTTTATAATATGAACTACACTGTTTCGAACACATTCCTGAACAGTAAATGATTGCTTTCAGTCAAACAGATACTTTCATATACTAAATAGATGAAAGGATGATAAATCGGAGCTGTGTCTGTATAATAAACATGCTTTTTGAAGCATTAACTTTTCTTTAAACTGCTTTTCAAAACTGCACAAATAATATTATTGCACAGCTAACAAGAGGGTTGTATTGTCTTTAAATATTATTTTGATAAACTGACCCAGTTTGCCAGTGAAGCTTACAGTACTGTGCAGGCTTGAACAAAATAGATAAAAACATAACTAAAGAATGGAATTTTTAAAATGACATAGTGGCCCAAAAATTCGTGAGGAAGCCTTCGTGCGAGGGTAAGGCTTCCCCGCGATCTCTCACTGCGCGTTGGCTTTTTCAGTTCCAGCTCGCACGAACTTGATGTTCTGGACAGCTGCTGTGCTGGGCTTGCGTATCCCACAGGCGTAGTTAATTCGTGCGAGCTGTGGGATCACGTGACTCAGTTAGAGCCAATGGCAGCACACCATCTTCCATTCATAACTTTCACATAAGTGCTGTGAAAGCTATGAATCTATACCCCCCCAAAAGAACAGCTAAACCTCAATTAAATTAAAAAAAAAACCATCACATTAATAAAATAAGTATAGTTAAATAAATTAACCATTTTAAATAAAAAATAAAATTTTTGAAAAAATTTAAAATCTTTTAAAAAGTTATAAAAATAAATTTACCTGTCTTTAAAGTCTCTAAAAAAGATATACCTGTTAAAAAAAATTCAAAATAATACTTAATTCACTACTTACCTTGTTAAAAGTGGGTCTTACTCCTTTTTTTATGTGTAAAATCTTCCGTACTTACCTGCGCGTTGAAACCACTAAGTGCACTGCATGCGCGCAGCCTGTAGCGCGCACGCGGTTCAGCTAGGAACCGCCCCCTTTTCCATTAACCAAGTGCCGGTTTTCAGCGCATGCGCAGTGCATGCAGAAAACCGGCAATTGGAGACAGAATACGCGAGAGTACGCAGTGGGGCACTAATTTTTGGGCCAGTCTCTGGGCCTTTATCTGGGTGTGGGAAGGAAAGCAAACTATAGCATGCATCCTGATGGAACATGGAATGAGATTGATGGCATGGCTGAAGATTTAGGCAAGTTGGACCTTATGGGCACAAAATTCGGTTACGCACCTTTGGGGGCAGTAACCAAATTAAAGCCGGACATTTAGCGCCCGGCGCAGAAGTACCACCCTGGCTGCTAAATCTGGCTTACCGCCCCGAACAGGAAGTGGAGCGCAGTCTTGGGCACTCCACTTCCTGGTGGGGCGGTAACCGAGGCGATGTCGGGGCGCGATCGGCAGCGCTCGGCTGAGGGTTCGCGGAGCGCTGCCGCGTTTCAATGCCCCTCCCCTTCAGTTAAAGGAGAGGCTGCTGCGCACTCTGCAGGGCCTCCGATGGCCCACACTAGGCCACCAGGGTGGCGTGGTGCCTCGGCCGCAGCCCGGCACCGAGACGCAGTGCGTGATGGCGGTCAGGACCACACCACGGCCCACCAAGGAGGGCTGACCTGGAGGTCGGCCAAAAAAAGAAAATGGTGGCGCTGGTCGCGGCCGCACCTCCCCTTTAAATACTGCCCTGTGAGCGGAGGTCGGCCCGGCTCGTGAACTGCGAGGCTGGCGCTGACATCGCCCGTGGCAGCCTCGCAGGGGGCAGCCTAATTTCTGCAGCGGGGCAGTAAGGGGCCACGGCGCTATCGGGTACGCCTCAACAACGCCCCGCTGAATTTCTCAGGAGGCACTTTTTTTCGCCCCCCCCCCCCCCCCCCCAGGCAACAAATCCATTGCGCCCCATTAGCGCTCCCCAGACATCATCGCCTTGTGCTGCAACCCCTTAGCGCCCCACAGTGGAAATTCTCCTGCGCCCCGTGAGGTCAACGCCAGCCTCATGGGTCACAAACCAGGCCGACCTCTGCTCGCGGGGCGGTATTTAAAGGGGAGGTGCGCCGCAATTTTCTTTTTTTGGCCGACTTCCATGTCGGCCCTCCGTGATGGGCCGTGGCGTGGTCCTGGCCGCCATCGCGCAGCCTGGCGCCGCATTTCAGCACCGGGCTGCTGCCATGGCACTGTGCCGCCCTGGTGGCCTAGTTGGGGCCATCAGAGGCCCTGCACATTGTGCAGTGGCCCTCCCCTTTAACTGAAGGGGAGGGGTGTTGAAACGCAGCAGCGCTCCGTGGAGCCTCCGCTTCCTGTGCAGGGTGGTAAGCTGAATTTAGCGGCCGGGGCGGTACTTCCACGCCGGGCGCTAAATGTCCGGCCTTAACTCGGTTACCGCCTCCAAACGGTGCGTAACCGAATTTCCCGCCCATTGTGTCTTAAGGACATTAGTAAACCAGTTAGGTTTTTACAACATTCATGCAGCTTTATGGACACTTTACTGGTACCAGTTGGCACCGCAACTGTTTCTATTTTACAAATTGACCTGGAATCAGAAACTGAATACAAAGTGGTCAAATTGGAAAATGATACCAAATTGGGAGGGGCAGTGAAATCAGAGGACACAGCTCAGAAATTACAGAATGTGTTAGACAATGGTAGATGAAATTTAATGCAGACAAGTACACACAGGAAGGAAAAATTGATAACATACATACTCTATGAAGGGTATTGAGATCGTTGATAATGAAGCTGAAAGGCACCCAAGAGTCTTATTGGATTCAGCACTAAAATGTCCAACCAATGCGAAGCAGCAATCAACAAAGCTAATAGAATGTTGAACCACGTAGCCAGAACAGTAGAATATAGGTTAGAGGAGTTAGTGATCAAACTGTATGTACAATGTTCTGGTGAGACCACACTGTGAATACAAAGTCAAGTTCTGGTCAGTAAGTCACAAGAAAGACATTCAGGCAGTGCAGAGAAGAGACACACGGTTGATCCTCAGTGTCTAAGACTGGATAAACTAGAGCTTTTCAGCTTGGAAAGGAGGCACTTGAGACGTGATCTAATAGAGGTATACCAAATTGTTAAAGAAAGAAGGAAAGACTTACATTTATATAGCGCCTTTCACAACCACCGGACATCTCAAAGTGCTTTACAGCCAATTAGGTACTTTTTTGAAGTGGAGTCACTGTTGTAATGTGGGAAATGCGGCAGCCAATTTGCGCACAGCAAGCTCTCACAAACAGCAATGTGATAATGACCAGATAATCTGTTTTTGTTATGTTGATTGAGGGATAAATATTGGCCCAGGACACTGGGGATAACTCCCCTGCTCTTCTTCAAAAATAGTGCCATGGGATCTTTTACATTCACCCGAGAGGGCAGACGGAGCCTTGGTTTAACGCCTCATCTGAAAGACGGCACCTCCCACGGTGAAGCACTCCCTCAGCGCTGCACTGTAATGTCAGCCTAGCTTTATGTGCTCAAGTCCCTGTGACTCAAGAGGCAAGTATACTAGCCACTAAGCCACAGTTAAAGGTATAGAAGAAGTTACCTCAAACTATCACTTAACATTAAATGAGAGTAGAACTAGGGCTACAGTTTCAAACTACTGCAAGCAAATTTTTGAACTGATATCAGGAAATTCTTCTTAAAGCAAAGAGTGATCAATGTGTGGAACAAACTTCCAGTGAAGAAACAATAGAGGTAGGGGATGTAAGGTATTCCCCTGGATGGATGAATTAAGATGGTTTCTCTAATCCGTGATCAAGTAGGGGTGGAGTTATTCACATCTTTATTATGGGTCCCAACATTTCCTAATAGCAACCCTAATAAATTTGTGAATCAAACCGAACTGCAAGCTGCGTGCTGAACCTGAACATATCAAAGCACACAACATATTTGTGTCGGCAAAATAAATAAAGGCAGCTATCGTAGATCGTCCCAGCTCACACTTCCCTTTAATACCGACTGCAAGCGAAGACTCTCAGCTGCAGTCACCAGTTATCCGATTCATTTCGTGACACTCGTGAGCAGCGGGGTGAACAACTTTACTTCATCGATTCAGGTACAGTGGAGTGTGCAGCCTGTTGAAAAATAAATATAATGAAGCTATTCTTTTCGAAAGCTAAACTGAGTAAAAAATCTTTGTGCGAATGACCTTAAAGCTGGTTTTTTTTTTAGAAAAAAAATTGGAAGTATTAGTGAGAAGCAGTTCTCCAGCGACTGGGGCTGTTTTCCCGTTGTTCGCCGCCAGTTAGTTTATTTTGTTTATATAAAAATGTAGTGACGGCGACTCCAGAATCGATAGAGACAGGGTTATTTTGCTCGCCGCATTTTCGCAGTTCCAGGATAGTTAAAAGCTGCAGATTGTGTTTTAAATTTTTTTAAAAACTTGCTCTCCCGGTGAAGGGACGAGAGAGCACGATGTCTGGCTGCACGGTGCAGGCAGGCCCGCCCCGCTCTGGGACTAGCAGCAGAGGTGAGGTAATGGGGCAAGAAAGAGTACATAACGGAATCCTGCTCGCCTTTTCCGACCGGCATCGATCAAGTAAGAGCTGCTTCTCGCCTTTACCTCGGCGCGGTAATGTATTTGCTGTTCGTTAGTAACCGGGGGGGATTTTTATGGTGGCTTTTTTTTTTTAAACCATCCTCACTATTACCCCTCCCCTCCCCTCCCCTCCTTCCCCAACTTTGTTGCTTTAGAACGAACTCCATTTTTCTTCAACCATCTTAAAATAAAATCCCTCGTGTATTCTTGTTTAATCTCCTCTTTTTTTTCCTCCCTTTTACTTTTGCCCTTTTTATGCTATCCGTTTAGTGCTTCGGATCTCTTAAATTTTTCCTTTTAAAACATCTGTGAAACCCATTCAAGCGTCTAATGCTCCACCTATCTGTGGGAGTGATGTTTTGCTGGGGTGCACTTTCACCGCAGAAAGGGTAGTTTGCAATCCTCCGGCACCTCACCTTTTTTAAGCATCTGTTTTACTGATTTTATTCTGGGTTGGGGTTGATTGAGGGCACTCGCAGCTGAGCTTTATTCTGTTGTAAACCACCTTCTGCAATGTCTTTTGGGTGGGGATTTGGAAGGGGAATTCAGGGTGATTTTCCCCTTCCCTATCTGTAGGACATTGGCCCTGGTTTGCTTAGCTTAGTGCCATCTTGCACACAAAGTGACACATATTCACAGACCCATTTGAGAACTCTACTCTCATAACACTACGTCAGGTAAAAAGTTGTGTGGTATTGTTTAAGGGTATTTGTACTGTAAACATTATTGATTATTTGTAAAATTAATCATTGCATTTATATTAACTATAAGGCTGTTTTTAAGGCTTTATTTTTTACTGTGATGGATGAATGTAATGGATTTACTATGTAATGGATTTACTATGTATTTGATGAGTTGTACAGGTATTATTGGTTTTGAATAAAAATATTTGAACCATGGAAAAAAAACACTACGTCAGAATTAAAATTATCCTCTTTTTGTGTTTAAATTCCTTCATCTCCTCGCCCCTCCCTAACTCTGTAACCTCCTACAACCCCCTCCGAACTCTGCATTTCCCCCCGGCTTTCGCCTTTTGTGCATTCCCTCCCTCCCCTCTTGGCCTATGCCTCGTTGTTACCTGCAGCATCTAGAACAGATTGTTTTATCTGGTAATTAATCAGATGTTGTTTTTGTGTCTTGGCTCCCTTCCCTTGGAGAATAGTTGTGAAGTAGTGGAAGGTTTCTCAGGCTGATTAACAGTCTGACAGGCTGTGATGTGAACGCTCCTTCCATGGCCGTTACCATCTTTATACCAGCCTTTAGGGTGGGAGGGTTTTATGGGCTCCTACAATCCATACGATGAGGAAGGGGCCAGCCGCCCTCCAGAAAAGAGCATCCAGCTGGATGTCAACCCAGAATTCAAAGCTGGAGCTCCAGTCTCCACTTGCCTGGAGTGGCGTTCAAACCCTGCACCTCTGACTCGGGTGGGAATCCTACACTAAGCCAATGGCTCATTCCAATTAATCAGATAAGAAAGAACCATGTTGATCTAAATGAGCAGGTGCACATTGTGTCAACACAAACATTTCCTGGGCAACACTGGATGTTACTGTTCATCAACATGGAATGCAAGCATCTCCTAGCATTGCGTCTTTGTTCTATCTTAATTTGATGGTTCTCTAGCCAGAAGCTGCCTGGCTGATGTATCTGAGCAGCAGATTACATTTCTGGAGTTCAGTTCACTCATTTCAACTATGTGTACAGACCTCAGCGGGGAGACAGAACACCATGAACATAAAAGTTTCAAAAAACAGTTTGAAAGTACTAGTGGAAAATTAAGAACTGTTTTATCTGCAGAAAAACATGCTTGCGCTGAAACACAAATTAATGTAGTAGTTTTAGATGAGCTGCATGGCCTATCAGCATGGTATTTTTATATCTATCAGCGATCCAAGGAGGTTGGGAAACCCCTACTATTTATGATGTAAATATCAACATTACAAGGGTCTATTGTTTGCCCTGTGGTGTATTATTCCATTCACTTCACAGCCAAGTTCTTGTTCCTAGGAAGAAAGGGCTTGTCCTTGGAAGTTGACATTTGCATTGAGCACCAACAAAAAGTTGCCCAAATCTACAGTGGGCAGTGACTCAGTGACCAGAAATGTACTATCATGCAGGACAATGTCTGTTTTCTGGCAGCAGTTACAATCTCCTCATTATAAGGCAATCATAGGCTAAGCATATTTGAAGATGAAGGCAGACTGCAAGATAGCTGCTCGGAGATGTAAGTTACCACCTTCAATTCTAGCTAATGACACTCTTGTGCCAGCTACCAACAAGGAAGGCCATTGCAATTACCCAGATCAGTATAGAACATATGATTGACATCTGGAAGCAATGTTTCACCTGCCTCAGCACATCAGGTGACACTTTACAGTACAGTACAGTACAGCCCTGCCTAGATCATCATCATCTACTGTGTAACTTAGCAATAGATTGATTATGGAGGAAGCTAACCCACAATCGAAGTGTGTGTGTGTCCGACTTCTGTTGCTGTAGATGTTTTTAACCTTAGCCTAGTGCTTTTAGGTGCGTACTCCTTTGGGAAGTTGCACTTATTAAGATGACGAGCAGCAAGACCCAAGTGTCAACATGCAGTCTGTGGTGACTGATTACATCTGCATTTATCAATCACATATATTAGATGGGCGTATTCTTTAGAGCTGAGTGAGCTGTGAGCACAAATCCATACCCCTGATGAGGAAACCAAGTCATTTCAATAATATTGTAATTTTTTTTGTTGCAGGCCTAACTTTGCTCCTGTTGCTGCCAGGAGGCAGGCCTGCACCTGGAGTGCAAATGACCCAGGGCAGGAAAATTGCAGGCAGTTTCCCCCTCCTGTGCACCTGCAGTATGTTACACATCACGTGACCAGTGGGGGCCTAAAGAGGTAAATCGGCTCTCTTGATTTTGTTGGCCTAATTGTAAATAGCATAGTAGTATTTGCATTAGAATCGGGATGCTGTGTTGACCGGCTGCATAGGTGTTCACAGGGGCTTTCCTATCTTTTCTATGGGTGCTGTTGGGTCAGGTCACTAGTTTTGTGGTGCCTGGAGCAGGATATTGTCGATTTGAGTGAGAAGCAGGATGTTGCCTCATTGCAGTACGTCTGAAATAGTAAGTTTCAGGAAATGTGATTTTTTTATTGCAGAATTTTAGAGAAATTAACTTAATCAATTGTTAGCCTTGGTTAGGTTAATTGCACCCCGTCTCCATTTAACTGAACAATATTTTACTACTTATCCTATTGTTGCAATTATCTGGCCATTGTGAGTGAGGATGATCAAATTGTGCCAACCTGGTTACATTCACCACACATACACTGGATGATTCTGCTTTTTCTGAGTCCTGGAGCTTCATAGCACATGTGCTGTATCAAAAATACATGATCGTATACATTCCAACTTTAAAGAGAAACTGGCGCACCACTGTGTGTGTGTGTGATGAATATAACCTAGTCATACAAATTAAATTAACAGGCCTGGGGAATTGGACTTGCACGATTGGGGAATTCGGAGGTGGTTTCAGTGCTTGTCATGGTTTGTGCTGTCATCTGTGTCAGCTACAGCTATTAGACTGGCACTGAGAACATTAGTCTAATGCCAATGCTACACCTTTGGTGAAATTAGTCAAATTGGAATGGGATATGGTTGCTCCATATTGTGACTTTTTTATGTCTTTAATACTAAAATTTAAGTTTAAGGGCATTGGTGTGTGAGCTAAATCTAAAATTCACAGGTCTGAAGGCAAGGACTGTAAACATAAGAGCGTCCCCAGGTATGACAAGAATTCCTGTGTATTCAGGAAAATGCTGCTTAAAATTTGATCTGCATAGGTACAATGTCCTCCCTCCCCCCACATTCCCACTAGACAATGCAGATCAGATCAGTCCTTTCTCCAGATATGAGCTGTATAATTTGGGAGCAATGGTATTTTTTTAGTGTAAATTAACTGATATGAAGCAGATAGTATGTTTTATTTTACTTGGTAAAGTATAACTACACTGCATGCTTCTTAAGGCTTTATATTTTTGTCAGTAGACAAAAGATGTTATATCTTTACATATATGTGGTAAAATTCGACTGGATGTCTTGCCTTGGAAAAATAGCTGTCTTCAAGGAGCTCACCAAGATCTTTTTAAAAAAAAAAAAAAAAAAAATTTCATTCACGGAATGTGGGCGCCGTTGGTGAAGCCAGCATTTATTGCCCTTGAAAGTGGTGGTGAGCTGTCTTCTTGAACCACTGCAGTCAGTGTGGTGAAGGTACTCCCATAGTGCTGTTAGATAGGGAGATCCAGCATTTTGACTCGGCAACGATGAAGGAACAGCAATATTTCCAAGTCAGGATGGCGTGTGACTTGGAGGCGAACTTGGTGGTGGTGTTCCCATGCGCCTACTGCCCTTGTTCTTCTAGGCGGTAGAGGTCATGGGTTTAGGAGGTGCTGCCGAAGAAGCCATGGCGAGTTGCGCTGGTGGTGGAGGGAGTGAATGTTTAAGGTGGTGGATGGGGTGCCGATCAAGCGGGCTGCTTTATCCTGGATGGTGGTGAGCTTCTTGGGTGTTGTTGGAGTTGCACTCATCCAGGCAAGTGGAGGGAGAGTATGCTATCACACTCTTTACTTGTGCCTTGTAGGTTCTCTAGAGTTCTGAGGACTGATGGTCAAGACAATGATAATCTTCAATAGTATTCTAATTAGTATTTCTGTGTGGTGCTGGAAAGATCTAAAAGAAGTTGAAGAAAAATTACAGACTCGAAAGCGAATGAGTTTTTAAGATTTGATTAGGGAAGAAGTAGTAGATGCCTCAGTGAATGAAAAGATGAGATTCCATCGATAAACTGACAATTCTATGACTAGGAGAATGAATGATCGATGTTTACCTAAACAGGTCTTGTGTGATTGAATGGGAAGATTTCTATCTTCATTTCATACACTTTATTGAAATTGATTGTTAAAATAGAAGTTGTTCTCCATTACCAAATTTCAAATGGCGGCCAGGAGACAAGAGGCCTGAAATCCCTAGAGACCCCTCTGGTACCACAAGTGTGGAGGCATGGGACTTACAACTGGCAGTCTACCCTAGCCTTGACCCTATCCTGATTCCCAAAGCTGGGGTCACTTACCGAAAGGGGAAGGGGACCCATATCGTTCACAAGTGTTCCCTCTGGACGGCCATGAATTTTGGAGCAGCACCTTTCCGTTGAGGGCGGACGGGGGTGGGGGGCGCCTGGCCATTCTGGCGAGAGTGACTTGGAGAAAAAAAATATTTATTATGCAGCAGCCACTTTTATAATAGCAATCAATCACTCTGCAATCAATTGCTGTTTGGAAACTGACATTATGGGCCCCGCTTTTGCCTGCGGTATGCAAGTGCGCCTGCATAATGCATGGGGCAGAAGGAAGGGGGCGGAACTGGTAAGATTTCTGGCACATGATATTACCATTGTGCTCAATTTTTCTGCATCCACTTTCTTCAAGGAAAGTAAGTTACTACAGTATCAATGAATGTGTTGCCCACACGTCTATCAAATAAGTGGCTAATACCTAAACAACATAGTGACTTTAATCACTTTTCCCACTAAAGAGCAACAGTAGCACGATACTTCACCCTTCCCTCACCTTCGCATGGTCCACCTCCGACTTTTCCCTTCCTCGACTTTTCTGTCTCCATTTCTGGGGATAGGCTATCGACCAACATCAACTATAAGCGCACTAACTCCCACAGCTACCTCGACTACACTTCCTCCCATCCCGATTCCTGTAAGGACTCTATTCCATTCTCCCAGTTTCTCCGTCTCCGCTGCATCTGTTCTGACGTTGCCATCTTCCATACTAGTGCTTCCGGTATGTCTTCCTTTTTACCTCAACCGAGGATTCCCCTCTACCGTGCCTGACGTGGCCCTTGACTGTGTCCGTTCCATTTCCCGCACTTCTGCTCTCACCCATTCCTCTCCCTCCCAGAACCACGATAGGGTTCCCCTTGCCCTCACCTTTCACCCCACCAGCCACCACATTCAATGGATCATCCTGCGCCATTTCCGCCATCTCCAGCGTGACCCCACCACCAAACTCATCTTCCCCCCCCCTCTTTCAGCATTCTGAGTGGACCGCTCCCTTCCGCGACGCCCTGGTCCACTCCTCTCACCCCCAACACCCCTTCCCCTTCGCCCGGCACCTTCCCATGCAAGCACAGGAGATGCAACACATGCCCTTTTACCTCCTCCCTTCCCACTGTCCCGGGCCCCAAACACTCCTTCCAGGTGAAACAGCGATTTACTTGTTGTACTTGTAATTTAGTATATTGTATTCGCTGCTCACGATGCGGTCTCCTCTACATTGGGGAGACCAAACGCAGATTGGGTGACCGCTTTGCGGAACACCTCCCTTCAGTCCGCAAGCGTGACCCCGAGCTTCCGGTCGCCTGTCACTTTAATTCTCCGCTCCACTCTGACCTCTCCGTCCTTGGCCTCTTATACTGTTCCAACGAAGCTCAACGTAAGCTCAAGGAACAGCAACTCATCTTTCGATTAGGCACTTTACAGCCTTCCGGACTTAACATCGAGTTCAACAATTTCAGACCATAACCTTGGCCCCTATATTTTTTTTCCCCCCTTGTTTTCTCACATGGTAGCTGTTGATGATTCTGCCATCGCCATTCACACCTCATCTAGAGTCATCTTTTGTTTCTTAACTTGTCCCATTACACCTCTCTTTGCCTTGCACCATCATGACTTTTGTCAGTCTATCTCTCCTGCCTTCCAGCCTATTACAGACCTTCCCTTTGTTCTTTCCTCCCCTCCTCCCTGCCCCTGCTTAAAAATCTCTCTCTAGCCTTTTCCAGTTCTGACAAAGGGTCCTCGACCCGAAACGTTGACTCTGTTTCTCTCTCCTCTATGCTGCCTGACCTGCTGAGTATTTTCAACATTTTCTGTTGTTATTTCAGATTTCCAGCATCTGCAGTATTTTGCTATTGTAGTAGCATGATGCAGCTGGCCAATGTCTCCTTGGCTGCATTTCCCAAAGTACAGGGGTCATTGGTGGCGGCTGTGCCCATCCATGCACCAGGTTCCTACTTGATCCTCGTAACTTGCATCCTGTGACTCTCCTAATGGTACCTTCTCAATCTCACTTAATGCATCCTCTCCCTAGCCAGCTTGGCTCCGTGGAAGTACTCTTGCTTCTGTGTCAAAGAGGGTCATGGTTTCAAGCCCCACTGTAGAACTTGAGCATGTGGTCCAGACTGACCCTTTGGTGCTGCACTGAGGTGCTATCTTTTGGAGCAGTTGTTAAATCGATGCCCTGTGTGCCTGCTCAGCTGGATGTAAAATATCCCATGGCACTATTCGAAGAAAAGCGGGGGAGTTCTCCTGGTGTTCTGTCCAATGTTAATACATCAACTATTACTACCAAAACAGATTAGCTGGTCAGTTATCCCACAGCTGTTTGTGGGACCTTGTTGTGTGCAAATTAGGTGCTGCCTTTGCCTATAAAACAATAGTGAATACGCTTCAGAAATACTTCATTGGCTGTGAAGCGCCTTGGGACATCTGAAAGGTGCTTTTTTAATGCAAGTTCTATCCTTCTTTCCTTTCTTCCTTCCAGCTATACTTGTAAATATTGGTGAGAGGGTGCACAGTGCTGAGAGATTCTTGGCCACTGGCAGTGTTATCGAGCTTCTTTTCCAGGCCTGCAATGACAGAAAGTGATTTAAATGTTAGAATACTGGCTGCAAGACGTGCCTTGTCTTACTGTTTGTATTTATTTTTCAAGCTATAAATAAATTTGCGACTTGTACTTTGGTTTGCTAGCGTGGTATTTGAGGTCTTTCAAAACTGCAGTTAGAGGTAAATTATTAAACCTGAGCATGATATCTACCCGTGTCATATTTAAAAGCTCTCATTTCAGTTCATAGATTTGGCCTTATGGCAACTGTCTTTTTACTGCGAGTACAAAACAAGAGTGTTGGTTAAAAAGCCCTAACTATGAAATGCCTTGTTCTGGCAGCCCCAGGTAGGGCTAGACTGAGATGTGTAGCACAGAATAATATGGAAAGATATGAACAATCATACTCAACGCATTTGATAGAAAGACTTGCATTTACATAGCACCTTTTGCAACCACCAGACGTCTCAAAGCGCTTTACAGCCAATGAAGTACAGGAAACTCTTTGTTATCCGGGACCGGCGTGGTGCCGGTTGATCGAAAGTTCCGGATAACGGAGAGTTATATCTACCGAGGCTATTTTTAACATAAAAAAATCAAGAAATGTGCAGTATACAGTATTTGGGTACTCACCTACAGAATGTTGTGTTAAATGGATGGTGGAAGATGCTTGATTAAGTACAGTACTACCCCCACTGACTAACTCGGCGTTCGCGGGCTCGGACTCGGCAACATTGCTGGTTATTTGAGAGGAGTTTTCGGAGGATGATTTTTGCCGGTTAAGAGAGAATTCCGGATATTTAGGTGCCGGTTAAACCAGAGTTTCCTGTACTTTTGAAGTGTAGTCACTGTTGTAACGTGGGAATTTGAAACATCAAGACGAGCTTAGGATAGAATTAATTGTCATTTCATTGCTGACCTGTGTAGCCCAGGAAGGGTTAATGGTAAAGTTCAAGAAAAATCTAGATAAAGTGCAAAGAAAAATATTTAACAGTACACAAGGACATTTTGGTAAAAGACTATTCAGTTGCTGGGACCCCAACTGTATCTAAATCTCATTGTTGTAATAGGCTATACTCTTCATGTGATCCTGGGAGAATTAGATTTGGGTTTTCTTTCACCTGAAATGTTTGTATGCTCATTGGATGACTAGCTTTTCCTTGTTTCATTTGGCATGAAAAACAGATAAGCTTAGTTCTGTCGGCTGCTGGGATATAAAACCTTGTACAGCATAATGACTCCTTAAAATCCAGTAGTTCAGTGTAATCGTGAGAAATAATTCACAGGCTTTAAATGCTTCATTTGAATCTGTAGATATTCTCCTGTTGTAAAGCAAGTCAAAATGAACTAACAAACCTGTATTGTGTGTGCTGGATCAGTATCAGAAAAAACTGGATGTTTATCTGTGTACTTTAACTTGAATATAAAATGTAGAATTTTTTTTTTAAAATCTATGCTCCCTAATTTCTCCAGTGGATTCTCAGTCTTCATCTCAACACTGACTGGCAGTGTTCCACCATTTCAGCTGACACCACCTGCTTCTTCCATTGATGTGGAATGCGTAAGTAAGCCTCAAAGCTAATTTAAAACGTCTCTGATAGCCTAGTGAGTATTGACATCACTTGGTATACACTTAGCCATACAAGCCAGAAAGTCCCAGATTGGATTCCCAGCATGTGCTGAATTCTCCGATCTCAGCTGAGTTAATAGCTGAGCAATATAATTGGCCTAGGTGTTCTGGACTAGGGAGGGAAGAAACAGCCAAGATTCCTGCTCCGAATCGGTATCCAGTGACCCCTCTCTGGAAAGTGTGGATATTGACACATTTAGGAGAAAATAGGACTGCACTAACAGTGCCGGATAATGATCAGGAATGGAAACCCGGGCTGCTTTTGGCTTCCTTTGCCTGGGGGCGCAGAACAATTGTAATGCTCCTAACGGCACCCCAATTTAGATCAGCTAACTCGTCGTGAATTGGGGAATCAAACATGGAACCTTCCTCATCTGTATTACTCCATTTCACACTGAACAGTGGAGTCGTTTCATTGGGAGAGCTCTAATTCGAGCTCATTTAATGAGGACAGTCAATAACATTAAGAACAGTCGGGGATGAGAAAAGCACTTCAGCAAACAA
Source organism: Squalus acanthias (assembly GCA_030390025.1). Lineage (NCBI taxonomy): Eukaryota > Metazoa > Chordata > Chondrichthyes > Squaliformes > Squalidae > Squalus > Squalus acanthias. The sequence goes on from CM059429.1 coordinate 148,207,161, forward strand.
AGCTTGTCCTTTAGTAGCCCTAATTCTCCCACCCTAACACCAAATTTCATTCTGAATGATTTTGTCTCTGCTTCCTTGCCTGCCATCTTATCTAGGTTGGGGGGTGGTGGTAGGGTAGAAGAGTGAGGAAAGCAGCAGGGCACCATGAAGAGAGGCAAATGGGAAGGAAATAACATTTTTTCAACTCTGAAGTGTACATACCTTTAATGTGTGTTTATAATTAAAATATAACCTTTGTTGCTTTCAATTTTCTGGTGTTTGTAAAATATCAATTGTTGCTTCGCTTTCACACTTGAAACTGCAATGTTAATAAACGGTTTAACATGCTGTTGCTAATGCTGCACAGTACAGTTCTAATCTGCTTGTGTTTATTTGGGAACAATGAATGGCGAATGGAAGAGGGTATGAAAATGGCAGACCTATGGTCTGGATTTAATGGCCTCCCAGTCTGGATGGACACCACTGTCCACCATTTGAGTAGCCCCAATATAGAGGATACATGAAAAACTGTGGAACATGGTTTACACCCAATGACTGGATAGTGAGTGAGTTATGATCAGCGACAAGAGTGGGACATGAATTTTGTCCCATTGCTCTTATCCATACATTCTATTTATGCCTCACATCTTCTGATGATTTAAAATGAGCAGTATTCAACAATTAAAAAAAAAAAAATGTTCTGATTATTCTGAATCCGAGTTCTGTATAATATAGGAACCTTTGCATTTTGCTGATGAGGTGGGTAGTGGCTGTCTTGATAATTAGATTTCCCACATAATGAATGTTGTGTGCAAAGCAGATAGTTACTGGGATACTCTTGATGTAGCACGGTGACCAGAACAGTACTCCCATGTGTGACCATACCAGTGCCTTGTTAAGACACAGTGGTGGAATTTTCTGAGTTTTTTTTTAGCAGGGAAACCCAACCATCAGTGGTGAGACAGACCTTTTTTTCTATTTGTCCCATTCTGCCCTGACCCCTGTGAATCTCTGAGTCAGGCTAATTTTAATAGTTGTGATAGGGTCCTTGTGGTATTTCTGGTCTTGCCAGGTTGCCTGTCTTGGGGTTGGGGAAGGGAGTGTTGGGTGGCCAGCAGTGCTGGTTTGCCATCAGTAACTTAAATCTTTATTTCTATATTTTTATTTAAATGGTTCACTTACTATGATCAATTACACCTGGCTTTGTTGCCCTTTAAGTTTTAATCTTCTGCTGCCTTAGCAATACTAAGCATGCAGTACGATTCCTGATATCCAACTAAGGGTTAATGACTGAGAATTATATAGAAGTTACAACACAGAAACCCGTTTATGTTGTTTATCCTCCACATGAGCAGAAGTCCCAAATTTATGTGCCAGTCCTGTTCCCATATCCCTGTATTCCTTCAACCACCTGTCTAACCTGTTCTTAAATATTGACCTTCAGTCACCAATTGTAGTAGGGCATTCCAAAGCATCGCAACCCTTTGTGTAAAAATAAAATAAAAAAAATTCTCGTGCTCTCTGCCCTAAATCTCTTGTATCTAGATCACTCAATCACTGGAAACAGTCTATTTCCATCTACTTTGTCCCATCCCTTCATAATTTAATCACCTCATAATCTCCTCTGTTATAAGGAAAATAACCGCACTTTTTCAAGTCTTTGTTTATATTTGTATTTTCTCATACCAGGTAGTGTCAATGTGCTATGCCCTCTTTATTGCCTCAGCTTCTTACCTACAGTATGAAGCCAAAAAGTGCACACACTACTCCAACAGTGGTCCTCCTAAGGTTTTTAATTGATTCATCATTACATCCTGACTTTTCTACTCTACACCTCTTTGCCATAAAACCCAGTTTACCATTAGTTTTTTTTTAACAATCTTTTCCACTTGATGTGCTGCCTTTAATGTCTTGTGAACTTGAACCCTCAAATCCATCTGCTTTTTCACATCATCTAGCTTTCCTTCATTCAAAGTATAATTATATGTATCGCCTCATATTTACTGACCTTGAATTCGTGATGTATTCCCATCATTGACATTTAACTTGAATATGCCTGTCCAAATACAGGTAGAGACATATGCAACATCCATCATCATCACTTCTGGTAGAAATTGGTTGTGGAGGTTGGCAAGCTGGCAGAACAGCTGCGCCCCCCCCCCGGCCCAACATTTACCACAGTAGCTCAGAAACTTCTCCAAAATGGCATTTTTTAAAAATCAGAAGATTTCTGCTAATATCACCTCCTGGGATTTGTGCTATATCTTCCTGGCTGTACATCCCAAGATACAAGTCGCTCTCCTTAGTACTGCCGCACAATGAATACACTGTTTGTTTCAGTACGCTTCTACCGGTACCCCAGATGTGTTTCTCTGTTGTGTTCTGCAGTCGAGATCCGTTTAGTTTATATTCCCACAGTTTATTTTGCTTCCCTGGTCTCCATATGTTTCATTTTTCTATATTTGTGTCTCATGCAGTCCACCTTCCCAACCTATTCACATCTCTTTTTGGATTTGATTTCCCTGTTCCTCATGGTTTAAAGTCCCCTGCAAAATTTAACTGTTTGGTTTGCTTTGGCACTGATCCCTGTGGCACCTGCTAGTGACCCCTTGTCACATTGGTGCAGCTCTATTCACAACCATCCTTTGCTTTCTGTAATTTACAACAGTAACATTTATATAGCGCTTTTAATGTAGGAAAACGTCCCAAGGCGCTTCACGAGCATAGTTGCACAATGTAATAGTCGGGGTGACTAAAAGCTTGGTCAAAGAGGTCGGGTTTATAGGAGTGTCTTAAAGGAGGTAGAGAGGCGGAAAGGTTTAGCAAGGGAATTCCAGAGTATAGGGCCTAGACAGCTGAAGGTACGGCTGCCAATGGTGGGGTGAAAGGAGTGGGGGTACGTGAGGCCATTGTTGTAGGAATGCAGAGATTTTGAAGGGTTGTAGAGCTGGAGGTGGTGGTGGGGATGGATGAGGCCATGGAGGGATTAAACCTAAGAATTTTAAAATCGAGGCATTGGTAGACTGATTTCCGTCAGTGAGCACAGGGCTGATGCGTGAGCGGGACTTGCTGCAAGTTAGGATACGGGCAGCAGAGCTTTGGATGAGCTCCGGTTTACGAAGGGTGGCAGTCGGGAGGCCAGCCAGGAAAGCATTGGAATGGTTGAGTCTGGAAGTAACAGAAGCATGGATGAGGGTCTCGGCAGCAGATGGGCTGAGGCAGGAGTGGAGATAGGTGATGTTACAGCGATGGAATAGGTATTATTTGTGATGGAGAGGATATGGAGTAAGAAGCTCAGCTCGGGGTCAAGGTTGTAAACAGTTTGGTTCAACCTGAGGCAGTGGCCAGGGAGGGGGATGGAATGAGTGGCAAGGGAGCAGAGTTTGCGGCGGGGGTCTGAAAAAAATGGTTTTGTTTTTCCCAATTCCCAATAGGAGTAAATTGCCGCTCATCCAGGACTGGATGTTGGACAAGCAGTCTTGACAACACCAATGCAGTGGAATGGTTGACAGGTGGTGGTATGTTAGAGCTGGGTGTTGTCAGCGTACATGTGGAACCTGACATCATGTCTTTGGATAATGTTGCTGAGGGACAGCATATTAATGAGAAACAGAAGGGGGACTCCAGAGGTAACTGTGCAAGGGCGGGAAGAGAAGCCATTGCAGAAGATTCTCTCGCTACAACTGGACAGGTAAGAGTGGAATCAGGCGCGGGCAGTCCCACTCAGTTGGACAATGGAGGAGATATGTTGGAGAAGGTTAACCATACAAAAGGCTGCAGAGAGGTTGAGAAGGAGGAGATAGTTTAGCACAGTCACAGAGGATGTAATTTGTTACTTTGATTATGGCTGTTTCAGTGCTATGGCAGGGCAGAAACCTGATTGGAGAGGTTCAAACATGGAGTTGTGGGAAGGCTGGGTATAGATTTGGAAGATGACAACATGTTCAAGGAGTTTGGAGAGGAAAGGGAGGTTGGAGATGGAGCAGTAGTTTGCAAGGGCAGGGGGTCAAGGGTAGTTTCTTTGAGGAGGGGATGATGACAGCAGATTCAAAAGGGAGGCAGACAGTACCTAAGGAGTGGGAAGCATTTCCAATATTGGTTATCGTTGGCCCCAGGAAGGGAAGTTGAGTGGTCAGCAGTTTAGCGATAAAAGGTTCGAGAGTAGGAGGTGGGTCTCGTGGACAAGATGAGCTTGTAGAGGGCATGAAGGGAGATACTAGAGAAACATGCTAGGGCAGGGGGGGAAGCTTGGGTTGGTAATCAAGGGGAAGGGAGGGGATGTGGCAGAGGCAGCTGAATGAATGGTCTCCATCGTCTAGGGAACGGTAGCATAGTGGTTATGTTACTGGATGAGTAATCCAGAGGCATGGACTAATAATCTGGAGACATGAGTTCAAATCCCACCACGGCAGCTGGGGAATTTGAATTCAGTTAATTAAATAAATCTGGAATAAAAAGCTAGCATCAGTAATGGTGACCATGAAACTACCGGATTGTCGTAAAAACCCATCTGGTTCACTAATGTCTTTTTTTAGGGAAGGAAATCTGCCGTCCTTACCTGGTCTGGCCTATATGCCAGACCCACAACAATGTGATTGACTCTTAATTGCCCTCTGAAATGGCCTAGCAAGCCACTCAGTTGTAACAAACCACTAAGAAACAATAATAGGAATAAAACCGGACGGACCACCCGGCCTCGACCTCGACACCGACTTCGGACACGACAAAAGCACACCCAGCCCAGTCGACCCTGCAAAGTCCTCCTCACTAACATCTGGGGACTTGTGCCAAAATTGAGAGCGCTGTCCCACAGACTAGTCAAGCAACAGCCTGACATAGTCATACTCACAGAATCATACCTTTCAGCCAATGTCCCAGACTCCTCCATCACTAGCCATGGGTATGTCCTGTCCCACCGGCAGGACAGACCCACCAGAGGTGGTGGCACAGTGGTATACAGTCGGGAGGGAGTGGCCCTGGGAGTCCTTAACATCGACTCTGGATCCCATGAAGTTTCATCATATCAGGTCAAACATGGGCAAGGAAACCTCCTGCTGGTTACCACCTACCGCCTTCCCTCAGATGATGAATCCATACTCCTCCATGTTGAACACTACTTGGAAGAAGTACTGAGGGTAGCAAGGGCACAGAATGTACTCTGGGGACTTCAATGTCCATCACCAAGAGTGGCTCAGTAGCACCACTAGTGATGGAGCTGGCCAAGTCCTGAAGGACATAGCTGCCAGACTGGGCCTGCGGCAGATGGTAAGAGAACCAACACAAGGGGAACAACCTACTTGACCTCGTCCTTGCCAATCTACCTGTCGCAGATGCAACTGTCCATGACCGTATTGGTAGCAGTGATCACCGCACAGTCCTTGTGGAGACATTCAGGCTTGGGCTGATAAGTGGCAAGTAACATTTGCGCCGCACAAGTGCCAGGCGCAACAAGTGAGTGTCTAACCATCGCTCCTTGATATTCAACAGCATTACCATCACTGAAACCCCCACTATCAACATCCTGGGAGTAGCCATTGACCGGAAACTTTAACTCGGCCAGCCACATAAATACGGTGTCCACAAGAGCAGGTCAGAGGCTGGGTAGTCTGTGGAGATTGTCTCCCCTCCTCCTGACTCCCCAAAGCCTTTCCACCATCTACAAGGTACAAGTCAGGAGTGTGATGGAATACTCTCCACTTGCCTGGATGAGTGCAGCTCCAACAACACTCAAGAAGCTCGACACCATCCAGGACAAAGCAGCCCACTTGGTTAGTACCACATCCACCAGCTTAAACATTCACTCCCTCCACTACCGGCGCACCATCTACAAGATGCACTGCAGCAACATGCCAAGGCTTCTTTGGCAGCACCTCCCAAACCCACGACCTCTACCACCTAGGACAAGAGCAGCAGGCGCATGGGGACACCACCACCTCCAAGATCCCCTCCAAGTCACACACCATTCTGACTTGGAACTATATCACCGTTCCTTCATCGTCGCTGGGTCAAAATCCTGGAACTCCCTCCCTAACAGCGCTATGGGAGTACCTTCACCACACGGACTGCAGCAGTTCAAGAAGGCGGCACACTAACACCTTCTCGAGGCCAATTAGGGATGGGCAATAAATGGTGGCCTTGCCAGCGACGCGGACCTCTGGTATGTTCTGGAAGGGGGTTTGGATCGGGGGGTTGTCACCAGGACTATGGAGTCGGGGGGAACACTTCTGCTTACTCATCTGCTTGGGACGCCTAAAATGGTGCCCCACAAATTTGGCAGTGGGACCAACTACTGTTGACCGTCCCACTGCTGAGTTGCCATGTTTTGCGCCTGTTTTTCGGGCGTAAAAACGGGCGCAAGGCACACCAATTTCTACTCCTGTATCTCTTCATTTGGGTATAGTGTTCAATGCTTCTCTTGTTCTGAAATATGTTGCCCTTATTAAGGTTGAATTTATGAATGATTGTGGTTTAGTTTGATTGGAATTACAAGTTAATTCTGTTAGTTGTTTAAGTCATTTATAGTCATTGTGGTTTTGCTTTCAAGAAATGTCTAGTTCTTGCAAATTGCATATCATTTAACTGTAACTGCATCATTTGTTATGTATGCATCTATCAGTACATTGAAATATTGAGGATAAAGTGGTCTCATCCATTTTCTTAGCGATGATAAATGTCAGTAGTCTATAGATATAAGCATAGTTGCTCAGGCTGCCCTTTTAAAATTCATGATATTTGTAGATGTTATGGGCAGATTTTACTTGCCAATATTCTCCCTTCCCTTCCTCTTCAAGGTATTGGGACTGATTTTTCTGCTTCCCCCCCCCCCCAATCTCATTTGCATACCCACAGGAGATCTAGCCGAGCCCAGTTCTGTCCTCTCCTCCTGTCTGGATGTGCCCTTACAACAGTGGTCGGATATGATGTACGAGAAGCCCTGATCAGAAACCAGTTACATCAACTGTGCAAATAGGACACCTCCCAAAGGATATGCATACAATGACCAAAATGTGCACAGAGTAGATTGAAATTCAAATCGCAAGATGGTCAGAAAAAAGATAACTTCACTGCATTATGATAAGCTAAATTGAAGTGCAGGTGTTGGAAATGGAAGGGTAATACACTAAGCTTCTGCGCCATCAGTCCACCAATAGGTCATACCCAGTACTGGTGCAGAGTAAGACATGTTGAGAAGCTGGATATAATGTGATAGAATATTAGTACACCTGAGGGTTGGAGACATTTGTTTATTTGTGTATAATCTGGGTAGCGGGTTGTTTAGAGAAGGGTCAATTGTAAAGAGGCTTCAGTTCAGTTCCAACCAACAGACTGAAATATAGCCACAGAAGACCGCTCCTCCCCTCTTTCCATGGCAGAATGTAAGAATGTGAACATCAAGTGAAGACAGGTTTGGGCTTGCCTTTGATGCCCTCCTCATTCAAATAGTCTGTCAAATATTGTTTTGGCTTCAAAATGAACAATGGTTTACTTCAGTGAGGTACTGGAGTACTGCCACTGCTCATGGAACCATAGCCTACTGTGAGTTACTGCCATCACGAGGAGGGAGTAAAATAATACAACTGTCACAGATGAGCTGACCGCTTAAATACTCCTAAAAATAATTAACTTACAGACTTTAATTTGGATTTAATCACGCTGCCGGTTGCAAAAAATGAACTTCAGTATATACTGGATTTGTACTGTGTAGCATTATAGTTCTTCATTAATACATTATTTCAATAATTTTTCCAAATTAAATAATTTAAAATAACTGAAGCACTGCTAACTGCTTCATTTTCAAAGACAGATGTCCACTTATTCCTGCATTGTTTGATGTTAGAAATGCTCCAACTTCCATCCTCCTCCAACAAATCTCTGTTGTCCAGTTCAGTGGGACTGCCCTTGTTTGATTCCACTCTTGCCTATCATCATAGCCAGACCATCTCCAGTAATTACTTCTCTTTCCTCGCCACACCGTTGTCTCTAGAGTCCCCCAGTGATCTCGCCTTCACTTTCTCCTTTTCCTCAGCTACATGTTGACCCTTGGCAAAATCATCCGCAGACATGGGGGTCAGCTTCCATGTGTACGCTGATGAAACCTATTCTGTACGCTATTCTCCATCCCTCCGCTGCCTCTGTGCTGTCTGACTGCATGCCCAACATCCAGATGAGCTGCAATTACCTCCAGTTAAATATTGGGAAAATGAAAGCCATTGTCTTCATCCCCTGCCACAAACTCTACTCTTGCCACAAATTCTATCCTCCTGCCCACTGTCTCTGTCTGAACCAGACTGTTTGCAACTTCAGCATCCTATCAGACAATGAGCTGAGTTTATGACTGCATGCACTCTCCATCATAAAGATCATATACTTCTACTTCTATAACATTGGCTGCTTCTTCTCATGCCTTAGCTCAATGGCTGGTGAAATTCAAATCCATGCCTTTGTCACCTCCAGACTTGACTATTTCAATGCTCTCCTGACCGGCTTCCCATCCTCTGTAAACTTCAGCTCATCCAAAACTCTGTTGTCTGTATCCTATCGTGCACCAACTCCCACTCAACCATCAAACCTGTCCTTGCTGACCTACTTAAGCTCTTGGTGCCCTAGCATGTCAAATTTACAATTCCCATCCTTGTGTTTAAATCCCTTCATGGCCTCGCTCCTCCCTATCTCTGTTACCTCTTCCAGCCTCCTCCCGCCGCTGCCCCCCCACCACCCCCCCCAAAAAAAAACCTCTTTGTTCCTCTGACCTCTTTTCTGTTGCACTTTCCCACTCCCTCTCTTCACCCCATCATTGGTGGCTGTACCTTCAGCTGCCTAGGCCCTACACTCTGAAATTCCTCCCTAAACCCCTCTGCCTCTCCACCTTGCCCTTTTTACCAAGCTTTTGGTCACCCTTCCTAATACTTCCTCCTTTGGCTTGAAGTCTCTTTTTTTGATTGCACCTCTGCGAAGCTCCTTGCGACATTTCTCTACATTACAGGCACTATAAGTTTTTAAGTCAAAAGATATGACTGATTTTGACGTCAAAAAAATTAAAAAGAAATTTAAAATGTGAAACTTCATTACCTTTTTCCTTTGAATTCTTGAGTAATAATGTTGGTCCTACGAATAAATTTTGGTATTGGTTTTTTTTTTGCTTTTGTGATGTCGGCATCAGGAAGGACACTTTGTAAGGTGTACAAAGCATAAACACTGCAGCACATAGTAAGCATTGTGATGTTTTCGTAAGTATATAAAAAGTTATTTCACAAGGTTGCACCTCCTATGCCGATGTCGGTATGTGTCGGAGTTGGGGTTATAACATTATACCTCTGATTTAGTGAGGTTTCACACCAGCAACCGAGTCTCTCAAAACCACACTGATCACTTTTTTTATAGTTACCACTGTGAAATAATAGTAACAAATGGGTAATGAATATAGCTGTATGAAGGTGTAAGGAAGGGCATAATGACCTAGGTTGTTGGAACACAAGGTTTTTCTGTCCAAATCAGAGGAGGTAGGTCAGAGGATAGATCAGATCTTTGAGTTTTGAGGTTTGCTTTGCTGCTGATAATTTGTTGAAAACTTTAATAACTAATGCTTGCATATCATGAGACACATGAAATTCCTCTGTACTCCACTGGTGTCAGCCCAGATTATGTGATCAAGCTATCACTGAGCACTTTTGCCTCTAGTGGAAGTGGTATTGTGTTCAAGGATATTGAGAGGAAAGGGAGGTTAAAGTTGGGTCAGTAGTCTGAGAGAATGGATGGGTTGAGAGTGGGTTGAGGAACACTTTTTTTCAGATCATGCCATTGGATTTTTCAATATCTGTCTGAACCATTGGAACAATCGGAGGGCTCCTTTGTTTAACATCTCATTCCAAGGACAGCTCATTCAGGAATGCAGCCTCAAAATATTGCTTCATTCTGTTAGGTGGCTATGCACTTTAGGGTTTGTTTTGTTTAGGGAGAATGATGTCTGTACACCATTCTCCCCTTTTACATTTGGCAGCGCTGCCAGTCTTCATAGTGTTCTGGCTCTGCTGTGTAATATGTAATATTTACTCCTGTAATGGAACAATAGCTTGCGTGTGGATTGATTAATACTGCCTCAGTATCGTGGCTCAATGGGTAGTGCTCTCGCCTCTGAGTCAGATGGTTATGGGTTCCAGTCCCACTCCAGGGACTTGAGCAAAAATCCAGGCTCAACAACAACAACTTGTATTTATATAGCACCTTTAACGTAGTAAAACATCCCAAGGTGTTTCACAGGAATATTATAAGACAAAAAAAATTTGACAGGAGCCACATAAGGAGAAGTTAGGGCAGAGGACCAAAAGCTTGATCAACGAGGTAGGTTTTAAGGAGCGTCTTAAAGGAGGAAAGAGTGGTAGAGAGACAGAGGGGTTTAGGCAGGGAATTCCAGAGCTTAGGGCCTAGGCAACAGAAGGCACGACCACCAATGTTTGAGCGATTGTAATCAGGGATGCTCAAGAGGGCAGAATTAAAGGGGCGCAGATATCTCGGGGGCTGGGCTGGAGGAGATTAGAGATAGGGAGGGGCGAGGAGACCACAGAGGGAATTGAATACAACAGTGAGAATTTTGAAATCAAGGCGTTGCTTAACCGGGAGACACTGTAGGTTAGCGAGCACAGGGGTGATGGGTGAACGGGACTTGGCGCGAGTTAGGACACGGGCAGCTGAGTTTTGGATGATCTCAAATTTACATAGGGTAGAACGTGGGAGGCCAGCCAGGAGTGCATCTGAATAGTCAAGTCTAGAGGTAACAAAAGCATGGGTGAAGGTTTCAGCAGCGGATGAGCTGAGGCAAGGGCCGAGACGGGCGATGTTACGGAAGTGGAAATAGGTAGTTTTAGTTATGCCGCGGATATGTGGTCAGGATCTCATTTCAAGGTCAAATATGACGCCAAGGTTGCGAACAGTGTGATTCAGCCTCAGATATTAGGGAGAGGGATGGAGTCAGTGGCTAGGGACGAAGTTTGTGGGGATCAAAAACAATGGCTTCAGTCTTCCCAATATTTATTGGAGAAAATTTCTGCTCACCCAGAACTGGATGTCGGACAAGCAGTCTGACAATTTAGAGACCGTGGAGGGGTACCGTGAGGTAGAGCTGGGTGTAGTCAGCGTACATTTGGAAACTGATGCTGTGTTTTCGGATGATGTTGCCTAGGGGCAGCATGTAGATGAGAAATAGGAGGGGGCCAAGGATAGAACCTTGGGGGACACCAGAGGTAACAATGTGGGAGCAGGAAGAGAAGCCATTGCGGGTGATTCTATGGCTATGATTAGCTGGATAAGAATGGAACCAGGCGAGTGCAGTCCCACCCAGCTGGACGATAGTGGAGAGGCGTTGAAGGATGGAGTGGTCAGCCATGTCAAAGGCTGCAGAAAAGTCAAGAAGGATGAGGAGGGATAGTTTACCTTTGTCACAGTCACAAAGGATGTCATTTGTGACTGAGAGCCGTTTCAGTACTGTGGCAGGGACGAAAACCTGATTGGAGGGATTCAAACATGGAGTTGCGGCAGTGATGGGCACGGATTTGGGAGGCGACAACACGTACAAGGATTTGGAGAGAAAAGGGAAGTTGGAGATGGGGTGGTAGTTTGCAAGGACGGAGGGGTCAAGGGTTGACTTTTTTTTTGAGGAGAGGGGTGATGATGGCAGATTTGAGGGAGGGAGACATTACCTGAGGAGAGAGAACTGTTAACAATGTCAGCTAACATGGGAGCCAGAAAAGGAAGTTGGGTGGTCAGCAGTTTGGTGGGAATAGGGTCGAGGGAGCAGGAAATGGGTCTCCTGGACAAGATGAGCACGGAGAGGTCATGAGGGAAGATCGGAGAGAAACTGGAGGAAGATGTGAGTTCAGGGCTAGGGCAGGGGGGAACCTTGGTGGAAGTTTGGCCCGGTGGGCTAGGGGAAGGAAGGGAAGTGGCAGAGGCAGCTGAACCGATGGTCTCAATCTTAGAGACAAAGAAGTCCATGAGTTCCTCACACTTGTTGTTGGAGGTGAGGGATGTTGGAAGTGAGGGTGGAGGAGACAGGGGAGAGGGGTTTAAGAAGATGGTTAGCAGTGGCGAATAGAAGCTGGGATTTATCTTTGCATTCCAGAATGATTCTGGAATAGTGCGCAATTTTGGCAGACGAGAGCAGGACCCAATAATGCTTTGTGGTCCAGCCAGATCTGGTGGTGAATGGCTAAACCAGTTGTCCACCATATCCGTTCAAGTCTGTGTCCCTTTGACCTAAGGGAGCGAAGATGAGGGCCATACCGTGGGAATGGCCAGGGTGAGAGAGAGTAATTGTTTTTAAAAGGAACTAGGGCATCAAAGGTGGTGGTGTGGTTGAGCAAATCGGTAGCTGCAGAAATGTGGGGAATGGAGGGCCAAAGGCTGGACAGTTGCGATTTCGTAACTGCAGTTGAGGTTGGGGCGGAGGGGAAGGGGGATGTGGGTGGAGAGCGATATAAGGAAGTGGTCGGAGATGGCCTTATCTGCGATTGACACGATAGGAGTAGCAAGGCCACGAGAGATGGCAAGGTCGAGGGGGTGGCTGTGAATATGGGTTGGAGAGTTTACATGGAGGGAGGATAGGAGGTGAGTGAACTCGAGAGAGCATGATGAATTGAGATGGAGGTTGAAATCACTGTGGATGAGAAATCGCTTGGTGCAGAGGCCAAGGGAGGAAAGCAGTGAAGATATCTCGGTAATAAAACTTTTATGGTACTTGAGTGGGCGGTAGAGAACGAGAATTTTAAGTGAGGGAGGTGGAATAAGGTGAGATGCTCAAAGGAGGAGAAAGTGCTGGAGGAGTAGGGGGACAGACCAAGGTGTGATTTGGTGATGAGAGCCATACCGCCACCACTGCGGTCTGGGCGGGGCAAGTGGTGGAAGGTATAGCCAGGTGGGGATGCTTCATTTAAGGGTAAGGTGTCATCACCCCTCAGCCAAGTTTCCGTCCGGACCATGATGTCGATGCAATCATCCACGATAAGCTCCTGGATGGCAAGGGCCTTGTTCGCAAGTGAACGGACATTCTGGAGGGAGATGCGGAGAGAGTCGGTAATGGCTGACCCACTGCCAGCATCTACAGGGTCATCGACACTCACGGAGTGCTGCACTGTGAGGTTCCGTCTTTTGAATGCGACGTTAAACTGAGGCGCCTCCGGTGGACGTAAAAGATCCCACAGAACTATTTTGAGGAAGAGCAGGGGAGTTCTCCCCGGTGTCCTGGCCAATATTTATCCCTCAATAAATATCACTAAAAAAACTGATTATCCGGTCATTACCACATTGCTGTTTGTGGGAGCTTGCTGTGTACAAATTGGCTGCCATGTTCCCTACGTTTGACTACACTTCAAAAAAGTACTTAATTGGCTATAAAGCATTTTTTGGGACGTCCTGAGGTTGTGAAAGGTGCTATATAAAAGGCAAGTATTTCCTTCTCTCAATCAGTGAAAGTTGCCACTAAGCAGCCAATAGCCTAAAACTTGTTGGTTGTGGCCAATACAAAACATTGCAGAGTAAAGTGAGCTTGCTGCAAATTTTGTCATCAGTACTTGTTTTCTGATCTTCATGCATTCCTGTTTGGTTGAAACTACATACCTTCTTTCCTCCTAGGTTGCTTATATTCCTATTGGTGTACGTACTGTCACAATGTTTTCAGTTGGAGGTGTTTCTGTGAGTATTAAGTTTAACTCAACTTGGACTAAATATAGCCAAAAATTTATGCTTGGATGTGTCACTTAAAAACAGCATGGAGCATTGTTTTGTTTCTGTTGTTTATGCCATTCCCTCCAAGTATATGTTCAGATGGCTCGTGATGGCATTTACTCTCGTGTCCAACATTATTGCTTTGGATTCACATTAAATGAAAACTCCTAAATTGCTCTAACTATTCTCCCAAAAAATGTTTTAACTAATATTGTTAAATGTTAACTGTCATTAACTAAGGAAAATCTAGCCCTGACCTAACCGTTCAGCAAGTGGAAGGAGGAAGCATAACATACTGCCTGTAGCAGCAACTCACAATGTAGACTCTCTAGGCTGGGTTATCTTCCTCCTCCCTTCTGCTAGAAATAGCTTGGGTGTAGGACTTCTGCCAGCTGGCCAGATCATGATATGGGGTTAAATAGATATGCAGAATCAGTTTGTGGTGGATGGATGTACTGCTATCCAGAAGATGTGCCCTAATTCCGCTAAAACTGAATATCTAGGCCATTTACTTTAGTGTGTCTTTTCATGCTGTCACAACTGTAGGGGTCGCAGTGTTGTCTTTTCTGGTCAATAAACTGAATGCGGCCCAGAGCAAGGCCTTAGATGTGGCAGGTACGGTCACCTCGACCCATACAGAGCACAATTTGTTGAAAGGGACTGTGTCCCGAAGTGATTTCCTCCCCCCTTTACTCCGGATGAAGGCAAGATCCAATTTGTATGTGAAGGTTATGATGGTCTCCCTGCACAGGCCTCGGGTTAAAATTGCAGTCAGGGACCCGATGTCATCGGAACCTGATCTTCATATTTAAAGAAGGACCCTGTTGTCTTCTGGTGGGTGTCCCGTTCGCCTGCTCAAAAAAAGGTTCAAATTGCAACTTGTGGGAAGGCAGCAGGATCAGAGAGTTGGTTCCTATGGCCATTTTAACTGCCCACAGGGCAGGCAGGATTAAAATCCGCCTTTAAGATTCCCAAAGGTCTCCATAGCATAGTTATACATACTCCCAGGTATAACTTGGACAGTGGAACAAAATTCCTCCAGAACCTGGCTTTTTGTTTTACTGAGCTCCTTTATTATTTTTCTTTACATATCATTAAACTTTCAGACTTTTGGTCAGGGCTTCTCGTATATTGTATCTGAGCCATTGGGCCTGCTATCACAACCTATCTTGAGCATTGGTGCCTCTGCGTGCACTAATGCTCTGTCAAGGTGAGGTATGTGCACATCTGGATGTAGATATGAGGCTACGGCGTGGGGGCGGTGCGGGGGTGAAGGTGGAAGAGATGGAACACCTCTGGTGCAGCTGGACCTGGCTGGACATTCCCATGGGAAACCCTTGACACTAGTGGAGCTGTGGAGAATAAAAAGAATGTCAGCAATTGACACACAGGCTCATGAAAACCCAAATGATAAGAGGGAAAAAAAATGAGAGGAGGTGCAGAGATAATCTTAAAACTGTTCATTTAATCTTCTGATGTCTTTTACATGCTTGCACCTGTTCTCCTAGCAACCCTGGATGCCCATTACATGTGGACATGATTATGAAACTCCTGCATGTTTCAGGCCATGTTCTATAGATTTCCAAAGTCTGTACTTTAAATTTATGCTCTTGTGAATATAAATTTACGCTTTTGTGAATATAGGGATGATTTGCTATAGTGTTTGTTCTGCCCTAGCTTTTCCTCACTTTTTGGTTTTGCTTAGCATATGGCTGATGCTTTCTCCTGCCTTACTCTAATAATCTACCTCTTCTCCACAGAATAACCCCAATTGCACTGTAATTACTTTTCTGTTTCTTCCCCTTTTCCAGCCTCTTTGATTCTCACAACCAGTTTGGTTTTATACTGTCTCTTTTTATACTTATTTCATTTAAAACTTTTCACATAATATTAAACTTTAATTTAATGCGTGGTATGTCTTTGTATGAGTGCTGAAGGTCTTGAAGATAACAAACTCCCAGTCCAACCATGGTGGATATGAACATCAAATGCCGTACTTGAATTTGCAATCAAACCTAATGTCCATGATCATGCTCGTTCCAAAACTGTTGTGTTTAATCCAGGGACAATTCTGTGAGTTGACGAGATGAACAAAATATGAATCTAGCTTCCTCTGACTACTACTATTCTTTAGTGGTTTTTCTCCTACTTGTATGTGCTGTGTTGAAATTGGCTAAATAAATAGGCAATTATTTTCAAAGAAAAGGTTAAAAAGTTATTGGCTGTGAGCATATGGAAACAAGGGCTGTTCTTTCTTCCATTCAGTAACTTTCATGGAAAAAGTGGAACTAAGTATAAAACATTAGGATAGTTTGGATTTAATTATATAGAGTTAAACTTCGAAGACACGGCAATGTATGCCATTAAAAGTTCTACACAAGAGATGTACTGTTAAATCAGTTACACCAACTGTGCAAATAGGATACCTCCTAAAGTATTTGCATGCAATGACCAAAATGTACATAGAGTAGATTGAAATTCAAATAGCAAGATCACTAGTATGTTGCCTCCCTGGTGCAAGGGTCAAGGATGTTTCTGAGCGACTGCAGGGCATTCTGGAGAGGGAGGGTGAACAGCCAGTTGTCGTGGTGCATATAGGTACCAACGATATAGGTAAAAACTAGGATGAGGTCCTAAAAGCTGAATATAGGGAGTTAGGAGGTAAACTTTAAAAAATAGGACCTCAAAAGTAGTAATCTCAGGATTGCTACCAGTGCCACGTGCTAGTCAAGAGTAGAAATAGATGGATATTTCAGATGAATACGTGGCTAGAGGAATGGTGCAAGGGGGAGGGATTCAAATTCCTGGGACATTGGAACCGGTTCTGGGGGAGGTGGGACCAGTACAAACTGGACGGTTTGCACCTGGGCGGGACCGGGACTAATGTCCTAGGGGGAGTGTTTGCTAGTGCTGTTGGGGCGGGTTTAAACTAAAATGGCAGGGGGTTGGGAACCTGTGCAGGGAGACAGAGGAAAGGGAAGCAAGGATAGAAGCAAAAGACAGGAAGGAGAAAAGCAAAAGTGGCAGTCAGAGAAATCAAGGGTGTAAATCAAACATGGCCACAGTAAACAATAATTCTAAAAGGTCTAGAGTGTTAAAAAAACAAGCCTGAATGTGGATGAATTAGCTGCGCAAATAGATGTAAACGGATATGATATAATTGGGATTACGGAGAAGTGGCTCCAAGGTGACCAAGGCTGGGAATTCAACATCCAGGGGTATTCAATATTCAGGAGGGACAGGCAAAAAGGAAAAGGAGGTGGGGTAGCATTGCTGGTTAAACAGGAGATTAACACAATAGTAAGGAAGGATATTAGTTCTGATGATGATGAATCTGTATGGGTAGAGCTGAGAAATACCAAGGGGCAGAAAACGTTAGTGGGAGTGTATACAGACCCCCAAACAGTAATGCTGAGGTTGGGGATGGCATTAAACGGGAAATTAGAGACGCGTGCAATAAGGGCACAGCAGTTATCATGGGTGACTTTAATCTACATATAGATTGGGCTAACCAAATTAGTAACAATACTGTGGAGGAGGAATTCCTAGAGTGTATACGGGATGGTTTCCTGGACCAATATATCGAGGAACCAACTAGAGATCAGGCCATCTTAGACTGGGTATTATGTAATGAGAGAGGATTAATTAGCAATCTTGTTGTGCGAGGCCCCTTGGGGAGGAGCGATCATAATATGATAGAATTCTTCATTTAAGATGGAGAGTGAAGTAGTTGACTCAGAGACTAGGGTCCTGAATTTAAATAAAGTAAACTACGATGGTATGAGGCGCGAATTGGCTAGGATGGATTGGGGAGCGTTACTTTAGGGTTGACGGTGGATAGGTAATGGCAAACATTTAAAGATCGCATGGATGAACTACAGAATTTGTTCATCCCTGTTTGGCATAAAAATAAAACAAAAAAAGTGACTCAACCGTGGCTAACAAGGGAAATTAGGGATAGCATAAGATCCAAGGAGGGGACATATAATTGGCCAGAAAAAGCAGCAAACCTGAGGATTAGGAGCAGTTTAGGATTCAGCAAAGGAATTAATTAAGAGGGGGGAAATAGAGTATGAGTAAGCTTGCAGGGAACATAAAAACTGACTGTAAAAGCTTCTATAGATATGTGAAGAGAAAAAGATTGGTGAAGTCAAGTGTAGGTCCCTTGCAGTCAGAATCAGGGGAATTTATATTGGGGAACAAAAATGGCGGACCAATTAAATACATACTTTGGTTCTGTCTTCACAAAGGAGGACACAAATAACCTCCCAGAGATGTCGGGGAACATAGGGTCTAATGAGAGGGAAGAACTGAATGAAATCAGTATTTGTAGGGAAATGGTGTTGGGGAAATTGACTGGATTGAAGGCCGATTAAATCCCCAGGGCCTGATAATCTACATCCTAGGGTACTTAAGGAAGTGGCCCTAGAACTAGTAGATGCATTGCTGGTCATCTTCCAAAATTCTATAGACTCGAACAGTTCCCATGGATTGGAGGGTAGCTAATGTAACCCCACTATTTAAAAAAGGTGGGAGAGAGAAAATGGGGAATTATAGACCGGTAAGCCTGACATCGGTAGTGGGGAAAATGTGAGAGTCCATTATAAAAGATGTAATAGCAGAGCACTTGGGAAACAGTGACAGGATCGGACAAAGGCAACATGGATTTACTAAAGGTAAATCATGCTTGACTAATCTACTGGAATTTTGAGTATGTAACTGGTAGAATAGATAAGGGAGAACCAGTGGATGTGGTGCATTTGGACTTTCAGAAGGCTTTCGATAAGGTCCCGCATAAGAGATTGGCGTGCAAAGTTAAAGCACAAGGGATTGGGGGTAAGGTACTGACTTAGATAGAGAACTGGTTGGCAGACAGGAAGCCAAGAGTTGGAATAAACGGGTCTTTTTCCGAGTGGCAGGCAGGGACTAGTGGGGTACCGCAGGGATCGGTGCTAGGACCCCAGTTATTCACTATATATTAATGATCTAGATGAGGGAACCAGATGTAATATCTCCAAGTTTGCAGACGACACAAAGCTGGGTGGGCATGTGTGTTGTGAGGAGGATGCAGAGAAACTCCAGTATGATTTGGACAAGTTGGGTGATTGGGCAGATGCATTATAATGTGGATAAATGCGAGGTTATCCACTTTGGTGGCAAAAACAGGAAGGCAGATTATTATCTGAACCGCAATAGATTGGGAAAAGGGGAAGTGCAACGAGACCTGGGAGTCCTTGTGCACCAGTTGTTGAAGGTAAGCATGCAGGTGCAGCAGGTGGTTAAGAAGGCAAATGGTATGTTGGCCTTCATAGCGAGAGGATTCGAGTACAGGAGCAAGGATATCTTGCTGCAGTTGTACAGGGCCTTGGTGAGACCACACCTTGAGTATTGTGTGCAGTTTTGGTCGCCTTATCTGAGGAAGGATGTTCTTGCCATGGAGGGAGTGCAGCGAAGATTCATCAGACTGATACCTGGGATGGCAGGAATGACGTATGAAGAGAGATTGGGACGATTGGGCTTGTATTCGCTAGAGTTTAGAAGAATGAGAGGAGATCTCATTGAAACTTATAAAATTCTAACAGGACTAGACAGACGAGATGCAGGAAGGATGTTCCCGATGGCGGGGGAGTCCAGAACCAGGGGTCACAGTCTAAGGATAAGGGGTAAGCCATTTAGGACTGAGATGAGGAGGAATTTCTTCACCCAGAGAGTGGTGAACCTGTGGAATTCTCTACCACAGAAGGCAGTTGAGGCCAATTCATTAAATATATTCAAGAAGGAGTTAGATATATTTCTTAAGGCTAAAGGGATCAAGGGATATGGGGAGAAAGCAGGGACAGGGTACTGAATTTGGATGATCAGCCATGATCTCATTAAATGGCGGAGCAGGCTCGAGGGGCCGAATGGCCTACTCCTGCTCCTATCTTCTATGTTTTTATGTAAGGAGCGGGGACTAAAAATTCAAAACTGTAGAAAAACAGTCCTAGACCCGAGCCACCAAGTCCACTTATTCCAGGTTAATCTGAAGTTTCTTGTAAAGTGCATTTTTGTAACAAATAAGTAACTTTCTACACTCAAAAGCTAAAAGAGCTCTTAAAATAATTGGCCTCTCCTCTGTACTCCTGCCTTAAATTGAATTTAAAATAAGACTCAAACAGGAAATATTGGGCAAGAATAGTGGGTCACAATGTATTAAAATTTCTGTTTTCTCCCAACCCTATTAAATCATTATGTGGAGATGCCGGTGTTGGACTGGGGTGGACAAATGTGAGAAGTCGCACAACACCAGGTTATAGTCCAACAGCTTTATTTGAAATCACAGCTTTCGGAGCGCTGCTCCTTCGTCAGGTGAAGAAGGAGCAGCGCTCCTAAAGCTTGTGATTTCAAATAAAGCTGTTGGACCATAACCTGGTGTTGTGCGACTTCTCACATTTATTAAATCATTCACTGCAAATAAAAGTCTTGCAACCTTATGTGCAATTTGAATCGGATAGTGTGCCACAGTACTAACGTTTAGCTTCATTGTATGGTATTTTGCATCCAACACTACGTGGCCTGCCTAATACATTCTCCTGTCCACTTTGAAATGCAGTAAATAGCAGATCCTATCGTCCAGGCTAAATCAAAAATGGTGGCAAAGACTTGCAGCAAAATATTTAACTTACTAATACTGCTGCAAAAGTAATAAAACGGGCAATATGTTTAAGTTCTTCCCAAGTGTTTTTAACTAAGCCTCTGATGAAACATTAAGTGAA
Organism: Squalus acanthias; assembly: GCA_030390025.1. Lineage (NCBI taxonomy): Eukaryota > Metazoa > Chordata > Chondrichthyes > Squaliformes > Squalidae > Squalus > Squalus acanthias. The sequence goes on from CM059429.1 coordinate 148,227,611, forward strand.
TTAAAGATAATGGGACTGATAATACGATCATAGGCACCCGAAATGATGAGGTGCATTGGGTGCTAGCTCCTGGCAATATTGGCCATAGAAATTTGAGGGCTATTACACTGCCCCAATGGGCATAGTATGCCAAAATGTGACCCTAAAGCACTTTGACCTCTTGATGCCTGGGTTCATTTATAGCCTACAATTTTTTTCCAATGAGGGGCCTGTAAGATTTGGATCACGGGCCACACACAGATTACCCAAAGGGTCTCGGGAGTCATAGGTCATTTTTATTAAGGAGTGGCAGCTCAAATATCATTAAGTACAACACACAATCAGGGTAGACATACAACCCATAACAGATGAGAACGGTTTACTGGCCCCGGAACGAACGGACGGAGGTTGAGACAAAACTGTTGTCTCGGATTCCTGCAGCCTGTGGCAGTGGTCTCTTCCTCTTTGGTCGTCTCCCGAGGCTGGCGAAGGTGTCAAGCCGAAGCCAGCATGAATCCACCCGAGGAAAGCCCTTCCCCTCTCTTCCTCCCCGGGGAAGCTCTTCCCCTCTCTGCCTATTTGTCCCTTTCGGCTGCCCGTTTATATACCTTATTTCGGGGGCCAGTGGGTACCTCGCATCAATCATTTGTTTAATCACTTTCACCCATTCAATTGTCCAATTACAGAGGAATAGGTACCTACGGCAAACCCCTCCCAAACTCATGAGGTAATTCCTCTGCTTATCTCCTGTTTGGACATCTTGCACCTTCTCTTAGACTGTTTGTTTATCATAAGGCTCCTTAGTCGACCTCTTATCAGGCTTAGCTATGCCTACATGAAGGCCTGTTTCTGCGTTATGCCCTTGTAAACGACCTCAGCTCTTTGTGCAACTCTTTATCTGACATTGGTCTCTTCAATGTCATCAGCTAATCCTGGTTTTATAAAATCATTATTTCTTTTACAATTCACAATTTCTTCCAATTCACGATTTCTTACAGGCCCTCCCCATCATGGCCCAGATTTTGCAGTCAGCGGTGAAGGAATGACGCTCGCCGTTCACTGTGCTGACAGCGGGCTTTTGACTTACTCCAGTGTGGCGCCCTCTACAGGGCATCTGTAAGCAGGATAAGAAACAGCAATACGATAGCAAAATACTGCGGATGCTGGAAATCTGAAATAACAACAGAAAACGCTGGAAAAACTCAGCAGGCCAGGCAGCATCCGTGGAGAGAGAAAGAGAGTTAACGTTTCAGGTCGATGACCTTTCGTCAGAACCGATGCTCTTCAACCACTCAGATTGAAGAATCCTTCCTGAGCCACGCAGAGTCTAAACCAGAAAGTATAAAGCAGTAAATATAAATAAGATTTAAATCATGTACAAAAAAACAAAATACAGATTGGGAAAGAAAGATGGGATTATGTGAGAGAGAGAGAGAGAGAGAGAGAGAGAGATAAGAGACACAGAAAAAGTAAAAGCGAAAATTAAAAAAAAAAAAAATCTCCAATGCTAATTAATTTCTGAAGGATTGAGACTCCACACTTGTAAAATTAATTTTCAGGACCAGAGAGGTTGTTTGGCAGTAATTATCACAGTTAAAAATTCACTTACTCCTGAATGGACCAGCCCTAACTTTTTCTGGTGTGTTTAGTGGGCAACTAATGGGTAAGTACCCCAACTTTACGGCGTTGCATGTATTTCAATGTCGAATCTAGCGCAGCCTGTGGAACAGCATGGTAACTTGGACCGCAACTTCCGGATTTCCATGTTTAATTGTGCAAGTGCGTACTCCGGAAGTTGCTGTCCAATTTACTCCATAATAACGGAGGCTCACCTTATTAACGCAAAATTTGGGCCCATATGATTGAGGTGTGAGCATTGCATAGTAGGCTATCTGCTTCTGTAAACAGGCACTGCTAAGGAGGTGTGTTCCCTTCAGTGGGTTCCTTGATATTAAAGCTAAATTGCTATTATTACTGCATCTTTTAACAACTGCTTATTTCTGCATTGTTTTAGTCTTGTTGGACAAATTAAGTTATTGAAACTTGTTGGAGACGTGCTGACAGTGACTTAAATCTTTAAGGCATCGTGGGTGGGTTAGGAGTCGTAATACTGCTTCTCATTGCTTTACTGCTGCTGGGAGAGAGGAAAATGTAGTGCTGTTGCAGTCTTCAAAAGGCTGTAACTAGTTAACAACAGCAGGAAGCACCAGTTTAAGATGTCTGAAGGAGCAGCAGCAGAAAGGGCGCCCAGATTCTCAAATGCATCCACGGCAGGTTTTGCTGGCTATGGGACAGCTGTTTCACTGAGACAAGTCACCTCGGGCCTTTATGGCTTCAGGGAACCTTCCCAGCTACCCACCTCTCAACCTCATCTCACTCTGGAAATGGCTTATAGAGGTGCATTCCCCACCACTTAGGCCATCCCTGGTTATCCTGGACAGCAGCCTATATTGGGCAAATGGCACTGACCATAACAACAACAACTTTTATATTGCATCTTTAACGTAGCAAAACGTCCCAAGGCACTTCACAGGAGCGTTATCAAACAAAATTTGACACTGAGTCACATAAGGAGATATTAGGGCAGCTTGGTCAAAGAAGTAGGCTTTAAGGAGCGTTTTCAAGGAGGGTGGAGAGATTTAGGCGGGGAATTCTGGTGCTCAGGGCCTTGGCAGCTGAAGGCACAGTTGCCAGTGGTGGAGCGATTTAAAATCGGGGATGCTCAAGAGGCCAGAATTGGAGCATTGCAGAAACCTCGGAGGGTTGTGGGGCTGGAGGAGATTAGAAATAGGGAGGGGCAAGGCCATGGAGGGATTTGAAAACAAGGATGAGAATTTTAAAATTGAGGCGTTGCTTAACTGGGAGCCAATGTAGGTCAGCGAGCACAGGGGTGATGGGTGAACGGGACTTGGTGCAAGTTAGGACACGGAGAGCAGAGTTTTGGATGACGTTATGGGTGGCCGGCTAGGAGTGCGTTGGAATAGTCAAGTCTAGAGGTAACTAAGGCATGGATGAGGATTTCAGCAGCAGATGAGCCGAGGTGGGGCGGATTTGGGCGATGTTACGGAGGTAGAAATAGGCGGTCTAATGAGGCACGGATATGCGGTCAGAAGCTCATCTCTGCATCGAATATGACACTAAGGTTGCGAACAATCTGGTTCAGCCTCAGACAGTTGCCAGGGATGGAGTCGGTGGCTAGGGAACAAAGTTTGTGGCAGGGATCGAAGACCATGGTTTTGGTCTTCCCAATATTTAGTTGGAGGAAATTTCTGCTCATCCAGTACTGGATGTCAGACAAGCAGTCTGACAATTTGGAGATAGTGGAGGGGTCGAGAGAGGTGGTGGTGAGGTAGAACTGGGTGTCGTCAGAATACACTGGGAAACTGATGCTGCGTTTTCAGATGATGTCACCGAGGGGCAGCATGTAGATGAGAAATAGAGGGGGCCAAGGATAGATCCTTGGGGAACACCAGAGGTAATGGTGCGGAAACAGAGAGAAGCCATTGCAGGTGATTCTCTGGCTACAACTGGATAGGTAAGAATGGAACCAGGTGAGTGCAGTCCCACCTAGTTGGATGACGGTGGAGAGGCGTTGGAGGAGGATGATGGTGTGGTCAACCATGTCGATGGCTGCAGACAGGTCGAGAAGGACGAGGAGGGATAGTTTACCTCCGTCACAGTCGCCTAGGGTGTCATTAGTGACTTTGAGCGCCGTTTCAGTACTGTGGCATGGGCTGAAACCTGATTAGAGGGATTCAAACATAGAGTTCGGGAAAGATGGACATGGATTTGGGTGGCAACAACACGTTCAAGGATTTTGGAGAGGAACGGAAGGTTGGAGATGGGGCAGTAGTTTGCAAGGACGGAGGGATTAAGGGTTGGTTTTTTGAGGAGAGGGGTGATGACGGCAGATTTGAAGGAGAGGGGGACAGTACCTCAGAAAAGAGAACCATTAACAATATCCGCTACCATGAGAGCCAGAAAAGGAAGTTGGGTGGTCAGCAGTTTAGTGGGAATAGGGTTGAGGGAGCAGGAACTGGGTCTCATGGACAAGATGAATTTGGAAAGGGCATGAGGGGAAATAGGAGAGAAACCGGAGAAAGATGTGAGGCTAGGGCAGGGGGAACCTTGGAGGAAGTTTGGCCCAGTGGGCTAGGGGCAGGGAGGGAAGTGGCCGAGGCAGCTGATCGGATGGTCTCAATCTTATAGACAAAGATGTCCATGAACTCCTCGCACTTGTAAGTGAGGGTGGAGAAGACTATTTGAATTGCCATAGGTGTCAAGTACAAGGGCGCCAGTTAAACCGTATTAAGCAAGCCTACTATTTCTGGCAATTGAAGAAGCTGTTCGCACCTTGTTAAAGTGTAATTACCTATCATTAACTCTTAACACCCGTGGCCTCTAGAATTCCTGTCTTGCCGATTTCCTGGGCTGAACACCTTCTGGCTTAAAATTAACATGACAGTCTGACCCTACCCCCTCTTAAACTTTAAGGGGGAGAAATTCAGTATCGCCCCGTTTGGGGCGCGATTATCGGCCGGGCGCAAAGTTTAGCGCCTGGCGCTAATTATCGCCTCAGACTGCAAACTTGGCTTTTATCACCCCTGGAGGAGATTGGAGCGCTAAATCAGGTGCTGCACACCTGTCTTAAGGCGCAAAGGCCGAGGAGCGAGGCGCTAACTCAGAGCACTGGCGAAGCTCGTGATGTCAGTCAGCAATGGAACACAGACACACTGGCGCTGGCCAGTTCTTAAAGGGGAGGGTCAATCATGCTCTCCATCCACACCCTGCTCATTGCAGCCTTGAATCTAGGCCTGAAGAGACCTGTACATCAAATCTGTTGGAAAGAACAATGGAGAGGCTTCGGGAAAGAGCTCAGAGTGCAGCCCTCACAGTCTCTTCTAAATCCATGCAAGGAAGATCAAATAAAAAAGAACCTGCGAAGTGCTGCTCAGTACCCAAAACTCCTCAACACAGCTTTGAATATCTCCTGCAGTGTCTCTCTCTCACTCGGAATGCGTGGTGAAAAAATTTCACTGACAAAAAAAGGCAGGAAGCGGCCGCCTTTAAATAGCGCTCCCCCAGTCCTTTCCCGACTGCAAACGCTCCCCTCAACCTGTCGTTGCTAGCGGCAGGCGGTAAGACGGGGGGCGCCACTCCATATCCGGTCTGGGGCGTTGCACGCTCGACTGACGTCACGATCTGCAGGCGCAGGAGATCATGGCGGTAGTGTTTAGCGTCGCCGCAAAAGGTCTAGTCAATTTCGTGAGCAGCGTAAACATCGCTGCGCCCGGGCGCTAGTTGCTTTGCGCCCCATTAGCGCCCTCATAAGGCGCTAATGGGAGGCGCAAACCAACTGAATTTTTCCCTTTAAAGTTCTGAGAGCCATTAGTAAATAAGGATATCCTGGGAGAAGTTGTAACTGTTGAAAATACTGATGCTCAAGAAACTTGGCACAGTTGCAGCTGTTCTGGTTATGGTCGTATATCGGACAGTCTCTGGGTGAGGTGTGTGTTGAAGGGGGAACAAAAATTTGCTTTTTTTTTTAAAGAGTTAACCACAGGAAGAGAAGTGAGTTTATGATTAACTGTTGACTTTTTACTCACGTCATTTGAGAATTTTGCTTGGTTATGTTTCTATGTCTGAACAACCCTTGAAAAGGTCTGTTTCTTTCGCAAGATTAAGTCATGAAGTAAAGCAGAGTGTTCCTGTAAACCAGCTAGTGTGTGTCACTGAAGTGACTACTTTATCAGTGAAGGAAAAACAAGCTACAGTAATTATCCCATCACCACTTTGACACAGTATAGTAACCTGGAACGACCATGGCCACGTTATATGTGCCAACGCAATTTGCCCGCTATACGTGGTAGGGACTGTAGCAGACTAGGAGCTTGAGCACATAACGTAAAAGAAAGAACCTGCGTTTATGTAGCGCCTTTCACAACCTCTCGATGTCCCAAAGTGCTTTAGTCACTTGTAATGTAGGTAAATACAACAGCCAATTTGCGTACAGCAAAGTCCCATAAACAACAGTGAGATAAATGACAATTAAACTGTTTTTGTGATGGTGATTGAGGGAATAAATGTTGGCCAAGAAACTGGGAGAAATCCCCATCTCTTCTTTGAATAGTGCCATGGGATCTTTAAGTCCACCTGAGAGATTAAGATGGCACCTCCTGTTTCCAATGGTTGAGGGGTCAAGAGAAAGTGGCCATAGATACAAGATTTAGAACTGAGCGCAAAACAAACTTCCTTAGACAGAATTGTAAGACTGCAGAATTCACTTCCAGGGTTGGTAGTTGACCCAGAAGCTTTTTCAGTTTTCAAGATTAGATTGGATAGGTGGATAAAGGAAAAGGGATTGAAGGGATATGGGTACAAGCTGGGTAAATGTGATTAGAACTATTTGCCTGCGTGGAGGGTAAATGTTGACACGTTCGGTTGGGCCAAATGGCCTGTTCCTATTTCTATGTTTCACCTAGCTATGAAATAAAACAGTATGTGATTCAAACCACATTTTGACTCATCTAGTGTTAGCTTGATCCACATTCGGCGATATAGAAGAAATGCATGTGCAAAAGGCATGGATATCAATGAAAGGTCTTCTTGTTACATCCCGGGGCTAGGCTATTGTACTAGTAAGTGTATAGTGCTTCTGCTTGACACACAATCTGTTTAATGGGCAGCACTGTGATATTGCAATATCTCATAGTGAAACAGAAATTAAGTATTTACAAAGATCAGCAATTGGCATAGTTCTCTGCATTCTCCTTTTTGTAATGATTTACCAAATTTAGTGAGGAGCAATAAAGAAGCTTTGCAAGGAACCTATTAAGATGCTGTCAAATGTTTGCACACTTACTGTGGCAACCATGTGTAGGCAAAAGTTCTTCCTTTCCTGCTCCCAGGTTTGGGCCACAAGTGAGGTTGCAGTGACTTGTTCCGTCACCTTCATCCATGTTGCTCCGACTTCACTTTTTATTGCAGAGTAGCCTTCTCAAAGTAATGGCATCATTCATTACAGTAGTCGCTCAATGGGACCATTCTGCCCCCAACCATATTTCAGCCTATAAACATGTACATCTTCAAGAGTAGCCAGCAGCTGGAGCAAGAAATCCTACTTCTTGACCTCTGCACATTCCCAGTGTGTTATGCACTCTGTTCTGGGAGTGCTGGCAAATGATAATGAGCTATCCATGCATTATTGGATGAATAATGACCACTATCCTGGTGAATAGGAGAGTGTCTGCGGATGTTGCCTATATGGAAAGCATTTGATAAGAGCACAGAGACGATTAGCAAAAATGAGAGTGCACAGAATTGCAGGTAACTTTGTAACATGGATTGGTAATTGGTTGGGAGGTAGGAGACGAATATATATATATATATATATATATATATATGTTTGCAGATGACACTCACTCCTAAATTAGGAAACACAAAAATAATTAATTAAGTGGGCAAAACTATGGCAGATAGTTAAATAAGGGGAAGTGTGAGGTCATCCACTTTAGATCCGAGAAAGGCAAATTGCAATATTTTCTTAATGGTGAGAGAGTAGAAGCTGTGGAGGAGCAAACGGATTTGGGTGTCTGCACAGATCACTAAAAGCTAGTACACAGGTACAAAATGTAATCTAAAAGGCTAATCGAATATTGGTGTTTATCTCAAGGAGGTTTGCATACAAGTGAGGAAGTGATGCTTCAGTTGTACAAAGCCTTGGTCAAACCCTATCTGGAATGCTGCATTTGGTTTTGTGCACCAAACCTCAGGAAAGATAAATTGCCCTTGGAGGGGTTATAGCACAGATTCACCTGAATTATACCAGGGTTTAAAGGGTTAAATTGAGGACAGGTTGCATAAACTTGGTTTGTATTCCTTTGAGTATAGAAGGTTGAGGGGTAATCTAATCAAGGTGTTTAAAATGATAAAGGGATTTGATGAGGTAGATACAAAAACTATTTTCTCTGGTGGGGGAATCCAGAATGAGGCCATAATCTTAAAATTAGAGCTAGGCCATTTAATGGTTAAATCAGGAAGCAGTTTTTCCACACTAAAGGGTGATGAAATCTGGGATTCGCTTACCCCTACCCCACCCCCACCCCCAAAAAAAGACTCTGGATGCTGGGTCAAGACCGAGATTGATAAATTTTTGTTTGGTAAGGGTATCAAGGGACTATGGAGCAAGGGTGGGTAAATGGAGTTGAGGTACAGATCAGTCATGATCTAATAGAATGGTGGAACAGGCTCGAGGGGCTGAATGATTTATTCCTGTTCCTATGATGGCACTCTGAGAAAGGAGCAGGAGGAGTCTCGTATCTGGACTAGGAAGGCTTTGTGGAGGATCCAGAGGGTAGAACTATAACCATCAGATTTGTTAGATTTTGTTCCAAAAAATCATGAGTACCAAGTAAAGTTAAAGTATGTTTCATATTGATTGCTCTCTCCTAGTTCTTTATAGGTCCAGAAGGCAGAATAAATATCCCCAGCAGTACAATTATGTACAGAAAGAAAGCTTTGATAAGAATCCAAGTAGGATTAAGGAAGAGTTGTTGATGGATCTACCTGAAACTATCTGTCCTAGTAATGAAGTGTAAATAATCAAAATTAAATTTAAAAGGATTCACTTTAGATTTATACTGACCAGCTCACAGGGAAATATTGACGGAAACTAAAACAACCTTGAATCACTACACTTACAATATTAAGGTAATTTGTAGGCCAATAAATCAAGGTCAGATCTTGTTAGTTTGACAGATAGCCCAGAATAGTCTACCAAAAATAGCCCTATTTAAATATAGTTCAGAGGTAAAGAAATGATAACTGGTCAGAGGACTCCCATCTCAAGGTTCACAGAAGCTTTATTATTCATTAGTAGATGTTCTTGGAACATATACTCGGGCAGAGCGTCAGCACACATGTTTCTTCTACTGTAGTGGGATCAGAGAAACAGAATGGGTAAGAAACTTTTTTTGGATCATAGTTGCTGTTCTGGGCTATGGAACAAGGAAGGAGTGTTTTGGGCAACACAGTGGCATAGTGGTTAGCACTGGTGCCTCACCGCGCCAGAGACCCGGGTTCGAATCTGGCCTCGGGTGACTGTCTGTGTGGAGTTTGCACATTCTCCCCGTGTTTGCGTGGGTTTCCTCCGGGTGCTCCGGTTTCCTCCCACAGTCCAAAAATGTGTGGGTTAGGTTGATTTGGCTATGATAAATTGACCCTTAGTGTTAGGGGGGGATTAAATATGTGGGGTTACGGGGATAGGGTGGGATATGTGTCGGTGCAGGCTCGATGGGGATTCTGTGTGAGAAAGCAGGGACAGGGTACTGGATTTGGATGATCAGCCATGATCGTATTGAATGGTGGAGCAGGCTCGACGGGCCGAATGGCCTACTCCTGCTCCTAGTTTCTATGTTTCTATGTTTCTATGTGTTGTCAAAGTGCAGGCAGATGCACGTCACTTAACAATTCACTGTAATGGATTCTGCCCTGCCTCAGGATTGACTTACCCTGTTTAATTTTCTATGGAAACCTCAATAGCACAGCAGCCCCATAAATAGAAATACAGTGAGCTTGCCAGGAGAGATTTTCCTCTGGCACATTGAAAGACAGTGTTTGGAGAAGGCAAATGGGAAAATATGGCTCACACACTGTTGAACTTGAGACCTTGGAGTAAAGGTGTGGTGAGCTCTGACTGTAAATTGAGTCAGTCAGAGCAATTTTTGGTTAAAAGACATCACCGCTGTCTTCAGAGCTTTCTGCAAATCCAAATATTTGCACTTTGTTTTTGAACTGGTTGCCTTGGCTGTTAACTCGCAGCAGTAAAGGTTCCCTTTTATGCTCTAGCATAAATTCAAGCTTCTTAGTTACAGTAATGAAGTGTGTTTTCACTTCAGTTTGGGCTTCAGTTATCTCTGAGGTCCAATTGTAGCAGGGTTGATCCAGCGGATGTGGCAATCTGGAAGGGGAGGAGATTGAATGAATCTTTTTCTTATTGTAGACCAGAAGAAGAAAAGTAAGGTAGTTTAAAACTGGTAATTCCTTCTAGCTGGGTGACCGATACCATATGGCACCATTCACCAGACAGTGATATCAGAAATCTGATATTTCTTAATTGAAAAATGTCACTTTAACATGTGAGATTCATTTAAATGCTCACTAGTTGATCTTCCACGTGCAGTCAGAGGATATGCTTTCTTGGAAGGGAGTGGATATGCTGTAGCATTTCTCATGGTAAGTGAGATGACATATGGTGTGTGTGAGGGGTTTATAAGGATTTCGAATGATTGTTGTAGTACCTCAGTGGGTTGAGGAAGTGAGATGTGGGGTTAGGGTGTAGTTGCGAGGGAAAGTATTGGTCTGGATTTTCCACTCCATGGCGAAGGAATGGCTTTCATCGTTCACCTCGTGTACAGTTGCCCAGACTTTTTGCGGGCTTGTCAGCGGAGATTTCTATTAATCTGGCATCTGTTTCAATGTGGCATCCTCTACAGGGGATCTGTGGCATCTGAGCAGGGAAAGCAACAGCGAGGCTCTTCAACCAATCAGATTGAAATAGCCTCACTGAGACATGCAGACTGAAAACCAGAAAGTAAAAAAAAAAGAAATCTAAATTGCATTTAAATCATTCTACATGAAGTGAAATAAAGATTGGGACATACACATCGGATTAAGGGAGAACGATAAAAGAGAAAAACAGAAAAGCTTAAAAATAATTTTATTTACATTTAAAAAATCTGCAACATTAGTTTTCTTAGGGAATGAGACGCCACACTTGTAAAATTAATTTTTCAGGGCCAGAGAGGTGTTCAGCAGTAATTATCACTTATCACGCTGTTAAAACCTCACTTACTCCTGATTGCACCAGCCCTAGCTTTTTCATCCGTCTTTAGTGTGGAACTAGTGGGTAAGTACCACAGGTTCACGCCATTACAGTGATTTCAATGCCAAGTCTATCAGCAAGGACTGCAACAGTGCACTCTGTGTAGGAGCAGGGTATCTCTGACAGCAACTTCTGGATTTTTGCATTTAACTGCGCATGTGCAGACGCCAGAACTTGCTGTCGGATTTATCCTGTAAAAACCAACAGCGGGTGCTGATAACCTTGCGGTTATCATTACTGCTAAATCCAGGCCATAGAGAATTTGTGAGGGTAGTTGTTACTTGGGGCAGTTTAGTGAAGAGGGAAGGAGGCATGAGTATTTTAGCGGGTGCAGGAAGTTATGGGGCAGTGAGTATTTGAAGGGATTGTGGCACTGAGGATTTAGTGTGTGTAGGGAGTAGTTAGAATTTGGGTTAATGAGTGGGGGAAGTGGGAATAATTTATATTTGGGGGTTGGTAGTGGGTATTTTGGGAAGTTGAGTATTGTGGATGATGGGCATTTGGCAGGTAGTTGGTTGGCTGTAATGAAGAGTGAGGAGGTGGGTACTGAGTAATCATTAGTAGGGTGGTAGCGTAGATTGCAGCTTAGGGGGAGGTTTGGCATAAAGTGAAGGAATGAAAGGAGGTGGCAAGTTTATAAGTATGTACATTCATAATTTGAAAAGAAGCTTCCCAAAAAGTCTCTGCCCCATTTTGACCGCTATCACACCGATTTTGGGGGGGCATAGTGAGGGAAATCTAACTCCAAGTCTCTGATCTTCGCGCAAGAGAGGGAGAGTTGGCCACCGTCGGGTCTTTTTTCTCCTTCAGTGGCTCTGGTTTTGGTCCCACCATTGCTTCATTCAGTACCATCATCCCTCTTCCGTTCTTACTCTGGGTCAGCGGTACCGCAGTGGAAAAGCAGGGAAAACATCTAGTTTGGGGGGGGTTTCTTGGGGCAGGGTGTCGGGGGAGTGGGACTGAGAGTCAGGGTTGGGGGGAGTGGAGGATGAGGGGAGTTGAGGGGAGAGAAGGAGACTGGGAATGGGGGTTGCATAGAGAGGGATACTGGGTATGGGGGCTCGGGGAGAGGAGGAGACTGGGAGAGACAAATTATACTATGGGATGCTTTACCACAAATGGGCTATTGATGCAGAGACTAGAACATCATTTAAAAGGGAGTGATATAAGTATTTGAGAAAGAGGAATATGAAAATTTCTGTGGTGGGGGAGGAATAGGGTTACAAGAGAGCACAGGCACTGGGGGCTAAATGGTCGTCTCCTGTACTGTAATTTCTGTCATTCTATGAAAAACTCTCCTTTTATTGAGTTTGAGTCCAGGGAGTGGCTTAGAAATGTTGGTGCTGAGCTGAGTTTAGGACGATATGCTCTGAGAAGTGGCCAAAACAATGAGCTCACGGCCCTTTTGTTTGATCTGTTTGGTTTAGGTCAGTCTGTGCTGGCTGGTCTTGATGTGTAAAGTCAAGTACAGATCGGTTCTGAATGACTGAGGCTCCCAGTTCAGAGTTGTAAGCCTCACACAGAATCTGAGTCCAAGGAGATAGGGAGTGAGATGGGACCTGTTTAAAAATGGCATCGGCTGGGCACTTTGCAGTGCAGGAGAATTCTGGCTGCTGTTACAGGGTGAATATTAATGTGTTATAGGGTTATTACTTGTTACAGGTAGGATATCGGCGTGCTACTCCGATTACTACCAGTTTATTTATTTATTATATATTCTGCGATATTGTATTACTGTTGGTCATGAGAGGAATCTGCGCATTATCAGTATTACTATTGGTTCTGACAAAGGGTCTTCGACCTGAAACATTAACTCTGTTTCTCTCTCCACGGATGTTGCCTGGCCTGCTGAGTTTTTCCAGCGTTTTCTGTTGTTGTTACTATTGGTTATCTGTGCAATTTCAGTGAGTTATTATTAGTTACTGGTGGAATCAACCATCTCCCCCCACCTCTGGTTTCCCCTGTGTGAATCCCTCCCACATCTTCGGTTTCCCCTGTTTCCGACCCTCAGTTTCTCTCCTTCACCTACTTCCGGTTCTTGGAACATCTCACACAACAGCTGCTGGTGCAAAACAATGAATAAAGATGCTCAACTACAGGGGACCCAACTTTTATAATATAAATGCAATAACATTTGCAGACGTCATGTCATCAGACGTCACGTGATGCAATCTCCAAGAATACCACCCACCAGACTTGGCAACACTATCTGGTGCTTTTGATTGCTTGATTTATCTCCTCGACAGCCTAACAGAGCACATGCCACCAAGTCAATACTAATGGATAATACGCAATATTTTCACTAATTTTATAAACTTGTCTAAAATGTACATTTTAGAGGAACACATACATACAAGTAAATTACAACAGGGACTACATTTCAAAAAGTACTTCATTGACTGTAAAGTGCTTTGGGATGCCCAGAGGTCATGAAATGTGCTATATAAATGCAAATCTTTTTTTCTTTTTATAAGGGTAGATTTTATGAATTTATATTTTGGGTGGAGAAATCAATGGCTCCAACAAGATTTTCAGTCTTTTTGTATAAAATGTATAATAAAACAGGTTGGTTTGAGTAATTACAACAAAATCATCTTTGTATGGTTCATATGATGCGGTACATAAAGTTCACCGGGACTACTTGTTGCTAGATGGAAAGTATTTTTCATTCATGGCTAGTTGCTTGGCTCACAGTAACAGCTGGTATGCTCCATTCAGTTGACACTTAATATTGTCCTCACTGGAAGATTCATTATCACATAGTCACTGTAAAGATATCAATTATTGGACAAATTATTTTCACAGAAAAATGGATGGAGGCATAGAACGTGATCCCTGCCCTCCAGAATGGTAAAAATACCACAATGCCATGTAATTAAAAAATTGAAATTTTTAGTTGCTTAAATCAGTCCCGCCAATTATTAGGAAATAAGTGTTCTTCACATTTGTTTATTTAAGGGAATTGTATTTCCTAATTACAATAGCGAAATAAATTTAAGCATAATATTTGCAATGAGTAGACAGGTGGGTAATATGTAATGGGGTGTTGAGCAGCATTTCCCAGATTTTTTTGCTTGCTGAGACAAAAATTGGCATTAAATATTGGAAAAAACCATCTATTACTGAAATTGGCACCTACACATTAAAAAAAAAATGAAAATATGCCATAAAGATATTTTGTGCAGGACTTTATATTTTCTCCCGGAGAGCCATTTTCCCAGAGCTGCAGAGTTCCATTCACCGAGAACACAGAAAAACCATCTGGAAGAATTCGATCGCTCCATTTTAATGTGTGTGCTTTGGAGTGGTGCTTTTCAAGGTGAACCATTACCAAACAAAGCTCCCTGCTCTGCCCCAACACTGCCTTTTAATCATAATCTCACAACACGCTATAATCAGTTTGAATTTTTCCACGATGCACACCAGTAATCTTTTTATGTCTAGCCTGAGTGAGACTGCCAATTATTGCTAATTTAGTGTTGAATTAAGAACAGTTCTGTGTTGTGAATCCACGCCCACCAGGAACTGGGTATAAACTATCCAGACCTTTTATATGTAAGATTCTTGCAGCCAGCATAAAGAGGAAACTTCTGTCTCTTCAGTTTAGTCTGGATTTTACTGCCGGTCACAGAGGTGAAAGGAAAGTATATCTGTGCCACCTATACTCCAGGTATTTTTTCTCTTGTTTTAAATAGATTTAAATTTCATCTCCAACATGTAGCATAATGATACTCTGATGTATGAGCTGCAGTGAACAGCGTGGAAATAGAAAGTAATTATGTTTAATTTAACTCGGTGAAAATTTCATTTAAAAACCAGAAAAATCAAACTAATTGTTTTGCAGCAGTGAATTTTACTGATTTTCAATAAAGAAAATGCAGAATAGAGCTTTTAACAGATTAGCGGTGCCAAAGTAGGGCATTGTGGCCGATAGCTACTAATCTATGGCTCTAAATGTGTATTGTGTGAATGTACTGCCAAATCTTGTGTAATAGCATTAATCCAAATCTCAAGACATCAGGGAATGAATTTCCTCGGAGCTTCTCCTGCTCTGCTAGTGGAAGTTTGATGGAAACCCTGTTTATGTGCAAATGGGGATTCCACCAAAGTTATGGGAGCAGAGCAGCAGAAGCCTGGAGGAAAATCCTGGTGATAGACCTTTTAGTTTGAATTTAAAGGCCAACTTTCTGAATGCACAGAGTCTTGCCTATCGGGTGCTTTTTGGGACATCACTGGTGTGCTGCCCATGGCTATTGGGAGCAGACCGACCTGTGAGGGAACCAGCGGCAGCAGAGCAAGTAAATAAAGCCCGAGGCCCAGACCGAGCTATTGGGAGCAGCAGCGGGAGTGGACCACTTTTGAATCAGTTCGAAAAATGGGGGGGGAAAAAAAATCAGTGTGACATCATGGAAGCAGGTAAGTGATTGGTTGGTGAGTATTTCTCTCTTTTTTTTTTTCTCTCTCTCTACACTAGGGCATTGGTTTAACTAAGAGCCAGGAAATTAAAAATTTCAATCTGGGTAAGTAAAACAGTAAGTGAATTAATAATAATAAAAGGTGTAATAGCAGAGCGCTTGGAAAACCGTGACAGGATCGGACAAAGTCAACATGGATTTACAAAAGGTAAATCACGCTTGACTAATCTACTGGAATTTTTTGAGGATGTAACTGGTAGAATAGATAAGGGAGAACCAGTGGATGTGGTGTATTTGGACTTTCAGAAGGCTTTCGATAAGGTCCCGCATAAGAGATTAGCGTGCAAAGTTAAAGCACATGGGATTGGGGGTAAGGTACTGACTTGGATAGAGAACTGGTTGGCAGACAGGAAGCCAAGAGTTGGAATAAACGGGTCTTTTTCCGAGTGGCAGGCAGTGACTAGTTGGGTACCGCAGGGATCGGTGCTAGGACCCCAGCTATTCACTATATATATTAATGATCTAGACGAGGGAACTAGATGTAATATCTCCAAGTTTGCAGACGACACAAAGCTGGGTGGGCGTGTGTGCTGTGAGGAGGATGCAGAGAAACTCCAGTGTGATTGGGCAGATGCAGTATAATGTGGATAAATGCGCGGTTATCCACTTCGGTGGCAAAAACAGGAAGGCAGAATATTATCTGAACGGCAATAGATTGGGAAAAGGGGAAGTGCAACGAGACCTGGGTGTCCTTGTGCACCAGTCGCTGAAGGTAAGCATACAAGTGCAGTAGGCGGTTAAGAAGGCAAATGGTATGTTGGCCTTCATAGCGAGAGGATTCGAGTACAGGAGCAAGGATGTTTTGCTGCAGTTATACAGGGCCTTGGTGAGACCACACCTGGAGTATTGTGTGCAGTTTTGGTCACCTTATCTGAGGAAGGATGTTCTTGCCATGGAGGGAGTGCAGCGAAGATTCACCAGACTGATACCTGGGATGGCAGGAATGACGTATGAAGTGAGATTGGGTCGATTAGGCTTATATTCACTAGAGTTTAGAAGAATGAGAGGGGATCTCATTGAAACTTATAAAATTCTAACAGGACTGGACAGACTAGATGCAGGAAGGATGTTCCCGATGGCGGGGGAGTCCAGAACCAGGGGTCACAGTCTAAAGATAAGGGGAAAGCCATTTAGGACTGAGCTGAGGAGGCATTTCTTCACCCAGAGAGTGGTGAACTTGTGGAATTCTCTACCACAGAATGCAGTTGAGGCCAATTCATTAAATATATTCAAGAAGGAGTTAGATATATTTCTTAAGGCTAAAGGGATCAAGGGATATGAGGAGAAAGCAGGGACAGGGTACTGAATTTGGATGATCAGCCATGATCTCATTAAATGGCGGAGCAGGCTCGAGGGGCCGAATGGCCTACTCCTGCTCCTATCTTCTATGTTTCTATGTAATAAGAGTATTAGTTAAAGTTAAACTAGGACTTGTGGGCTAAGTTACAGTCAAGACCTAAACATATAACTAAATTTAATAACTTAAACAAGATTATTAGATTAAAAACTATAAATAGACAATTGAGTGATAATTCAAAACTTGAAAACCTAATTAGTTAAATAAAATACAATAGAGATGGCAGGGCAGGGCAGGGCAGGTGATGTGTTGCAGCTATAGCATGTGGGAGCTGGTGGACACCAGTGTGATCCAAAGCAACCACATCTGCAGTAAGTGTCTGCAGCTCGAGGAACTTCGGCTCAGAGTTTGAGCTGGAGTCCGAGCTTCAGACTCTGCGATGCATCAGGGAGGGGGAGAGTTACCTGGATACTTTGATCCAGGAAGCAGTCACACCCCTTAGATTAAGTATTTCAGATTTGGTCCGTGGTCAGCTACAGGGAGGGTGTGACTACGAGTGAGGCAGGTATGGGAATCCAGAAGGTAGCATTGGAGGAGCCTCAGCTCTTGCACTTGTCCACTTGTGTGGACAAGAGCAGGGACTGCAAGGAGGATGAGCAAACTGGCCACAGCACCATGGTACAGGAGGCCATTAAAGTTGGGGGAGTAAAAAGGAATGTAGTAGTGGTAGGGGACTGTATAGTTAGGGGGATAGATACTGTTCTCTGCAGCTGAGAGCGTGAGTCCCGAAGGCTGTGTTTTCTGCCCGGTGCCAGGGTTAAGGACATCTCCTCGAGGCTGGAGAGGAACTTGGAATGGGAGGGGAAGGATCCAGTTGTCATGGTCCACATAGGTACCAACGACATAGGTAGGACTAAGAAAGAGGTTCTGCTGAGGGAGTATGAGCAGCTAGGGGCTAAATTAAAAAGCAGAACCACAAAGGTAATAATCTCTGAATTACTACCTGAGCCACGAGCAAATTGGCATAGGGTCAATAAGATCAGAGAGATGAATGCGTGGCTCAAAGATTGGTGTGGGAGAAATGGGTTTCGATTCATGGGGCACTGGCACCAGTACTGGGGAAAGAGGGAGCTGTTCCGTTGGTATGGACTTCACTTGAATCATGCTGGGACCAGTGTCCTGGCAAATGGAATAACTGGGGCTGTAGATAGGGCTTTCAAACAAAATAGTGTGGGGGAGGGTTCAGGTGAGGGGAAATTTAGAAAGTTAAAGAGAAAGGACAAGGCAGTGATAACCAGAGTCTGACTGGAAGGGACAGAATGTCCAAACATAAGACTGCACCGGCAAATAGGTTAAGAGTAGGGAAAAATGGTAAAAAGACAACATTAAAGGCTCTTTATCTGATTGCACACAGCATTCGTAACAAGATAGATGAATTGACAGCACAAATAGATATAAATGGGTCTGATATGATTGCCATTACAGAGACATGGTTGCAAGGTGACCAAAGCTGGGAACTGAATATTCAGGGATATTTAACATTTCGGAAGGATAGGCAGAAAGGAAAAGGAGGTGGGGTAGCTCTGTTAATAAAGGATGAGATCAGTACAGTAGTGAGAATTGGCTCAGAAGATAAAGATGTAGAATCCGTTTGGGTGGAGTTACGAAATAGTAAGGGAAAACAGTCACTTTGGGAGTACTCTATAGGCCCCCTTACAGTAGCTACACTGTAGGACAGAGTATAAATCAAGAAATAATGGGGGCTTGTAAGAAAGGTACTGCAATAATCATGGGCGATTTTAATCTTCAGAAAGATTGGACAAATCAAATTGGCAAAGGTAGCCTTGAGGACGAGTTCATAGTGTATTTGGGATGGTTTCTTAGAACAATATGTTGTGGAATCAACCAGGGAGCAGGCTATTTTAGATCTGGTAATGTGTAATGAGACAGGATTAATTAGTGATCTCATTGTAAAGGATCCTCTAGGGAAGAGTGATCATAGCATGACAGAATTTCACACTCAGTTTGAGGATGAGAAACTTGGGTCTGAAACTAGTGTCTTAAACTTAAATAAAGGCAATTACAAAAGTATGAAGACAGTTGGCTGAAGTGGACTGGGAAAATAGGTTAAAGGGCAAGATGGTAGAAAAGCAGTGGCAGACATTTAAGGAGATATTTCATAACTCTCAGCAAAGATATATTCCAGTGAGAAGGAAAGACTTTGAGAAGGATGAACCATCTGTGGCTAACTAAGGAAGTTAAGGATGTTATCAATTTGAAAGAAAAGGCATACAACGTTGCGAAGATTAGTGGTAGGCCAGAGGATTGGAAAATTTTTAGAAACCAGCAAAGGATGACTAAAAATGGTAGACACTAAAAGCATCCCAATAATCAAGGGGCAAAAGGGAGGGAGGAACTTCAAACAATCACTATAGAAAAAGTACTTGACAAACTAATGGAACTAAAGGCTGATGAGTCCCCTGGACCGGATGGCCTGCATCCCAGGGTCTTAAAAGAAGTGGCTGCAGAGATAGTGGATGCATTGGTTGTAATCTACCAAAATTCCCTGGATTCTGGAATGGTCCCAGCGGATTGGAAAACCGCAACTGTAACGCCCCTTTTCAAGAAAGGAGGGAGACAGAAAGCAGGAAACTATAGGCCATTTAGCCTAACGTCTGTCATTGGGAAAATGCTGGAATTCATTATTAAGGAAGTGGTAGCAGTACATTTAGAAAATCATAAAACCGTGTTGACTCTGCTTGATTGTATTATGAAAGGGAAATCGTGTTTGACCAATTTACTAGAGTTCTTTTGAGGATGTAACAAGCAGGGTGGATCAAGGGGAACCAGTAGATGTAGTGTATTTGGAATTCCAGAAGGCATTCGATAAGGTGCCGCATAAAATGTTACTGCACAAGATAAGAGCTCACGGGGTTGGGGGTAATATATTAGATCGGACAGAGGATTGGCTAACTAACAGAAAACAGAGTGTCGGGATAAATGGGCCATTTTCAGGTTGGCAAACTGTAACTCGTGGGGTGCCACAGGGATCAGTGCTGGTGCCTCAACTATTTACAATCTATATTAATGACTTGGATGAAGGGACCGAATGTACTGTTGCCAAATTTGCTGATGATACAAAGATAGGTGGGAAAGCAAGTTGTGAGGAGTACACCGAGTCTGCAAAGGTATATAGATAGGTTAAGTGAGTGGGCAAAAATTTGGCAGATGGCGTATAATGTGGGAAATTGTGAGGTTATCCACTTTGGTAGGAAGAATAAAAAAGCAAAATATTTTTAAATGGAGAGAGACTACTGAATGCTGCGGTAGAGGGATCTGGGTGTCCTCTTACATGAAACACAAAAAGTTAGCATGCAGGTACAGCCTGTAATTAGGAAGGCAAATGGAATATTGGCCTTTATTGCAAGGGGGATGGAGTATAAAAGTAGGGAAGTCTTGCTACAACTGTACAGGGCGTTGGTGAGACCACATCTGGAGTACTGCGTACAGTTTTGGTCTCCTTATTTAAGGAAGGATATATTTGCATTGGAGGCAGTTCAGAGAAGGTTCACTAGGTTGATTCCTGAGTTGAAGGGGTTGTCTTATGAGGAATGGTTGAGCAGGTTGGGCCTATACTCATTGGAGTTTAGAAGAATGAGAGGTGATCTTATTGAAACATATAAGATTCTGAGGGAGCTTGATGGTAGATGCTGAGAGGATGTTTCCCCTCGTGGGGGAATCTAGTACTCTGGGGCATAGTTTCAGAATAAGGGGTTGCCCATTTAAAACTGAGATGAGGAGAAATTTCTTCTGAGGGTCATGAATCTTTGGAATTCTCTACCCCAGAGAGCTATGGAGACGGAGTCATTGAATATATTCAAGGCGGAGATGGACAGATTTTTGAAAAACGGGAGTCAAGGATTATGGGGAGCGGGCAGGAAAGTGGAGTTGAGGCCAAGATCAGATCAGCCATGATCTTATTGAATGGTTGAGCAGGCTCGAGGGGCCGACTGGCCGCCTCCTGCTACTATTTCTTATATTATGATTTTCCATCTGTGCAGGGTTTCCATCTGTGCAGGAATGTGCATTTGGAAAATTTGGATCTTAGTGCTCACAGCAGAAGCATTTTAATTTGACTGTATCCTGTTGTTGTTCATTTTATAAAGCGTGCCTCAGTTGAAATAAATCGGGGTAACATTTTGACTGACTAAGGTATATTGGGGATGTCCAAAACATTAGGTCAGTTTGCTTGAATCCACCTGCTGTAACTCGTAGGTAAGCCACAAATGATTCAGGCAGGGTAGAAATGCCAGTGCCGCAATGGGCCCACCGGATGTGTGCCGAACAAGCGGAATCTCAGCAGCAACCTAGTGCTCCAAGAGGGGGAGCAACTGCTGGTCGGGCTGAAGATGGGAGACACAGTAACCTGTTTTTTTTTTTTATTTGTTTTATGGGATGTGGGCGCCACTGGCAAGGCATTGGAGGCAGTTCAGAGAAGGTTCACTAGGTTGATTCCTGAGTTGCTCATCCCTAATTGCCCTCTAAGGTGATGGTGAACTGCTGCAGTCCGTGTGCTGAAGGTACTCCCACAGTGCTGTTAGGGAAGGAGTTCCAGGATTTTGACCCAGGATGGTGTGTGACTTGGAGGTGGTGGTGTTCCCATGCGCCTGCTGCCCTTGTCCTTCTAGGTGGAAGAGGTCGCGGGTTTGGGAGCTGCTGCCGAAGAAGTCTTGGCGAGTTGCTGCAGTGCATCTTGTAGATCGTACACACTGCAGCCACGGTATGCCGGTGGTGGAGGGAGTGAATGTTTAAGGTGGTGGATGGGGTGCCAATCAAGTGGGCTGCTTTGTCCTGGATGGTGTCGAGCTTCTTGTGTTGTTGGAGCTGCACTCATCCAGGCAAGTGGAGAGTATTCCATCACACTCCTTACTTGCGCCTTGTATATGGTGGAAAGGCTTTGGGGAGTCAGGAGGTGAGACACTCGCCGCAGAATATCCAGCCTCTGACCTGCTCTTGTTGCCACAGTATTTGTGACTGGTGCAGTTACGTTTCTGGTCAATGGTGACCCCCAGGATGTTGATGGTGGTGGGGGATTCGGTGATGGTAATACCGTTGAATGTCAAAGGGCGGTGGTTAGACTCTTGCTTGTTGGAGATAGTCATTGCCTGGCACTTCTGTAGCATGAATGTTGCCTGCCACTTATCAGCCCAAGCCTGAACGTCATCCAGGTCTTGTTGCATGTGGGCATGGACTGCTTCATTATCTGAGGAGTTGTGAATGGCACTGAACACTGCAGTCATCAGTGAACATCCCCATTTCTGACCTTATGTTGGAGGGAAGGTCATTGATGAAGCAGCTGAAGATGGCTGGGCCTAGGACACTGTCCTGAGGAACTCCTGCAGCGATGTCCTGGGGCTGTGATGATTGACCTTCAATCACCACAACCATCTTCCTTTTGTGCTAAGTATGACTCCAGCCAGTGGAGCGTTCTACTCCCAGTCTGGTACGTCTCTACAAATGACAGTTGTCTCTGTGCCATTTGAAATTGACATGGTGGGGCCCACATGCAGCTCAGGATGTCCGCTACGTCAACTGAGTTCTGACAAAAGGTCATCGACCTGAAACGTTGACTGTTTGTCCCTCCGTAGATGCTGCCTGACCTGCTGAGTATTTCCAGCATTTTCTGTTTTAATAAGAAACACTGTTGGTTTTTAAAAAAAACCTAGATTGTTCAATCAATATTTGGATCTGAAATAACTGAAGCAAGATATGGTGAATTTTATTATGGCAAGTGATTCCTCCATTGGTGGTGGTGATGAGAGAATTGCTGCAATAGCAAGCAAGTACTCCTCCAAACCACTAGAGGGCACTCACTTTTTCTGTTCTGTAAAAAAGAATGACCTCTAGCCTATTCGATCAAGAGCCCACCACAAGCAGCCTGGTGGAGCCTAAATTGGATGCTGAAAAATATATACTTAAAAAAAATTAACAGAAGAATAGACTTACTATTGTGACTGATAATGGAGTTGGTTGGGAAACTCTCAACTAAAACTTCTGAACTCCCTCCTGCCTCTAATGTACTAGGCCTGCAGGGGCATAAGGTTGCAAGATTTTACTGTAAGTATTTTCTGGTATAAAAGCGCAAAATGCTGGAATTTTCTGCTGTTTTGCAACATATTGTTATCTCCCCTATTGAGGGAGTTTGCTGCCCTTCCCCCCCCCCCCCCCCCCTGAGGTAGTTTCCCAGCCTTTGTTCCCTCTCCCCACTCTCCTTGTCCTCCACCCCTTCCTCCCCGATTCCAGCTCATTCTTCCCCCCCCCCCCCCTTCTCCTCTCATAGAATAGTACAGCACAGAAGGAGGACATTCAGCCCATCGGGTCTGTGCCTGCCCTCTCTACTTCTCTCCTCATTTCTCCAATTTAGGTCTAGTTATCCCCTTGCCCTCTATCCCTGGATGACGTAAATAATGCATCCTGTGTGCGACGTCATGGGAGATTGGCCAGTAGTATGTTAAAAATGTTTTTCCATTCAGCACCCAACACCGCTTTGAAGTCAGGAGAGCAAAAATTGAGTTACTTGCTCCTACCTAATGTTTGAGCACTGTGGAACTCTGAAATGAGCATTTGGTGATTAATAGGTACAATTATTCCAATACAAGGAACAGCCATTTATCAATTTAAAAAGTAAAATACCAGATGGAAGCAATTTTTTACTTCTAGAGCTGGAAGATACTGGGGTAATGCACACAATCCTTTGAGTCTGTGTAGGATTATATTTTGCTTTAATAACAGTTGTGTTCTCTCTTTGCTCTTAACTAGACACAGATAATGTATTATTTAAGATAATGCATTTCCAGTTGTGACGGTCATACTGCTTAATGGTGGCACTGTATGTGAGAATTAATAAGTGTAGGGACAGTACTTCTGGCAAGGGTAATTCTAATCTCCAATTTGTGAAAGGATAGTGAGGCTATGTTTTAAAGATGCACATTCTGCACTGAAGCTGTGTAACTGGTTATCTTGGCAGTTTCTGGATGTCCCTTCAAGATTTGACAATATTAGAACCAGCATATTTAAAGGATCAGTTCCAGATGACTACTCATACACAGTGCACTGGAGGAAGTATTGAAATTTTAAGGGTAAACTTATGCCAGCAACCAGACCCTCCAGCCTATGTGTTGCTCAGGATCAGAGCGAGAGAGAGTTGTTTGACTCTGTAAAAGTCTTAGTAATAGAAAGGGAGATGGATTATGCAGTGGAGCTACAGTTTCTCTTGTCGGAACGGATTCAAGGAAATTAGACTTTCTCTTATTGTAGGAGGGTTGGTAGTTGGGAGCGGCAAGCTGCTGCCGGGTACCCAAGGAAACAGTCCCCAGCAGTCAGGTAAGTGTATTAGTTGGGGGAGGGTTGTCAGCAGGCAGTCGGGGGAGGGGAGGGAGGGGGGGTGGGTGGAAGCCCACAGTTTTCTTGTGGGACCCGGAAAAGCACTCCTGGTCCACAAGGAAACCGAAAAAATTCTTGGTCATCTTCTGGGCCTGCTCCTGTGTGGTGCCAAGCTTTCCTGGCGAGGCTGGCACTGGGTTAAAATCTCGCCCTGGTCTGTGACATCATTAGACCCCAACTTTTCATTACAGTGCAACCTTTGCCTGCCTGCCAAAATGTGCATATAAAAATGGAGCGTGGAGCAAAATGGGCATGGAACCAGTGAGTAGAATTTTACCAAGGACTGGGTTTGAGGGTGGGTGCAAGTGACTGATGTATTTATGTTCATTATCATAGATATAAAAAACTGGCAAGCTGGGAAAGCCTTTTCCCTACTTGCTGGTTTTCTGTTAAAATTCGTAGTTCAGATTCAGAGGATCTGAATGTCTGAACTCTGAAATAGCTGTGGTCTGAATTTAGCTCCTGTAATGTGCACACTAACAAAAATTTACATTTGTGTTTATATGTTATTATTATGAGTAATATATTGGGTCTAGACTAGGTGGCAGATGTTCTCTTTTCCCAACACAAATATGGGTTGTTAGTTAATTAACTGTGGGAATGATTTAATCTGGATGTTTCTAATGGTGATGGCGCTTAGGTGGCTTCTGTTGATTTAACCCAGAATAATAAAATGAGAGTGAGTTGAGTTTGACTCTGTCGTAAGAATGAGCCTTACGCGTGGTAAACTTAATGTAAGCTTTAATCAACTTAAAACGGTGCTGCATACAAAAGAGGTCTTACCCTATGCCTCTTCCAGAGCTAACTGATCAGTCCAGTATTTATCCTGGACTGATTACAGGAAGTGATGTCATACAGGAAGCTGAAAAGTGTTACCACATTCTCCCCCCCCAAAAGATTAGGAGGCCGGAATGCTCCCTCCATTTCGTAGCCGTTGGATGAGGGAGAGCCGCACCCGTTTGGGTTCTCGTAGCGGTAGAGGGCCCCTAGCCCGTTTACCCGCTGCGGGCCATGGACCAGAGTCCGAGTGCTCCAGCCTGCTCTGTGAGGGGTCAGAACGATCCTGACCGTGTACTGGTACCCGAATGGGTGTCGGGCAGGGCTGTGGCAGATCCGTTTCTGAGCGTACGGTACAGGGTTGATCGTGGCTGCGCGTGCGAGCCCCGACGGGCTCATAGTCAGTCTGCCCCAGGTCGGCACGCTGGAGTGAGGTACCAGCCGGCGTTAGATCCCGATCATGATGAGAGGCACCTGGCAAGCCCAGAGATGTGCCTGGTACAATATCATCCCCTGGTGTCCCTCTATGTTTCGGCGGGCAGGGAGCCAGATCCCGCAATGACACGGTAGATTCCCGACCGTCAGGATACCGAATATAGGCGTAGGTAGGGTTGACGTCAGTGAGCTCAACCTCATCTACCAGGGGGTCATTCTTAGACGCCCGGACATATCTTCGGAGTAGCACTGGTCCCGGTGTAGTCAGCCACGACGGGAGAGATGTCCCATAGGATGAGCGACGCTGAAATCGGAAGAACCGTTCATGAGGCGTCGTATTTGTGGCGGTCGAAAGGAGGGACCGTGTGGAGTGTAATGCGTCTGGAAGTACTGCTTCCCATTGCTGGTTGGGTAGGCCCCGAGATCTCAAAGCCAGACGGACCGCATTCCAGATGATAGCGTTAAAACGCTCGACTTGCCCATTCCCAACCGGATGATAAGGCGTCGTTTTGCTGGCAGCAATACCCCGTTCCGAGAGATAGGCCTTGAGTTCTCCCGACATAAAAGAAGGGCCCCGATCTGAATGAACATAGGATGCCATGCCACAGAAAGCAAATACCTGTTCAAGGCAGCTGATAACCGTGGTTGTCAGCATATTGGGGCAGGGAAAGGCAAACGGAAAACGAGAATACTCATCAACCATTGTTAATAGATAAGTGTTGCGAGTCGAAGAGGGCAACGGCCCCTTAAAATCGATGCTAAGCCTTTGCATTGGCTGGGTCGCATGTATGAGTATACCACCCGAGGGGCGGAAAAACCGAGGTTTCAATTCCGCACAGACTCTGCAGTCCGAGCACATCTTCTTTACATCCCCGGTAGAGAATGGGAGATTTCGGGACCGCACGAAGTGCAGCATGCGAGTAACGCCTGGATGACACAACCCATCATGGATGTCTACGAGCGTAGAGGGTGCCATGACGGAGCAGAATGCTCGTGTGAGGGTATCCGGAGCCACATTCTCCTTGCCAGGTCGATAGTGGATGGTGTAACCAAAAGAGGCCAATTCCAGCCGCCAAAGCTGGATTTTATTATTTTTAATTTTGGTCCGTTTTCGATTATCGAGCATGAAGGCGACCGATCGCTGGTCCGTGATTAAGGTAAAGTGCTGGCGAGCCAGGAGATGACTCCACTTCCGTACTGCCTCTATGATGGCTGTAGCTTCTTTCTCAACTGGAGGATAATGTAGCTCAGCCCCTTGAAAAGTCCTGGACAAAAATGCCACCGGACGACCTTCCTGATTCAGAGTGGCTGAGATTGCCACCTCCGAGGCATCACACTCAACCACGAAAGGAAGACTCTCATCGATGGAGTGAAGAGCCGCTTTCTCCAACTGCTTTTTCAGGAGGTTAAAGGCTGCAACAGCCGTTGTGTCTAGTGGGAATGTGCTGGCCTTCAGTAGAGGTTGGATTCGGTCCGAGAAGTTAGGAATCCATTTCGCATAGTATGCAAACAGGCCGAGGGCCCGGCGCAAGGAGGCCGGATTCTTAGGTGGCGGGAGTTCTTGGAGTGGGCGAAGCCTTTCAGGGTCAGGTTTAATGATGCCATTGCCCACACAATAGCCAAGGATGTTGATAGTTGGTTGTGACTCAATGGATTTAGCCGCATTCAATGTCAAATTACGGTGCTGGAGTGCATCCCAAAATCGTTGGAGATTGGCGTCATGTTCCTGCTGATTGCGACCTGCGACAGTAATATTGTCCAGATAAGGAAACGTATCCTTCAAGTCTTCCTGTTTGACCAGGTCATCCATTGCTCGCTGGAAGACAGCCACTCCATTAGTGACCCCAAAGGGGAGGCGACGAAATTGATACAGCCGCCCATTGGCTTCAAAGGCTGTATACTGCTTGTCTGAGACCTTCAAGGGTACCTGATGATAGGCGCTTTTCAGATCATAAGTCGAGAACACCGTGTACTCAGCCAATTTATTAACCATATCATCGATGCGCGGCAATGGGTATGCGTCCAAGTCCGTATACTGATTGATGGTCTGTGAATAGTCAATGCACAGCCGTTTCTTGTGAGGTTGTAGAGGGTTCTTAACAATAACGACCTGGGCGCGCCATGGCGACGAACAAGGCTCGATGATATCCTCTGCTAAAAGCCGAGAAATCTCAGCCGCAATAAAAGACTGGTCTTCCTGACTGAAACGGCGTGACTTTGTTATAATCGGTTTGCATCGAGGAGGGATACTGGCAAACAGTGAGGGTTCATCCAGTGAAGCTGCTGACAAGGCACAGAACGGTAATCGAGGTCGTATATTAGAAATAGTGAGTTCAGGTTTGGATCCGCCGAACTCAATGGTAAGCTTCTTATGCTGCTTTTGAAAATCCAGCCCTAAGATAAGATCACTACATAAGTCCTTGAGCACCGAAAGCCGGGTGGAGGGATACCTGTGACCTTTAAGCATTATTTCAACTACACAGAAGCCAGAAATTCTGGTATTAAGTGATGACTGAGCCATCGCAACTGCCTGGTCCGATGGAAAAACATGTAGCTTTAACTGTGCAACAGTCTGTTCCCTAATGAAACTATCAGTGCTACCTGAGTCAATTAAGGCATCTAAAGTATGTCCCTTAATTGATGCTTTTGTAGCTGCATGGAATAGATTCTGAGGACAAGCAGCTGTAATTGGTGTCGTTGCACAAAGAGTGGCTGAAATTCTAGGTGTGTTTCTTCGAGAAAAAACCCGAGAGGAAGCACGATAGTTTTTAGTTGGAACATCCTGATAGGCCCTTACTGGGGCAGTTCGGTAGGACTTAGCTTGATAAGCCCTCGTAGAGGCTCTTGATAGGCAAACCTTTACAAAATGACCCTTTTTGTTGCAATGACTGCAAAACGCATTGCGAGCAGGGCAGAATCTCCGAGGGTGAAACTCATCCCCACAAAAAAAGCATTTCTTAGATTGCCAAGAGGCTGCCACAGTGGGGTCATCATCCTCTTCATCGGTGAAGTCATCAGATCGATCGTCAGGGATAAAGTCCTCCCTAATAGAGTTCACCTGTGGCCTCTTAAATTGCCTGACTGTAGTTAAGGCAGCAGACCGAGGTCTGGGCACTGTAAAAAGGTCTGCATTTCGTTTTGCTAGATCTAGAGAGCAAGCCAGGTCATAAGCTCTCTGCAGCTCAAGTGTCTTACTTTCCAGTAGACGCTGGCGTATAAATGGGGAGGCAAGCCCGCAGATGAACGCATCACGGATCATTTCTTCGCGGTATAGCTCAGCTGAGGCTGCCCGAAAGTTACAGTCCATACTAAGTCTGCGAAGCTCTTGGAGGAATTTATCAATGGATTCCTCCGGCCCTTGTTGGGCTGTAGCTAGTAGATGTCTAGCATAGACCTCATTCGGTGTCTTAGTATATAGTCTCTTAAGCGTCTGAATTGCCTCCTCATAACTGTCCCAGTCTTCCACATACTGAAATACATTCGGGGTGACACAGTTGATGAGTATCCGCAACTTTGAGTTATCATCCGCTTTGCAATACTCAAGAAAATTCTCAAACGTGCGATACCAGTGTTTCCACACCTTACCGGCTGCTGGGGTGTTTGGGTCCAAGTCAAGACGCGATGGTTTAAGGATGTTTTCCATGATGGGTGATTCCCTGGATCCTTAGCTCCGAGTTCGTCAAAAAAGTTTGAGTGCGAAGTTTTTCAAAAGTTGATTAAATTGTCGTAAGAATGAGCCTTACGCGTGGTAAACTTAATGTAAGCTTTAATCAACTTAAAACGGTGCTGCATACAAAAGAGGTCTTACCCTATGCCTCTTCCAGAGCTAACTGATCAGTCCAGTATTTATCCTGGACTGATTACAGGAAGTGATGTCATACAGGAAGCTGAAAAGTGTTACCACAGACTCTGTACCAGACTTGTCATGGAAAAGGAAGTGGATTATGCTGTGGAGCTATTGCTCTTCATACAAGAATGGATCTTGCTCAGGGAGCTCTTGGCTAATAAGTTACTTCAGGTCACAGATTGGAAACAATCCACTTCTCCCTTGCAGAGAAATTCAATCGAATAAATAACTCTTAGCCATCATAATTCACCTCACTATAGAATAGGCTCTGGCTTCAGGCTGGATGAAGAATGCTCTGCTTATACAGGAGGGAAAGTTATGGGGAATACTTTTTGTTGAAAGTACTCTACCTTTTTGTAGAAGAAAATAATAGGGTGACCGTTGACTTTCTTTGCCATTTTAAGATGTTGACAGCAATCCATTTATTTTCGAAGACTATGGGGGAGAAATTGGAAGCGTTAGCACCGGCCGCTACCGCCATAAGATAGCAAGGACGGCGGCCAGCGCTCTTCCATCAGCTGGTGGCAGATCCATCAGCGTGGGCCATTTTTCAGCTGCCGGTAAACACTAGCACCAGGGAGATTAAAATGAAAGAGATCGTGATGTCCGTGAGTGTGAAACGCTTACTGGACATCCGATCTCCAACATTGCATTGAGCCACTTAACTTAACGGCAGTGCAGAACAACGACACGGAGAGCTGTCGTCTACCAAACAGGAAGCAGGTTGCAGCAGCGATATTTGGGGATGGTGCCTTTAATCAATTGTACCAGATTGGGTTCTGCAGCAATTTTTTTTTGGTGACAGGGAGTGTTGATTCAAGTGCAGAAATCACAATCTGTTAAAGGCTTCTGCTCACAACACTTCCTCACCGTCATGGGGGCTGTACTGGCAGTCGACCTCGCCCTCCAGGATCTACGGCGGAGGCAGCGAGAAAGACTGGAACATGTGCGCAGAGGGAGGAGAAGGCCCATCAGGGCTCTTAACAGAGGCCTTGCCCACCTAGGGTCTTCCAACATCTCTTCTACCTTCAATTAAGCAAAGAGCAGTGTATTAGGAGGCTTCGCTTCACCAAGGAGGTGGTCACCGAACTCTGCCACCTCCTGCAGCCTCAGACCAGGGTGACCACAGCTCTCCCAGTGGCAGTCAAGGTCACCGTGGCCCTCAATTTCTTCGCCAGTAAATCCTTCCAGTCTGCAGCAGGAGACATAGCTAACATCTCTCAGTTTGCCGTCCATCGCTGATCCGGGAGGTAACTGAGGCTCTTTACAGCAGGAGAAGGAACGACATTGGCTTCCCCATCACCAGAGAGAAGCAGGACGAGCTTGCATGTGGCTTTGCCAGGATAGCGGGATTCCCGATGGTTCAGGGCACCATTGACTGCACCCACATGGCTTTGCAGGCACCGCATAACAATCCTGAGATCTTCCGTAACTGCAAAGGCTCCCACTCCGTTAATGTGCAGTTGGTGTGCGACCACACACGGCGAATCCTCAACGTCAATGCCTGCTATTCTGGCAGCAGCCACGATGCCTTCATCCTGCGTTAGACCGGTGTGCCAGCAGTCTTCCAGCCACCACATCAAGCTCGCCGGTGACTGCTCGGAGACAAGGGCTATCTGCTCTGCACCTGGCTCATGACTCTCCTCCGCAACCCCAACACTCGTGTCCAGCACTCATAATGAGAGCCATGCTGCCACCAGGAACATCATCGAGCAGACCATCGGCCTACTGAAGCAACTGTTCCGCTGCCTTGACCGCTTTGGAGAAGCCCTCCAGTACTCGCAGGTGTCCCATTTTGTGGTGGTCTGCTGCATGCTCCACAACTTGGCCATCATGAGGGTGCAGCCCTTACCAGCAGGGATTGCGGGACCACCTCAGGAGGAGGGGAACAGGAGGCAGGAGGGAGGGCGGAGGCAGCGAGACCATCGGCCTTCCGGATGGACTGTCCGTGACCGGCTCATCAAACTTCGATTCACATGAATGAAACCGCAGACCCCCGTAACTCACCACATCCCCATCATACAGTCCTTGTCTCGCCATGTCACAGCGTCCTCCTGGGCACAAAGGTGAGATGAGAGACACCACAAAATATTCCAAACACAATTAATAAATTTATCTATAAACATATCACTTGAATTCTAATAACTTATAACCCTTGTGTCTGCCATAGTTGAATAGCTGTCATTGTGTGCAAGGTGTGAGATGTGGGTGTAAGTGCTGCGAAGTAGAGATTGTTGGTGGGTGAGTGCTGGGGGTGTGGTGCATTGACCAGTGTGTGAAGCTTGTAGTACAGATAGTATGTAGCATTTGTTGAAGCCTTCACTCACCCTGACCACACGTGTGAGCTCGTTAAACTTCTTCCTGCACTGTGTGGGTCCAGTGCTGCCCGTGATGTGGCGTGTCACCTCTGTCCACATAGTCCGGCAGACTTGTGGCGAGGGCCTCCTGCCCGTTGCCGGGTACAGGACCCGCCCGCCTTCTCTCCACCGCTAAAGCCAAAGCCTCATCGGAAAACCTCCAGGCTCTCTCTCTGGGGTGACGATCTGCCATCAGCATTTGTAAATAAGTGCTCCTTCTCCTTGTCCTTATGGTTGTTGAGGCAGCTGCACACCCAACAATACTGAGAATGAGGAGCTGCAGAATCAATTAACCTCCCCTTTAAATAGTGAAAAGAGCCTATGGCAATCATTACTTGCGTTTAGACTGTCCCGATATGGGTCCATCTTTTCAGTGTAACGCCAATGAGCTTGGGTTTTTAGATGAGAATCATGACTGCAATCATTTTAATGAGGAGTGAGGACGAATTTTGCGTGCAGCCTAGATGATTTTCAGGTGGCGCTACTTAACCATTTTTAGTCTAAACACTGCCCATTTCTTGGCTATAATGAATTTCTAGCCCTATAATCTTTGGAGCAGGAGTGGATTAAGTAACGTCTGTATCCTTGGGACCCCCACCACTGTACTGCTAAACTGCAGGACCTCCAATTCAATGTTGTCAAACCAGAGGACACTCTCCTACTTCTAAACCCCAATACTGTAAAACCTCAGAACCCCACTACAGTGCTGCTAAGCCCCAGGACCCCTTCCCCAGTTCGGCCAACCCTCAGAATCCTCACCTCAGTGCTGCCAGAATCCAGGACCTCCACTGTAGTACTTTGTCAAACTGCAGGACCCCAAATGCCAGTTCTGCAAACCCGTGACCACCCTCTTGATGCTACCAAAGTCCATGATCCCTCTCTTGCACCCCTCCCCCTGCCCCCCATGCTGCTGGGTGTGCCTTGCTCACCACCTTGCTGTGTATCCTGCACTTAAAAGAAAAGGTAACAGGTAAGAATTGAGCACATAGGTAAAGGAACATAATTAATAATTTCCAGCATCTGCAGTATTTTCTTTTTGTATAATAATTAATCCCACTGATTCAAAGTTTTCTTGAAAAATTATGAAGAATTGAGTAATTTGATCCTGAAAGACAGACAAAAATCATAGAATACCATGTAATAAAAGCACTTAACTTATTCAGTCATCTCAAATCTGTAGTCCTGAAAACACATTATACTTTACATGGCATTAAACAGTTTATCCTCCCACTCGTCCTGAGCAATGCCTAGTATATATTTTGAAAAGTAAGACAATCAGACTTTGTCACACATGCAAATATTTGTTACAATTGAGGGGGGGGGAGAGAGTATTAAAACTAGGGCGAAATGCAGTCATTTCCTGCTGGTCTTGTCTGACCCTCAGGAGGAGCTAGGAGCCTACAAATCTACAGAGAAATTTTTTCAACTGAAAATAACCTGTAATTGACCTCGAGATTTACCCAAGAGCAATTATCGGCCTGATATTTGCACCCAGATACACTTGCGATCGGGACGCAAATCAAATAAGAGGCCTTAAAGACCTTTGGGCATAAGTGAGTTACGTCATGTACAATATGTCCAAATCTCCCCTCTTTTGTTTTACCATTGTCTCTTGATCCCTCCGCCTGTAATCTGGCTCCGGCCCCAGAGCCTTATATGCTTGCTCAGAGGCTCTCTTCAAATTACAACTAGATTTTCAGACGTAGCAGGAAACGGTCATTTTTCTGGTATTTTACTGCAATTTTTTGAGCCTTTTCTTTTTACTTATCCTCACTGAGATCTGCACTGTATTTTCTCTTTGAATGCATTTTCATGGCATGCGTATAAGTCACATTAAAAATTGAACCAGCTTCCCCAATTGCTGTGCCTGATGTGTATGGATGATGGTTAAATGAGTTGAAAGTTTCATTTTTATATTTAAAGAAGAAATGTATGGTGTGCGTTTGGCGCTTTCCTTGGGCCCCGAGGATTCCCGCCCCATTTTATGTTCCGGCATATTCTAATGCATTCACAGGAAATTGAATTTGACATTGGCAGAATTGGCACGGGAATGGGCGCATTGTCGGGTCTAAACTCTGGGTTGTGCCCACAGAGGAAATTCCAGGCATCCTGTAATTCACCAAGATGTGTCTATTTAGCAACTAGTTCTTGTGGCCATAAACAGACACAGCTCCATCTTAGCTATAGAATGCTTTATGTATTACATGCAGGTATAATGCTCTAATAGCAGCACACCCTCTAACTTTGCATATGCAGTGTCACAGGCGATCTCCTAATTGTTTTGTATACACACTACTTCTGGTAATTCAAAGCTTTTTTTGGGGCGAAAATTTGAATTATCCAATAATTTGAATGAAGCAATGTAAATAACTCTGCAAAGTGGAATTTGGTGCTAAAATATTTGAATTATCAGATAAGTTAAATTAAATGACTTTGAATTAAAACTAAACCAACCATTTATAACTACTGGCCCAATGCTGATAGACTGGAAATCAGTTTCCATGGCTGTGCTTATACTGAATACCAAGTATACTGGCAAAAATAACGGTTAGGCCTCCGCTGTAGTATTGTGTTCAATTCTGGGCACCACACTTTAGGAAGGATGTCTAGGCCTTAGCGAGGGTGCAGAAGAGATTTACTGGAATGGTACCAGGGATGAGGGGCTTCAGTTATGTGGAAAGACTGGAGAAGCTGGGGTTGTTCTCCCTGGAGCAGAGAAGGTTAAGAAGCGATTTGATAGAGGTGTCCAATATCATGAAGGGTTTTGAAATAGTAAATAAGGAGAAACTGTTGCCAGTGACCGAGGTTGGCAACCAGAGGACACAGATTTTAGATGATTGGCAAAAGAACCAGAGGCGACATGAGGAAAAACTTTTACGCAGCGAGTTGTTGTGATCTGGAATGCACTACCTGAAAGGATGGTGGAAGCAGATTCAATACTAACATTCAAAAGAGAATTGGATAAATACTAGCAGGGAAAAAATTACAGGGCTGTGGGGAAAGAGCAGGGCAGTGGGACTAATTGGCTAGCTCTACAAAAGAGCCAGGCACAGGCACGATGGGCCAAATGGCTGCCTTCTATGGTGTATCATAGATCCCTTAAGGATTCTTTTATAAATACTTAGCATTATTATTGTTTTGTCACTTCAGAAGCAGTTAGCAGGAACAGTGTTAACATGTCAGATTTTACTTTCTTTAGCAAAATACTGCAGATGCTGGAAATCTGAAATAAAAACAGAACATGCTGGAAATACTCAGTAGGTCAGGTAGCATCTGTGGAGCGAGAAACAGTAACATTTCAGGTTGAAGGCCTTTTGTCAGATCTGGCATTT
Source organism: Squalus acanthias (assembly GCA_030390025.1). Taxonomy (NCBI): domain Eukaryota; kingdom Metazoa; phylum Chordata; class Chondrichthyes; order Squaliformes; family Squalidae; genus Squalus; species Squalus acanthias. The sequence continues at coordinate 148,262,435 of CM059429.1, forward strand.
TTTGGACAGCGGGTTCTAGTAGTGGTTCTGCTGTCGCCATTTACAGCTCCTGTAGACCCATCTTTTTTGTTTCTTTTACTTGTCCCATTACCATCCCCTTTTGCCTTGCACCATCATCCCTTTTTTGTCCTTTAATCACTCCTGTTTTCCACCCCATCACAGACTTTCCCTTTTGTTCTTTCCTCCCCTCCCCCTGCCTCTGTACTTGCTTAAAACCTGTTGCATCTCTTGCCAGTTCTGACGAAGGGTCTTCGACCTGAAACATTAACTCTGTTTCTCTCTCCACAGATACTGCCTAACCTGCTGAGTATTTCCAGCATTTTCTGTTTTTGTTTTACTTTCTTTATCTTTTGTTATTTACCATTATTGCCCCTCTTCAAACATCCTTAAACTATAATGCACAGCCTAAGTGTTATGTTTCTTTAATAATAATTCCTCCTGAGAAACCTTATTGTTTAAGGGATAAAGATGATTTTTAACCAAGAGTAAGGCTGTTTTCAGAAATAATATTACTTCACAGCAGTGAAATGCTGCTTGTTCTTGGTATAGATCAAAATAATTTGCTTGCATTGTCACATGAAAAAGAGAATTTGATCTAACAGATTTCTTTTAAAAGGTCACTTTTTTTGTTTTGCTTGGGAGGAAGTAAAGCTTTTATCCCAATGGCATAATCGTTGGGCTTCAATGCAGTTTTATGTTAATTGCTTCGAATCTGTGAAATGAGCGAGGCTTGTCAAATGTTTTTTTTTTTGCTACGATGTTGAAAGGAGCGAGATACCATAATTAAAGTCACAACATTTCTAGTGATTTGCACAATATTTGTTACAATACTTTTAGTTATGGTAGTTCTTTAAATAAAAAACATTCTTGATCTCTTCCCAACATTTCCTGGTCCACCATTCTGGAATCAAGTTTCCAAGAAACTAGGCTATTCATGTATTTAGCCCAGCACTACAGTATATATTTGAATGTAAATAATCATGATTTAAATGAAAAAAAAATAGCATGCCAATAGACAATGCTGCGAGTAAACATTCCCTTGATTCATAATTATAAATACCTTAATTGGGCTACATATAACTCCTAGAAATGCATTTGGCTTTCTTGCCAGAAATTATGGTAACCTAATATTCTTAATCTGCAGTTGTCTTCCCTCGCAAAAGCCTCTTGCTGAGGCTTAACCTAATGAGAACTGGAACGGCATGTTCAGTATCAAAATCTAATGAGAAGGATACCATATCTTGGTTGGGGGGGAGGAGGATTCTGAGAATACTGTGAATACAAATGTATTCAGTGCTCCAATAGTCTCCTTTATTTCCATTCAATAAACATGTCCTGCTTTAAAAACATACCGAGAGGTGCGTGTTGTAAGGGGTCAAATGTCTTTCAGCCATCTGAGAATTAAAACAATGATGTGACCTGTTGAACAAAGTATTTCTGCAGTGAATTTAGACAAGGTTGCCAGACCGCTAGCTAATGGCAATTGTTTTTTTCAAGTCGTAAGATGATGACGTGTGGCAAATGGTTTCTAGGAGACATGGAGGCACTGTGTTGCGGATATAAATAATAGAGCTGATTTTCTGAATTTAGACTGCCAGCGGGGAGTCTTGCCCGGCGATTGCACAGATCAAGAAATTGTGGGTGTGCTGCCCACAATTTTCCATCCTTTAATTTTAACGTTAAAAATCGGCTGTTAAATATAAATAAAGGCGAGAGAGAGGTGCCAATTCTTTTTATATAAAAAAAAATCAGACTGAAGTACGGAAGAAGCAGATGAACTTCAATTGTAATTTTACAAGTGATTTAAATATTTTGTACAAGCTGATTTGTTGAGGAATAAGAGATTTTTTTTCCCCCCTTGTCTTTCAGGCCTGGGAAGCATGAAGAGACGCCGATGCCTTAAACTGTTGGTGGTGGTGGTTTTCTTTTTGTTCTCCTATTACTTATTTTATGACAAAATGAAATCCAGTGGGTATGTTATTTTTCTAATGCTTATCTGTGTAATTTATAATATATTGATGTATAACTTTTTTTAAAGTGGAACACTGCTCATGCCAGAATATATTTGTACATTGAGCAAACCGGAGCTGCATCTTTTCACATACCTGTAGCCTAATCTCGTGTTCTAAGCAGTATATGCTACAGTGAAGGATGCAATCCTCTCTCCATTATTTGTTTTGTTTCAGAGATTGGTAGAATGAAACAAAACACACCTGGGTTGAGCGATTGATACATAATCCTTTTTTTTTAAAGTTTTCTTTCAGCCTTCTCCACATACTGCTGCAGTAAACAAAAGTTTCCACCCGGGGAAATCACGAGGCCATCACTCAGAAAACACACTGACGTCATGGGCCAGAAATTCGGCTCTCCGGCTTCCCATAGGTGCAAGGATCGCGCGCATACTTGCCTGCCGTTGTGCTTCGGGCCCGTGAGGACTTCGGCTCCTGGGCCTCCTGCAGCTGCCAGCGCGCAGTGCTTGCGTATCCCAGCGGCGCAGTTAGTTCGAAGCGTCCCCTGGGATCACGTGGGCCATGGAGAGCCAATCGGAGCAGGGAATCTCCATTCATAGATTTTGACAGGAAGACATGTCAAATCTATGAATAGAGATCACCCCCCAAAACCTAACTAAAACTTCAAATATTTAAAAAAAAAAATCACATTTTTAAAATAACTAAATTACATAAATTAACTACATTAAACAAAAATTTAAATTTTTGAAAAAATTAATTACACTTTTTAACGGTGCTAAAAATAAACTTACCTTTCTTTAAAGTATGTAAAAAAAGATAAACCTGTTGATAAAATGTTTAAATTGTACTTAATTCACCACTTACCTTGTTAAAAGCAGGCCTTGCGCCTCCTTTTTTCCTGCGCAACTTCTCCGTACTTACCCTCATGGAGAAACCTGAAAAAAACAAAGTTCGCTGCGTGCGCGCTGCCTCTCCGGCGCACGCGGTTGACCCTCGAACCCCTTCTTTCACGAGACTGGAAGTTCCCGTTTCCCGTGCATGCGCAGTGCATGTGCGAAACCGGCACTTCCGGTGGCCCTACGGGTGAGTACACAGCGCGTACTCACCCGTGGAGACCTGAATTTCTGCCCCATGATTTGACCTAATCTCACTCGTTGATGTAAAAGATGCTACTCTCAACTTGGCAGGTTTACTCAAGCATCATTCTTGTGTTGAACAGTTTAAATATTGTGCTTTCTTTCTTTTTCCCCCTCATGCTTTTTTAAGAATTATTTTCTAGGTGTATGCTTAATGGTTTGGTGCTGATGCTATTCCTTAGTGCACAGTATCGATCTGTGCTTCACCTGTCCCTGTCCAGACATAAGAATTAGGAGCAGGAGTAGGTCATATGGCCCTTCGAGCCTGCTCTGCCATTCCATAAGATCATGGCTGATCTTCGACCTCAACTCCACTTTCCCGTCCGATCCCCATATCCCTTGATTCCCCTAGAGTCCAAAAATCTATCTATCTCAGCCTTGAATATACTCGACGACTCAGCATCCACAGCCCTTTGGGGTAGAGAATTCCAAAGATTCACAACCCTCTGAGTGAAGAAATTCCTCCTCATCTCAGTCTTAAATGGCCGACCCCTTATCCTGAGACTATGCCCCCTAGTTCTAGACTCTCCAGCCAGGGGAAACAACCTCTGAGCATCTACCCTGTCAATCCCCCTCAGAATCTTGTGTTTCAATGAGATCACCTCTCATTCTTCTAAACTCCAGAGAGTATAGGCACAGTCTACTCAATCTCTCCTCATAGGACAACCCTCTCATCCCAGGGATCAATCTAGTGAACCTTTGTTGCACTGCCTCTAAGGCATATATGTCCTTTCTCAGATAAGGAGACCAAAACTGTGCACAGTACTCCAGGTATGGTCTCACCAAAGCCCTGTACAATTGTAGTAAGACTTCCTTACTCATGTATTCCAACCCCCTTGCAATAGCTAACCAGACCATTGGTTAGCACTTTTGACGAATACCTGTGTTACTCTCATCGTCCTAAGGAGGGTTGTGGAACTTTAGTGCCATTGGAGTGAATGGTAGTGGGTATCTTGGCTACAATATGTAAGGCATACCACACTTACATGAGATCTGACTTCCTTGACTTCTTTTGAGGAAGTGACATCCCAGATGGATTGTGGTAAACCTCATGATGTGTTGCAGCTGAACTTCCAAAAGGCATTTGGCAAAGTTCCACTTAAAGCTATTAGTTGGGCTCAAACCTCCTGGGAATTCAAAGTAAGTATTGGGTATGGATGCTAGCAGTGACTTAGACATTGGTATTCTGTCTGATTTTCTGGGCCAATAGGAACATCCATTATAAGACGTGAAACCCAGTCTGGAGAGGAATATATGGAAGAAGCTGCAATGTCCAAACAATTAATACCTGGTTTCCCAGCTGTAACACTGATAAAATCTTGCACTCGTTTGTCTGTTTACTTCAAACATAGTGGTTGGAATATTAAGGAACCCTCATGGTATAAATCACAAGCACTGGCTGCTGGTTTTAGCTTCTGGCAAAATTCACATCACCTACTTGCTATTTCATCTTAACGATCTAGAAAAGCGACAAACCTAACTTCTATTTTAAGGTGCTGTTGCTTGTCAAATACTGTGAAGCATGGTTCTGAAGTATATTAAGCCCCTTGTGGATTGATTCTCGTTCTATTAAGTATTGTGCTGTTTGAGCTTTGCTGACTAATTTATGTGATTAGGAGAGCACGGCGTGCATCCCACAGTTTACCATGGTAGGGGTTAATTGGTAAACCTGGGCACACTAGCCTTTACACAGCAGTAAATAAAGACACAAGTTCATTTGTTTTGTTTCAGAGATTGGTAGAATGAAACAACACACACCTGGGTTGAGAGATTGATACATAATCTGTTTATGGAAATTGCTATCTAGCAAGTGTTAGGAAAAAGCTCAAACTAACAGGAACCTAGTGAGGCATAAGTCTCTGATGTTGGCACCTAAGGGAATGCCATATTATCTCTCTCGAATTGTTTGTTCCAACACCAGTCAGGTTAGATTCCATAGTGTCTCAGGCAATGAAATAACAGCTCCCCATCAACCCTCGGGTGGCAGGTTTTTGTGATGCTGCCATATCAACCGAACCAATGGGTAAGCCCTTGTTCTGACGAAGGATCATCGACCTGAAACGTTAATTCTGTTTCTCTCCCCACAGATGCTGCCTGACCTGCTGAGTATTTCCAGCATTTTCTGTCTTTATTTCAGATTTCCAGCATCCGCAGTACTTTGTATTTGTAATGGTAAGCCCTCTTGGCCTTCTGGCTCTGTTTCAGGATCAATCACAAATGGGACTCTTGCATCTACTGCAATACTGAAGCTATCTCCAAGAAGCTTGGCTTTCTTTTTCATGCCTTACATTTATTTTTCCATCAACAATTCTTAACTTTTTGCAAAGCCCAACTTTTTGTCTCAAGACTTGAATACTGCTCTTATATCTGGGAGGCTTCTCTAACCCATTGCTTAAACACCTAGACAGGACAGAAGACAAAGCTTGTTGTCTGATAGCTGATCCCTTCCTTGCCTCTTAGCTCTTGCCCCTCCTCTCTTTTTCTCCTCTCTCCTCCTCCTCCCCCCCCCCCCCCCCCCCCAAATAAAAACCGGATCTATCTGGTTTTTATGATAAGTGCTCATTTGATTTTTTTTAAATTCCTGCTAAGATCCAAAATGAAGTCTTGCTGCCCTCAGTATTTCTTTTCTTTTACAATCTTCAGGCTTGGTGTCACCTAACCAATACATCTTGATTCTCGTCTTGCCTTGCTTCTTTCAAATTTGGTGTTAGCCCTATACAATGGGCCTTGGCCCTTCACATTGGTTTCTAAATAATAAAAAAGCTAGTTTTTCCAGAAGTAAGCTGTAAGTAGGGTTCCCAACCATTGGGCCGGAGTCTACCGGGATGGGTGACTGGTCTCTCGAGCACTGCAGCTGGTGACGCGGAGGGGGGGGGGGGGGGGAGAAACAGTCCTTGTATGCGCTGTTTGGCTCGCAAACAAACCCTTTCTGGTCTCCCAGCTATTCAGAACGCACCGCTTAATTGCAGGTTGTGAGGATGATGGCATCGGAACCAATGAAAATCCCCTGGAAACTGCGTCCTGAGAGAGGGAGAGAATCACAAACTGGGGGGTGGGTGGGGGGGAGAATCACAAACTGGGGGGTGGAGAGAAACTCAAACTGGGGTAAGGAGAGGGAGGGAAAGTTCATGTTGGCCGGTGCTGTGCGCTGTTGTATAATGTGTTTTGTTACAGGAGTCAGGCAGATTTGGTGCTACTCCCTGAGGACCGAGGCTCCCATGGGCTTCAGTGGTGGGGTGTGAGAGTCAGTGAATTAAATTAGGTCTGGTTTTGGTTTTATTTATTATTTTTATAACTTGCTGTGTATTTTAAAAAGACACAAAATTGTACAAAAACTTTAGTTAGAAGTTACTTATAGCGATTCAGTAGCAAAATACTGCGGATGCTGGAAATCTGAAATAACAACAGAAAATGCTGGAAACACTCAGCAGGTCAGGCAGCATCTGTGGAGAGAGAAACCGAGTTAACGGGCTCGATTTTAAAAGGCCTGAGGAGGTGGGTTTGGAGGCAGGTCGGCAGCGAAAAAATGGCTTCAGTCTGCCATCCCGCACCCACCCGATTTTCCTGAGTGTCTGGTCAGCCGCTCTCAAACTGACCTGACTGGTGGGACAGTTAGTTAAGGCCTGTTAACTGCCTTGCTAATCCTATTTTTATAGTGGTTTCCCATTTTCGTGCTTCTGGCTCCTGTTTGCCGTCTTGTCAGAAACAGGCCAGCTGCAAGGAGACGAGTTGCTGGAGGACATGATTTGGAGTCATTGGTGCCGCACTTTAAAAGCGCTCCTGTAACATGGCTGATATTCAAATGCAACAACTTTGTTGTTGGAGGTTTGGGATAAGATTTTGCAACTCTACTGACCTTGTGACTGGTCAAGCTGACAGCCATCTGCAGTGTGACCTGATTGGAATAATTTCAGGCCACTTCAACTGTGCGCTTGCAAGCTTCTTGCCTTAATTGAAATCTATAGCAACGGGATGGGAACCATTTATATCCTCTCATCCTGGTCATCAGATTCGGAGGAAGAGCAGCCGCAGCAGCACCACAACCACCAGCACCAGGAACGCCAACCTCCTCCTCACTCTCCTGATGCTGAACAGGGCGGAGAGCGTCAGTGCAGGGCTGCACCTTGCCGCAGGAGATACCTCCAACGCAGGGTTTACAGGCAAGAGGTCAGCATGACTGAGCAGCAGTGTCAAAGGAGGCTGAGACTTTCGAGAGACGTAGTCCTGACATCTGCGCAATGCGGCACCAACGCCTGGAGCCCAGAGGAGCGGGTGGATACTCCTTACCAGTTGCTGTCAGTCACCACTGCACTCAACTTCTTTGCTTCAGGTTCCTTCCAGGGATCAGCTGCAGACATCAGCGGGATCTCCCAGTCAGCCGCACACACCTGCATCACGCAGGTCGCCGATGCCTTCTTTGCAGAGGCGCACAATTACATCCACTTCTCCACGGATGGCCCAAGTGTGACGGCGCGTACGGTTGGCTTTGCCAATATAGCAGGCTTGCCAATGGTGCAGGGCATCGTAGACTGCACACATGTAGCCATTAGGGCCCCCTATCACAACCCAGCTATATTTGTCAACCGCAAGGGATTCCACTCCCTGAATGTCCAGCTGATCTGTAACCACAGGAAGATCATCATGCATGTTTGCGCAAAGTACCCTGGCAGTTGCCTTGACTCATTCATCCTGCGGCAGTCTACTGTACCTCAGCTCTTCCATCCGCTAATCCAACTTTCCGGATGGCTGCTTGTTGACTAGGGCTATGCCCTGAAAAAGTGGCTTATGACACCGATGAGGAGGCCATCAAATGAGGCTGAGGAGCAGTACAATGTGAGTCACAAACCATCGGCTTGCTCAAAATGCGCTTCCGATGCCTCGACAGATCTGGAGGAGCCTTGCAGTATGCACCAGCCAGGTTGTCCAGAATCATCGTGGTCTGCTGTGCCCTGCACAACATCGCACAGCAGCGCGGCTTAATGCTGCCGGATGAACAAGTGGCTCAGCGCACAGCCTCCTCGGAGGAAGAGGACGGGGAGCGACGCCTTGCGGGGCCAGATGTGGCCAATCCAGCGGCAGGCGACCACATTGCTGGCCATCAGGCAAGGGATGCGCTCATCTATGCCAGGCTCGCGTAAGCTTACGCTTCAACCACAGGTGGCTGGCATATGGAGATGAATACAAGTCCGACATTCTCAAAACCCCAGGCATCATCTGTCCAATAAACGGTGGTTTGCGCTCAGTGTCACCACCAACATTCTACATGGAATTCGCCCTGAGCCCTCACTCTTCAAGTCAGAGTTATACAGCACAGAAAGAGGCCTTTCGGCCCATCGTGTCTGCGCCGGCCATCAAGCCTTGTCTATTCTAATCCCATTTTCCAGCACTTGGTCCGTAGCCTTGTATGCTATGGCGTTTCAAGTGCTCATCTAAATGCTTCTTGAATGTTGTGAGGGTTCCTGCCTCTACCACTCTTTCAGGCAGTGAGTTCCAGATTCCAACCACCCTCTGGGTGAAAAAGTTTTTCCTCAAATCCCCTCTAAACCTCCTGCCCCTTACCTTGAAACTATTCCCCCTGGTTATTGACCCCTCTACTAAGGGGAAAAGTTCCCTATCTATGCCCCTCATAATTTTGTACACCTCAATCGGGTCCCCCCTCAGCCTTCTCTGCTCTAAGGAAAACAACCCCAGCCTGTGCAGTCTCTCTTCATAGCTGAAACTGCTCCAGCCCAGTTAACATCCTGGTGAATCTCCTCTGCACCCTCTCTAATGCAATCACATCCTTCCTATAGTGTGGCGACCAGAACTGCACACAGTATTCCAGCTGTGGCCTAACTAACGTTTTGTACAGCTCCATCATAACCTCCCTGCTCTTGCCTTCATTAGCCGAGGCATAGAATATAAGTATCCCATATGCCTTCTTAACCACCTTATCTACCTGTCCTGCTGCCTTCAGGGATCTATGTACATGCACACCAAGGTCCCTCTGATCCTCTGTCCTTCCTAGGGTCCTACCATTCATTGTGACTTCTTGAACTTCCATTTCCCAGAACACAGAGGCCACACGTTAGGTGATCTCAGCAGATCATTAAACCTTTTTTGACACTGAACCCATGTGCATCTGCACACAGACCTCGAATTCACCTCCTCAGCAATTTGCAGCCAAGCTGCCTTGGTTTGCTGAGGAGGCCTCCTCCTTCCGTTTCCAGGGAAGAGGACCTCCTGACGTCCTCTAACTCCCTCCACAAGAGCATGGAGGGAGCCCTCATTGAACCTGGCTGCAGCCTTAGTTTTTGGGGCTGTCATTCCTGCAGCAGCCAGCACCTTTTTAAGAGGAAAAACCTAATGCTTTTGCAAAGGGGACATGGCCCCTTTTAAATTTTTACTCAAACAACTCGTCATCAGAGGCGAGAATCTGACATGCTCCAAGCAATTGCCTGGAGGGACCCGCACGTTGGCCGTAACGAGGCCAGTCAAGGTAAAATCGTAACTGCCGGGTGGCGGCATCCGGGAGCAGGTCCGAAAGCTGCAGAGCACCGGGCCCGCCCTCAACCCGCCTCCATTAATAAAATCGCGGCCAACGTTTCAGGTCTGTGATCCCAGAGGAGCAGACTGTTGCTGAGCCTTCCCAGGCTCCCAAACCCAGAGGACGCCCGCCAAAGGCGTCTAAGCAGGTGCAGCATGGAAGTGAGCAAGGTGCCTCAACATCTGCTGAAGCCCCAGGGGAAGTGTGTGCGGCCGACTGGGAGATGCTGCTGATGTCTGCTGCTGATCTTTGGAAGGACCCTGACGCAAAGAAGTTGACTGACAGCCACTGGTAAGGAATGTCCACCCGCTCCTCTGGGCTCCAGGTGTTGGTGCAGCATTGTGCAGATGTCAGCGACTACCTCTCTCAAAATTCTCAGCCTCCTTTGGCACTGCTGCTCACTCATGTTGAGGAAACTCATCCTCGACCTGTAAACCCTGTGTTGGGGGTATCTCCTGCGGTGTGGTGCAGCCCTGCATTGACTCCCTCTGCCCTGTGCATCATCAGGTGGCTGAGGAGAAGGTTGGCGCTCCTGTTGTTGCTGCTACTATTGTGCCTGGTTCTGCTGCTGCTGCGGCTGCTCTTCCTCCGATTCTGAGGACCAGGATGAGCGGATATAAATGGTTTCCATTCTGCTGGTATATATCTCAGTTGAGGAATAGATGTTATAAGCGCTCAGTCAATGTGGGGAGAGGGTTTTCCAAGGAGGTCACCGTGCATATGGATCTCAGCTTAAACACTTACAAGCTCAATAGACCTGCAAAAAGTGTTCCAAAACCTCAAACACAAAGTTCTGGCATCTGAAAATCAGCCATGTTGCAGGTCTGCTTTTATGCTGCAGGTGCAGCTGTCAAGAATTCAGCGAGTTGCTGAACCAGGCACAATCAGCTGGCGTGTTTGTCGCACGACGTACAACACGCTGAAAATGTAATAAAATGGGAAGAGTCTCTTAAAATCAGATTATCTTGTTAACTGCCTTAAATGCCTCTCCCGTCGTTTGGTGTCGGGTCTGATCGGGACTCGCAGACCCGACACTTTGCAAAGTTGCGTGGAGGTGGGATGGCGGCAGGTTCGCAGCCCGCCGTCAATCATTTAGATTTTCACTCCTGACCCACCTCCAAACCTGCCCTCTGAGTGCCGGCAAAATCACGGCCCTTGAATCTGTGTCCTCTGGCTCTCGACCCTTCTGCCAATGGGAACAGTTTCTCTCTCTCTACTCTGTCTAGACCCCTTTGAACACCTCCATCAAATCTCCTCTCCACCTTCTCTGCTCTCAGGAGAACAACCCCAGCTTCTCTAGTCTATCCACATAACTGAAGTCCCTCATCCCTGGAATCATTCTTGTAAATCTTTTCTGCACCCTCTCTAAGGTCTTCACATCCTTCCTAAAGTGCGGTGCCCAGAATTGGGCACAATACTCCAGTTGAGGTTGAACCAATGTTTTATAAAGGTGGTTCATAACTTCCTTGCTTTTGTACTCTACGTCTCTATTTATGAAGCCCAATATCCTGTATGCTTTTTTAACCGCTTTCTCAACCTGCCCTGCCACCTTCAATGATTTGTGCACATATACCCCCAGGTCTCTCTGTTCATGCACCCACTTTAGGATTGTACTTTTAGTTTATATTGCCTCCTCGTTCCTCCTACCAAAATGTATCACTTCTCACTTTTCTGCATTAAATTTTATCTGCCACGTGTCCGCCCATTTCACCAGTCTGTCTCTGTCTTCTTGAAATCTGTCCCTATCTTCCTCCACTATTTATTATACTTCCAAGTTTTGTGTGATATGCAGATTTTGAAATTGTGCCCTGTATTCCCAAGTCCAAGTCATTCATTAATATATATCAAGAAAAGCAGTGGTCCGAGTACCGACCCCTGGCGAACACCACTGTATAGCTTCCTCCAGTCCGAAAAGCAACCATTCACCACTACTCTGTTTCCTGTCACATAGCCAATTTCGTATCCGTGCTGTCACTGTCCCTTTTTATTCCATGGGCTTCAACTTTGCTGGTAAGCCTATTATGTGGCACTTTATCAATCGCCTTTTGGATCCTGTGATCAAATGTCACATGATCAAACCTCCAGGAATATGTCAAACCAGAGTTGGCAACTCTAGCTGTATTAGCAGGCATGGACAAGCTTGGCTCCAGATGATCTTATCGTTGGCATAGAGAGGAGAGTTGCTTTATGCTTTTCTGTAGTTTCCAGTGATCCCTTTTTATTAAATCCCATTTCATTAAATGGTTTTTAAATGTATATTTTGATGGCGGTCACCTAGCAATCGCTTAAGAATCCCAAACTGAGCAGTTCCAGTTCGTGTGCCGTTCTGCATATCAGATTTTGCCAAAAGGGCTTAAAACAGGCGTTAGGCCCCTCATTTACATGTAATGAGGGCCTAACGCCAGATTTAGGTAGCCACCGGGGACGCCTGAAAAATAGTCCAACCCGATATCGGGTCTGACGCCTTTTAGGTGTCCTTTGGGCATGGGATTTTGGTCCCCGAATTGTCCAATTTCTAGCCCATTAAAGCATCTAATGCACAGATGCTGATGACTTGCTGAGTGTTTCCAGCATTCTTGGTTTGTTTTTAATTTTAACCTTACCTTTAATTCCTTTTCTGAATATCTTAAATTTGTTTCCACTCATGATCATGTACTTACCAGTATAGTTACACTTTGTTTCGAAGTAAAGCAATTTTTAAATTAAAAAAAAAACCCAGAATGCCTGGTTGTTTCTAACCCTGGCCCAGAATTCATAAGCATTTCCCAATCTGAAAAGTTCTGTTGTCAAATGACAATTGAACTCTGATTGGCCTGAGGCTACATTTACTTAATAATTAGTCATAGTGCCCTTAAAGGAACACATTCACTTTAGTAATACAATAATACTTTCTACATTACATGGTGTAGTGCTTCTGTCCTTGCAAGCAAAGCCCTGGGAGACCTACCAATACATAGGTAGCTGAATGTTGGCTGCCTTCTTTGAGAAAATAACTAAAATATCCGCTTAAAGCAGGCTGCTTTTGTGTATGGGGCAGGAAGGGAGCGTCATATGGCCAAGTCACTGATGTCGCAATACCTTATTTCCTAGTGGTTTTCACAATAGCAGCTTGACACTTCTGCAGTTTGCTGGAGTGAAGAAGACTGAAGATGACCTTTACAATGTAAGTCATTTAATTAGTCTGAGGGAAAAACTAGTTTTTTAAATAGTTGAGCATTAAGGAGTATAAATGTCCTCTAAGGAGTAACTGTTTCAGTTATTTTTAAAATCAGAGCAGACTGCTACTTAGTGCAGTGAATGCTAATTTGGTGGAAATGCTCAAAGGAAATGGACAGATTTTGATCTCAGTTGAGGGAAATGGACTTGGTATCGGCAGGAGAGAGATGAAAAGTAGCCTGTGAAGGATCTAAATAGTGATTTGAAATGATGGTGTGAGTTGAAAGGAGTTTTCCTACTACTTTGTATTCTTTATTGCTTAAGGTATTCAACCCATTGTTTATTTCCAGATATAACAGTTTGGTAAGGACGATATGTAAGTCATAGGATGTTGAGAGCTCTGTATCCGAGATAGGGATACAACTTTAAGAAATTATATAAAAGATGGTATAGCGTTAAGAAATCATTGACCTTAATTGCCTTTAATCAGGAACGACTCCCAACCTTTAAGAATAAAAGGCAGGGAAATGGTTCAGTTCAGAAAGGAACTGAGATAGAGGTAGGCTAGAAAGTAATGCCTATCCCCTGCCTTCATCGCTGCAAGTAAAGACACCACATGAGTGAATAAGCCTTACTTGTTTTAAGATCTAGTCTGTGTCTAATTGACCACTGGGTCCTGGGCCTGCATCAGCCTGTTACACGTGGTGTCAGAAGAGGAATTCTGGCACTCAGAGGCCAAGACCTACCATCATGGAGGAAATGCTGAGAACATTTATGCAGGTCACACTGACACAACAGGAGCAGACTAACAAGATTATGTAACCCCAACAAGAAACAAATCAGATCATGATGACTAGCGGAATGAACTGAGGGCGAGATCCAACATTTGATGCAGAGACTAGTGTCGGGAGGATCCAGGGCGACAGACCTGCAGCCTATCCGGCCTAGCTTGACATTACAGAAGATGACTCCGGATAACGCTGTTACCTTCTGGCCTTGGAATATTGTGAAGAATGAGAAAAGTGACCAAAAGAATAATGGGCAGGGTACATGGCTCCATTTCTGGTAGGAGATGCTCAAAGGCAAAGTTTGACTTGGAACCGATGGATGCAGCTGATTACCAGACGCTGAAGGGGGAAATGTTAGCCTGTACTGGAGCAACCCCAATGGTGAGAGCTCAGTAGTTTCAAGCCTGGGCCTATGAGGTGGGGAAACCTCCAAGATCACAGATGTACAACCTGATGCACCTGGCCAGCAATGGTTGCAGCCTGAGACGAATAACCTGGCAAAGATCGTGGAGCTAGTTGTCGTGAACCATTTCATCTGAGCTCTACCCCCGAACGTCAGGAGATGGGTTGGACAAGGCGAGCCGGCAGACACCCAGGAGTTTGTGGCCGTAGTAGAGCGACATCTGGTGGTGGAGGAACTGGCTTGTGATCGAGGAGGTGTCCCCTCCAGTACCTATGGCATCCTCCTAACCCAAAGAAACAGTGAGAACCTGGTAAAACTGTATGGGGGAAGGGGAGTGCAACAAGAACATAGTCATAACGGCACAGAAGGAGACCATTCAGCCCATCGAGTCCATGCCAGCTCTCTGTAGAGCAATCCAGTCAGTCCTATTCCCCCCCGGACATTACAACATCTTTGATAACAAAGTTAAAAATGTTAATAGATGGTTATGGTGTGATGGGTTAGGGCATATTGCAGGAACAACGCGCATTTATATAGTGCTTTTAACGTAGCAAAACGTCCCAAGTGCTTAGCAAGACCGTTGTCAATAAAACTTTTGATACCAAGCCACAGAATGAGATCAGGATAGGTGACCAAAAGCTTGGTCAAAGAGGTAGGTTTTAAGGAGCATCTTAATGGAGGCGAGAGATGTTGAGAGGTTTAGGATAGGGAATTCCAGAACTTTGGGCCAAGGCAGCTGAAAGCACGGCCGCCAACGGTGGAGCGATTAAAATTGGAGATGCACAAAACGGCAGAATTGAAGGAGCGCAGAGATCTTGAAAGTTGGTTGGGCTGGAGGAGGTTACAGAGAGAGTGCAGTATTACCTCACTACTACAGTGACTTTAGAGTATGATGGGAAAGTCAGGTGATTACTGCAGGGGTAGTTCCAGGCCTCCCTCAACCAGTGATCCTGGGAAAAGATCTTTTGGCATTTGAAACCCTTGTTAAAAATGAGGTCCAGAAGAGCCTGTGTTGTACATGGACACTAATGAGGCGTTAGCTCAATTTTTCTTTTGTGGTCCCTGACCTATTTCAGGTTACAGAGAGAGTGCAGTATTACCTCACTACTACAGTGACTTTAGAGTATGATGGGAAAGTCAGGTGATTACTGCAGGGGTAGTTCCAGGCCTCCCTCAACCAGTGATCCTGGGAAAAGATCTTTTGGCATTTGAAACCCTTGTTAAAAATGAGGTCCAGAAGAGCCTGTGTTGTACATGGACACTAATGAGGCGTTAGCTCAATTTTTCTTTTGTGGTCCCTGACCTATTTCAGGGAGTTGGGAAGAAACAAAAATCTAAAGGAGAGCGGAGGTGGGATAAAGCTCAAGAAACCATGAACAGGTCCCAACTATTTTAGTAGAAAATCAACTCGAGACCCCTCCCACTGTCAGACGCAGAGGGAGAAGGTTCCCGAACGGACCATCTTCGGATAAGGGAAGACTCCCTAGAGGAGTTTCCCATGAGTATTACAGATTTTAAATGGGAAAATGCTAATGACCCAGCTTTTCAGGATGTGAAAACCAAAGTGGTATTGGTTAATGGACACCCAGTAGACGGTAAAGTAAAAAGCCTTACTATATAATTCAGAATGATTTGTTGTACAGGGTGACCAGTGAGCATGGGGTAGAGATAGAACAATTATTGGTTCCAAAACCCTTTTGATGGCGGGTATTAAATCTGGCCCATAAGCACTTGTTAGGCGGACATCTCTGGGTAGAAAAAATCTTGCGATTATTTTTTTGGCCAGGGTGCTAATGTATTGTAATTCCTGTCCAGAATGTCAATTGGCAGGACCTAAGCCTCGTCTCCATGCTCCGTTAGTCCCCCTACCCCCATAATTGATGTACCTTTTGAACAAATTAAGAACATAAGAAATAGGAGCAGGAGTAGGCCATTTGACCCTTCGAGCCTGCTCCTCCATTCAGTAAGATCATGGCTGATCTTCTACCTCATTTCCACTATCCCCATATGCCTTGATTCCCTTAATATTCAAAAATCTTAAGGGATTTAATCTTAATCGTAATTGCTGTGGACCTGGTGGGGCCTTTGGAAAGGTCTGCCAACGGACAGCAGTATATTCTAGTAATAGTTGATTATGCAACCAGGTACTCCGAGGCTATTCCCTTATGGAACATGGCATCAAAAACCTTGCCAATAAATTGGCATGGGTATTTTCCAGGGCAGGAATTACAAAAATGATTCTGACAGATCAGGGCACTCCGTTTATATCCAAACTAATGAGAGACCGATTTGCGTTGTTAAAGATCAAGGCTCTACAAACCTATGTATATCATCCCCAGACCGATGGATGGCAGAGCGTTTCAATATATCTTTGAAGCATCAGACAGGGATGGCAAGAACTGGGATGCTTTGTTACTGTACTTGATGTTTGCAATTTGAGAAGTTCCCCAGGCCTCCATGGGGTTTTCACCTGCCGAGCTTCTCTATAGGAGACAACACCATGAGCTTCTCTATTATTAGAGAAGAATGGGAGGAAAAGAATAGCCCTTCGCTAACTAACTTGATTGAGTTTTTTGATGAGGTAACCGAGAGGGTTGATGAGGGCACTGCGGTTGATGTGGTGTATATGGACTTCCAAAAGGCGTTTGATAAAGTGCCACATAATAGGCTTGCCAGCAAAGTTGAAGCCCATGGAATAAAAGGGACAGTGACAGCATAGATACGAAATTGGCTAAGTGACAGGAAACTGAGAGTAGTGGTGAACGGTTGTTTATTGGACTGGAGGAAGTTACACAGTGGTGTTCCCCAGAAGTCAGTACTAGGACCACTGCTTTTCTTGATTACATATTAATGACTTGGACTTGGGTGTACAGGGCACAATTTCAAAATTTGCAGATGACACAAAACTTGGAAGTATAGTGAACAGTGAGGAGGATAGTGACAGACTTCAAGAGGACATAGACAGGCTGGTGAAATGGGTGGACACGTGGCAGATGAAATTTAACCCAGAAAAGTGTGAAGTGATACATTTTGGTAAGAATGAGGAGAGGCAACATGAACTAAAGGGTACAATTCTAATGAACAGAGAGACCCGGAGGTATATGTGCACAAATCATTGAAGGTGGCAGGGCAGGTTGAGAAAGCGGTTTAAAAAAGCATACGGGATCCTGGGCTTCATAAATAGAGGCATAGAGTACAAAAGCAAGGAAGTTATGATGAACCTTTATAAAACACTGGTTCGGCCTCAACTGGAGCATTGTGTCCAATTTTGGGAATCTCCACTTTAGGAAGGATGTGAAGGCCTTGGAGAGGGTGCAGAAAAGATTTACAAGAATGGTTCCTGGGATGAGGGACTTCAGTTACGTGGATAGACTGGAGAAGCTGGGGTTGTTCTCCTTTTAGAGCAGAGATGGTGGAGAGGAGATTTGATAGAGGTGTTCAAAATCATGAAGGCTCTAGACCGAGTAGATAGAGAGAAACTGTTCCCATTGGCAGAAGGGTCGAGAAGCAGAGGACACAGATTTAAGGTGATTGGCAGAAGAACCAAAGGTGACATGAGGAAAAACATTTTTACACAGCAAGTGGTTGGGATCTGGAATGCACTGCCTGAAAGGGTGGTGGAGGCAGAGTCAATTGTGGCTTTATAAAGGGAATTGGGAAAGTACCTGAAGGAAATTTTTTTTTGCAGGGCTACGGGGAAAGGGCGGGGGAGTGGGACTAGCTGAAGTTCTCTTGCAGGGGGCCGGCACGGGCTCGACGAGTTAAGGTGATTGGCAGAAGAACCAAAGGTGACATGAGGAAAAACATTTTTACACAGCAAGTGGTTGGGATCTGGAATGCACTGCCTGAAAGGGTGGTGGAGGCAGAGTCAATTGTGGCTTTATAAAGGGAATTGGGAAAGTACCTGAAGGAAATTTTTTTTTGCAGGGCTACGGGGAAAGGGCGGGGGAGTGGGACTAGCTGAAGTTCTCTTGCAGGGGGCCGGCACCGGCTCGACGAGCCGAATGGCCTCCTGTGCTGTAACCATTCTATGATTCTTCGCGGAATGTGGTGGAACACATCCTTTAAAATGAGAGAGAGGTTGTAGGCAGTCACTCCTATAATAAGGGAGCACTTGGAAAAGGCCCAAGAAAAGCAACGGATCTATTACACTAAGCAGGTCAGGGTGAGGCGGTTCCATTCAGGGCGACCGAGTTTTGCTTCTGCTTCTCGAGCCCGGGAGCAAACTAGTAGTTCAACAACAGGGCCCGTACAAAATTGTGGAACAAGTAGGGCCCGTAAACTACAAAGTCAGTCAGCCTGGGAGAAGACGGAAGGAGCAGATCTATCCTATTAATCTGCTAAAATCGTGGAGAGATCAGGAGACCCTTAAATCCGAGGCGGAGCCTCTTTTGGAAACTAAGACCCGAGAAACCAGGGAAGCTTACCTGGCCGAAAAACTGACTGCACAGCAGCGACTAAAACTGCTAAAATTAGTTGAAAGAAATGGGGCTCTTTTTAACCTCTCAACCCGGGAAAATTCATATTATTAAACGTTATATCGTATTGCCTCTGGGGATAATGGACATTATATCGTAATGCCTCTGGAGATAATGAACTCGGTGAAACCATACCGGATCCCCGAGGCGAAGAGACAGGAGGGTCTCCCAAGAGGTCAGGACAATGCTAGAGCTAAGGGTAATCGAAGAGTCTGTGAATGGTCAAACCCTATAGTTATGGTACCAAAACCTGATGGCTTGTGGAGATTCTGTAATTTTAGAAAATTAAGTGACTTATCTAAGTTTGATGCTCCCCCCATGTCTAGGGTGGACAAACTAATTGAACGACTGGAAATGCCAACTTCATGTCCACCTCTGACCTTACGAAAGGGTATTGGCAGATACCGTTAACAGATTCTGCCAAAGAAAATACCGCCTCTAACACGTGAATGTGTATACAGATACCTAGTGATGTAATTTGTGCTGCACTGGGCTCCTGCCACTTTTTCTGCGGCTAATGAATCGGATTTTGAGGCCTCGTGCTCAGCACGCCGTTGCATACCTAGATGATCTCATAATCTACAGCGGCGACTGGGAGTCCCATCAACAAAAATTAGAAGCGGTGCTGGATAGCCCAAGAAAGGCGAACGACATCGCCTCCGACAGTGCAGCAATCCCTCGGCACTGCACTGGAGTGTCAGCCTAGCTTTATGGGAGCCGGATATGGTCCGATGGAACCCTGGAGGGGAATCAGCATTTGTGGAGCTATGGGATGGGATGCCTTGTGTTCAGATCCAGTACTGATCGTTCCCGATTTCTCCCAGGATTTCATCCTCTAGATGGGCGCCTCAGATGTTGGGTTAGGGCAGTACTATATCGGGTTATCGAAGGGGCCGAGCGTCCCGTAATGTACCCGAGTAGAAAGTTGCTACCTTGAGAACGCAACTATGCTGTAGTTGAGAAGGAGTGTTTAGTGATCAAATGGGGGGTGAAGACACTAAAATACTATTTATTAGGGTGAACCTTCTGGCTGGTAACGGATCATGCACCCCTTAAGTGGATGCAGGCAAATGGGGAAAAGAATGCCCGGGTTACACGTTTTTTGTCCCTCCAACCATATGCCTTTACAGTTGAGCATAGAACCGGGTCGGCACATGGGAATGCAGGTGCTCTCTCCTGAACGTCATGTCTTACGACGTGAATCGCTCAAGCCCCTGGCTCTTTGCTGGCGGGGGGGGGAAGGAGGGAATATGTAAGAGTGAGAGAGGGAAGCTATGTAAGCCATAGGTTGTTGAGAGCTCTGTATCTGAGTTAGGGATACAACTTTAATAAGTTATATAAAAGGTGGTATAGCTTTAAGAAATTGTTGACCTTAATTGCCTTTAATCAGCAACGACTCCCAGCCTGTAAGAATAAAAGGCAGGGAAATGGTGCAGTTGAGGAGAGGAAGGGACTAAGGATGATAGAGGTAGGCTGGAAAGTAATACCTTTCACTGTCTTGTTCATTGCTGCAAATAAATACACCACATGAGTGATTTTAAACCTTACTTGTTTTAATATCTGGTCTGTGTGTCTTATTGACCACTGGATCCTGGGCCTGCATCAACTTGTTACACGTGGTGTTGGAAGAGGAATTTTGGCAAAATGTAGTTGTGGCTTCATAACATTTCAACTACTAGGATCCATTTTTCCCATTGTTTTCTTCTTTGTTGAGGTGTTGGCTGATGGTGAGATTATAGATCTGAGGGCAGTAGTGGAGGCCTTCTGGCACATTGTCAAGGGTCCAGTCTTCACGTGGGCCTGGACAATGAGTGGAGTATCAAGTTATCCTTTCCTCGACCGTGTACATTCTAGCAGGAATTGCCGCATAGCGATCAAGAATGTGAACCCGCCTGATGTTTTCCTCGACCAGAATATTGTATCTTCTCCCAGATCACCTAACCGCATAAACAAGGAAACCACTTAAGACCATCCTGTATAGCTCAATGCCACACTGAACAATTCATTAAATCACTGAGCCATGGGGAAGCTCACCAATTTCCATAAAAATTTTTGCAGACAGAGGAATATCTGCACCTATATTTGTCCCTTTGTTTTGTGATTGTGATGCTTAGAAGGGCTTTAATCACAATTATTCTACTTATCCTGTTAATTCACTTTGTCTCCCTTTGTTAAAACGCAGCCGATGGAAAGAAGCCAGTGTTAGCTCAACAGCTGGAGCATCTACTCTAATCCTATTCATGTACTTTCCCTTTATCTTTTTTATGTTCTTTCCTTTCTAAAACTTCTCCAGTTCCCTTTTTAAATGATGTTATAGTCTCTGACTCTGTTGGATTATCAGGTTTCCACTGTTTACCCTAAATGTCCCCTTTCATTCTTCCAGTGATAATCCTGAATCTATACCCCTTGGTACCAATTTGCCAACAAATGGAAACTATCTTTCACTAGTTATCCTCTGCTAGTTTTAAAAACTCAATTTTTTTGAACATTGCTTCTTAATTATGGAATATTTGTATAATTCAAGTGAATCTTCACAGTACTCTTCCTATAATGGGGTGTCTCAGAACTGTGTGTAAGATTCCAATTGTGCCCTAACCAATGTCTAATTTGGTATTATTAACAGGCTTTGATATCATTCCTCTTGTGCATATGTCCAAATCATTTATAATAAATGGAAATTTAAGAAAAAGGAGTCCCAGCATAGAGCCTTGGGATGCCGACATCCTGCCAAACTGAAACACGTCCATTTACTCTTACCCTTTTTGCTTTCTATCCATGGGGCTACATTCCTTTTAATACAACATGCTTGAATCTTTGTATTTACATTTACTCATTGAGTCATTGGGATTGGTGTTGAAGTTGGAAACTTTAATGTAGTCCAGACTTCATTTAGTCACCTGTAGTGCTGTTTCCAGATGTGTGTTTTTTTATTTTGATGTCAATACAGAATGATAATTCTCCTGCTAAATTCTTGATTTGCCCTGTGTATCTGTGCATACTATTGGTCTTGCACCAAGCCACACTGAGGTTAGAGGAGCTCTGTTGGTGTCTCGATCTTGAGCAAGTTGTATTTCTTTTTGTTTTCACGCTACCTGAAAGAGGGTACAAATAGAACACTAATAAGATTTTAATGATTGATTCTTCCTACTCAGTCTTTTTCCCCCCCTTTTTGTCTTTCAGTGAATCGAAACGCAAGAACCCATTCTTGTGTTCCTCAGACATCGGCCATAAAAGATGGCCTGCTAACACGATGACAGTACCAGAAATTCTGCCATTTGGCACGTTGAGCTCAGGTATGCATATCTTCTTAGGGCAATATATAGTCCCCTGTCTCTATCAAATATCTTAGGGCAATATATAGTCCCCTGTCTCTATCAAATATCTATCAGTAATTCAAAGGAAAAAAGCAATGCTTCAAACATTAAAGCTATCTTTCCGACTGGGGCAGGGCATTGATGGTCTTCTGGGACTAGGAAAGGCCACATGGACAAATTAGGGAATATAAGTACTATTAAGATTCTGAAAGAGGCTGGCTATGGTGGAAACCTCAGGGATAATTAAAGTACAGAATACATTTTAGGGACAGGAAGTCCATTTGGCCCAACAAGCCTGTTCCTTTTTGATAGATCAGCCCCATCTATCTGACTTCTCACTATACTATACTATAGAGATGGATATAAGCAAGACTTGTAGTAAAGGTGATGTACCACTATTATATTGGGCTAAGATTGCAATAGGATTTGGAACTAATGATCTAGTGAAATAGTATAACAGTAAGCATTCTGTTAGTTACACATTGCCAAAGAGTTAATTATTGACATACAGTAGTACCATATAGGTTAGAGCAGTGAGCTTGTTGAAATATGAAATTTTACAATACTCCATTAACCATCATGTGCTAAACATGTGGATGTAGTAGCCAGGCAACTACTTTGGACTTTTCCTTTGGTGTTCAAGTACCAATTCTTCAGCAATCAGCAGGGTCACTCCCACAAGTTGTCAACACTAGCAAAATAATGCAGATGCTGAAAATGTGAAATAAAAACAAAAATTGTTGGAAACGCTCAGCAGGGAGAAATATAGGGATAACATTTCAGTTCAATGACCTTTCGTCTGACTATTTTGGTGTATTTCTAGATGTGTTTCCTCCTCTCCTTCATGTTTGTGTTGGATTTTTATGTTTGTACAATTGCATTTTACTTTCTTTTTGTGGCATACGTTGTGCGAGGTTGTACTATGACCTCTCTGGGGTAACCTGAGGCACTACTTTGAGAGGATAAATACTTCATATAAATTTTAAAATGTATTATTCTTTCATTTGTTTTCCAGAAAGATATTTCGAAGCAGTACTTGGTAATTTGAAGAGCTGTGATCTTCCAAATAAACTGAAGAAGTGGGTGAACTCACTTTTTTTAAGTATATTTATGATAAAAGTTACTTTAATTTCA
Source organism: Squalus acanthias (assembly GCA_030390025.1). NCBI lineage: Eukaryota > Metazoa > Chordata > Chondrichthyes > Squaliformes > Squalidae > Squalus > Squalus acanthias. Next base: position 148,285,340 of record CM059429.1, read on the forward strand.
GGTCATGTAGTACGTTCTAGCCCCAACCCATGTAATGTGGGCACACATTTCCATTTCCTAATCTCCGCCATGACAACGTGGGAAAGCAGGGTAAGGGCCAGGGAGTTCCTCTTACAGTGGGGAAAATAAGACTGAGCAGTTAATTTTTGTTTTAGCAGTATTCCAATTTGGGATGCGAACAGTATGGTAGAGGTTTGAAAATCTGTCAGAAATCAGTACCATGGATGCTTGCTGGTTTAAGGCTTTGCCAGATCTCCCGGTTGCACCTGGCTGGGTGTTTGAAGCTCCTGTCTGAAGCAGGTGTGAGCTTCATTATGGTATACAAAAGGGAGCAGGCAAGGCTATTCGTCATTTTCCACAGGCGTGCTGAATGTCAAGTCTCCAGTATGCCTAATGACACCTGATGGGAACACAGCCTCAGACAGGCCTGTAGGAAGGAGGGCATTTAAAAGGCACCCACACTTTAAAGATAAGTGCATTAGGCCTTGTAAAGACCCCCTTGTTCTTGCCTTTTTTTTTGCTCCAGCTGGCTATCGTGCACCTTTATGCCATTTGCTGCTATTTATTTGTTTTGTCCTGAGCTGCCTTTATTGGCAACAGAGGATTTGCCATCAGGAATCCTTCGAGCCACATGTTCGGTGGTAAGTGGGACCAGTAGAAGGATGCCAGACAGGCCAAGCTACTCCTAGAGGTGCTCTGCACTCTCCTACCCACACCTGCACCAGCAACCCAACATCTGCAGAGAAAGGTAGCAAACCTCATTTTGGCAGTTGTTGGCGGTGCCACTTTCCAATGATGGTTGTTTCTAAGACTCCTGGTGGCACCACAATGAGATGTGCATGATTAGACAAATGAGGTTAAACTGAAAAATTGAGTGCTAGTAGCACTTGGGATTTAGACAGGTCTTAAACCAGTGGAAACCAAATTAGAATTGTTTTACACCTGAAGATGAAAATTCCTTCCTGAGAGTCCTATTGGCAGAGGCCTGGGAGTGGATCACCTACCTATTTGAACAGGGATGGTACTTGGGATAGAGCCCTAAACAAAGGTGAATAAAATACCTTTTTGACGAGAGGAAATCTAACCCAGGACAACAAGAAATGTATTCCTTATTCATTCTGCCTTCAGATACAACTAAGAACCATTTTCCAATTGGTAAAAATCACTTGGGACACTATCCTTTTAAGAAAAAGTGGTTAGGAGGAGCAGGTGAATATCGGAAAAGGGCCTCCATTCAGGGGTCACAGTCTAAAGATAAGGGGTAAGCCATTTAGGACAGAGATGAGGAATTTCTTCACCCAGAGAGTGGTGAACCTGTGGAATTCTCTACCACACAAGGCAGTTGAGGCCAATTCATTAAATATATTCAAGAAGGAGTTAGATATATTTCTTAAGGCTAAAGGGATCAACAGATATGGGGAGAAAGCAGGGACAGGGTACATGGATGATCAGCCATGATCTCATTAAATGGCGGAGCAGGCTCGAGGGGCCGAATGGCCTACTCCTGCTCCTATCTTCTATGTTTCTATGTTCCCTCAGATCTTCGAAGTAGTGTATAGATGCCTTAATATCTAGTAGATATATGTTATATTTTTGCTGGATTCCAATTGCCCCATATGGACTACAACAAAATTAATCAGACAAAACTTGTTTGTCATGGCAGCATCCAAGGCTGATGGGCTGTGTTGGGCAGAGGTTTGGGAGTGTCCAGAATGGATAGACTATAATGAGAAGAAGCTTGGGTTCATACTGAAAGGATTACCTGTAGTGGGAAGAGGCTGGGAAGTGTCATAGGTGGGTTGGCTGTAGTGGGAAGAGGCTGGGAAGTGTCCAGGGTGGATAGGCTAGTGGGAAAAGACTCACGAATGTCCAAAATAGGATACATTAGAAAGTAGCTCCCATCTGGATGCTTGGTTGTTATATTGGGATGCCAAAAGATGAAAGGCAAAACAGAAAATACTTTTGTACATACTGAAGTATATAGAATAGCGAGTTAAAAATCAGGATTGGTATTTATTTATGATACTGGCCTTGGAAAATAAATAAAGTTTTTGATGCTTGTCTCTTTCTCTGTTTTAATAGCATATCTTGCCTGAATTGCGTTGTTGTTGGCAATGGAGGAGTACTTCGAAACAAAACATTAGGGAAAAAAATTGACTCCTATGATGTTGTTATCAGGTATATTTTTTTTTGCTAAACCATGTTACACAAAACAAGTTGCCTGGTATAACTTACACCAGAGCATTTTATTCTTGAGCTTCTTGAGAACATTTATCATTTAAAAACACAGCAAATCATGTTACTAGATGTTGTAATAGTTTTCTAATACTTAGCAATTGCTGCAATTCCCCTTCTCCCCGACCCCCATAAATTGGTTCTAGCGTATTTTCAAACAGCAGTTTATAGCTTTGTTAATCTGTTGCACCTATTCCTGGTGGTATTTGGGAATGACATTCACTTGCAGCATTTCAATTATTGTCCTTTCACTGATGTACAATATGTCTGTAAAAATGTGACAGTTCTTGTTTGCTCTCAGTGATCCGGAGAACCATATCTTTGCAGATTTGTGTAATGGTACACTACAGTTGCACCACACGTTTTTGATGACATTTTGAAAATTGAGTCCTTCGCTTCAGTTTTCTATACAATTTACTTTTTCATGACCCATCTGGTTGTTAATGGAACAGAACAGTTTTAAAGGGCATTTGCAAATTGACAGCAACTTACATTTATGTAGCATTCTTTATACAAGAATGTCTGAGTGCTTTACAAGGAGGAGAGGCGGACACGGGCATAGAAGGAGGCATTAAAGGGGAGACCAACGGCATGGTCAAAGAGGGAGGTTTTTTGGGAGGCTTTTAAAGGCAATGAGGGTAACTAAGCGAAATGGTTTGAGAAGAGAACTCGTTAGTGTTGGGCTATAGCAACTTCAATGGTGCAGCAGATGGATTGTTAAAGCAGTAATCCAGACTTCGAAAAACATTCTGAAGTACGTTCTGGAGCATATGGCTGGAGAAGATCACCTGAGTGCAGAAAGGCTGTAAAATGATTTGAAAATAAGGAAAGGATCTTCAAATTGATTCTCTGAGGCATTAGGGACCTGTGGAGCTTGAGCAGGATGTCTGTTGAAGGCGTAGAAGGGGTCTTGGGGCACAGAGTTCTGGATTTGCTGAAGTTTGTGAAAGGTGGAGCTGGGGAGGCTCGCAAAGACATCATTTGAGAAATCAATCATCGGTGATGAAAACACAGATTAACGTTTCGGTATCAGATTGGAAGAGTAGGATGTAAGTGAGCAGTGTCCCGAAGTGGAGATGGAGGTCTTGGCAATAAAGCAGATGTGAGACTTAAAATAAAAACTCAGCTACAAGTTGAGCAGAACATCACGATTGTGCTCCACCAGATTTACCAGTCTGAGGTTTGGGGAGTTGGACACAGAGTATGTGTTCGTGGGAACTTTTAAAGACTGGGAGAAAGGCAGTTAAGTGAAGTGGTTTGAGAATAGAACGCAGGGCCATAGTGACTTTGCTAGTGGAGTGGGGGGTGGTTAGAGCTTCGAAGTAATATTCCAGACAGGAAGAGAGGGTCTTTGCTTTTGTCTGTGCTGAAGCGGGGGGAAAAAATGACTCATTCAGGACTTGATACAAGACAGGCAGTTAGAATAGTGCAATAGTTCTGGGGTCTTTGGTGGTAGCAGACTGAAATGCTAATTCATGTTTCCACCACCTAGAGGATTGATTTCTCAAATGGTGCCCTTGCCGGCTTCCCACTTCCACCTTACACAAGTTTCAGCTGATCTAGAATTCTGTGGGCCGAATCCTCTTCCACACACAGTGAAAGTTTTTATTTCCATTTTGTGAAGATGTCAGCTACACTAATTTGAAGAGGTGCTTCCTTGCAGGAAAGCAAATAAAATGATAAAAGAAGTCATCACCATGACAAAGGCACAGCTGTTTTGGAGTGGGTTCTTGAACATCCCCGATTTTAATCGTTCCATCATTGGCGGCCGTGCCTTCAGCTGGTTAGGTCCTAAGCTCTGGAATTCCCTCCCTAAAGCTCTCCACCTCTCTTTCCTCCTTTTTAAGACGCTCCTTAAAACCTGCCTCTTTGACCAAGCTTTTGGTCATCTACCCTAACATCTACTTGTATGGCTCGGTGTCAAATTTTGTTTTTGATAACACTCCTGTGAAGCACCTTGGGACGTTTTACTATGTTAAAGGCGCTATATAAATGTAAGTTGTTGGGTTAAAAGAATAGCAGCAAGTGAGTAAAGCACTAAATTATGAGGAAAGATTTGCAGAGCTGAAATTGTTTTCACTAGAGTACAGAAGATTGAGGGGATAAGTTAGCCAAGTGCTTAAAATGCTGATAGGTGCACATGATGTAGATGTGAGCATGCCATTCGACTTGAGCTGAGAGCACAGACTGGAGGATACACGAATGAGCTGACTGAAAGCTTTTCATAACTTATCGTCAACCATTGACCTTTAAAGGTAAGACACCATTGTCGTCATATGCGGTCAAACAAGATGGCAATCTGAAAGCTGTTAACCACTCTGACAGACAAGATGCATTCATAAATGGCACATTATTCACTTTTTTTGTAGAGAAGTGAGATTTGAACTGACCTTTTTAAGCAAGAAAATTGCAAGAATGTACACTTCTGATGGTGTGTGCCACTGGGATTGTTCAAGTTGAGGATTTTTACTAAAAATTGTGCACCACCCACACTGGTGCCACAGTACCAGTGGTTCTCGTTGAACAAAACTTCAGTTTATTTTCAGGCCATAAGAATGGGAAGGCTTTTAGTTGGGAGGTGCAAGGGGACTCCAAGGTGGAAGGAATGTTCCTTGAATAAGTTGTGATACTGTTTTTAATTTACCTTTTCTAATTCCTTTTAAGATTAAATAGTGGCCCTGTGATTGGGTACGAAGATGATGTTGGGAATAAAACAACGTTTAGGTTCTGTTACCCAGAATCTGTTTTTTCCGACCGCAGCCAGTATGATGCCGACACGACATTGGTTTTTGTTCCCTTTAAGTCAGTAGACTTACGATGGTTAAAGGAGATGCTCTTAAAGAGGAGAGTGGTGAGTTTGCTGAAATTGTTCATTAAAAAAAAAAAAATTGTCATCTTGAATATCTAGGGGATTGTCATCTCTGATTTCCTTTACTCATTCACATTGAGTACAATAGTGAGACCTGAAGGCTGTGATGTGCATCCAGAAGCAGAATCCTCTTGCGAGGCAATCGTCTTTCCTCTATTAAAAATCCATGACCCCATTGCCACTAAGCTGCTGACCACCCATCTTCCCTTCCTGGCCCCAATGCTAGCTGACATTGTAAATTGGTGTTCTCTCCTCGGGTACTGTCACCCTCCCTTTCAAAACTGCCATCATCACACTTCCCCCATCTCCCCCCCCCCCCCCCCCCCCCCCCCACTCCAAAAACCCACCCTTGACCCCTCTGTGCTTGTAAACTACCACCTCCTCTCTAGCTTTCCTTTCCTCTCCCAAGTCCTTGAACATTATTGTTGCCTCCAATATCCGTGCCCATTTCTCCCGTAACTCCCAATTTTCCACCCCTGCCACAATATTGAAACAGCCCTAATCAAAGACACTAATATCTTTTGTGACTATGATGCACTATACCTTCCCATCTTTCTCGTCCTCTCTGCAGCCTTTGACACAGTTGACCACACCATCCTCCTGCAACATCCCCTATGTTGTCCAGCTCAGTTGGACTGCCCTCGCTTGGTTCCACACTTGCCTATCGAATTGTAGCCAGAGCATCTTCAGCAATGACTTCTTTTCCCTGTTCGTATCTTTACATCTGGAGTCCCGCAAGGATGGCCTCCCTCCCCTTCCTCATCTACATGCTTCCCTTTGACATCATCCAAAGACATGGTGTCAGGTTCTGAGTGTATACTGTTGACACCCAGCTCTACCTCTCCACCACCTGCCTCGACCCATCCACTGCCTCTGTGTTGACATGCAGTCCTGGATGAGCTGCAATTTCCTCCAATTAAGCATTAGGAAAACCAAAGTCATTGTCTTGAGCCCCTGCCACAAACTCCCTTCCCTCACCACTGATTCCATCCTCCTCCCTGGCTACTGTCTCAGACTGAACCAAACTGTTCACAACCTTGGTGTCCTATTTGACCCCGACCTGGGCTTCGACTTCATATCCTCTCCATCATAAAAACCATCTAGTTCCACCCCTATAACAACACCCATCTGCTGCCGGAACCTGCATCCATGCCTTTGTCACCTCCAGACTTGACTATTCCAATATTCTCTTGGCCGGCTTCCCACCCTCCACAAGCGTCTGCTGCTCGTATCCTATCCCGCTCACTGACCTTCATTGGCTACTTACAGGGTATGGTTCCACGGGCAGAATTTCATTGCTGATAAATCACAATTTAGCAACTTTGGTAAAAATATGGAAATTTGCTGATGGTGTGCAGTATGAGGTGCTCTTCTGAACCTACGTTTGAGGTCAATTGTTGAAAATGGGGTTTGAAAAAGAATAAATGAATCTGACCCCAGCTATAGATGTTCGAGTCCACTGGATACAGAAAGATTGCCCATGCCATTTATTAAGGTGAATGTCAAGAAAACTGGATAGTATAGATTTAAATGTAATTATCATGCATTTTTCAAGTCTGCAACCTACTTTTTGATTTTTATTACAGTCCATGCGGGGCTTCTGGAAAAGGACACCTACAGAGCTTATTTATAAGAATAGTCAAATAAGGATACTAAACCCTTCTATTGTCCAGAAAGCAGCCTTTGATTTGCTAGATCTACCCAAGTCTGTCCCTTGGCCAAAGGTATGCTTTTCTTTCTTTCTTCCTATTTTGATAATTTTTCTGTGTAGTTTTAATTAAGAGATCAGAGAGAGACTGAAATCTGAATGAATGCAGTCAAGTACATTTATTTAAATTGGGCAGTCTGAAGCACTGCGGAACGGTAGGAGCTGAAATTTCTGTAAAAGTTCATTATTTCCCATACAAGTTCTGGGTTAATATTCGCAAGAAAGGAAATAGTGGTGCGATACCCTGGCTAGTTCTTGTACATCTAGCAGTTTTAGCTTAGGTGTGGTCTGTTCCCAACCCTCTACTGACATTACTCTGAAATAGAGTCATAACGGCACAGAAGGAGGCCATTTGGCCCATCGAGTGCGTGCCGGCTCTCTGTCGAGCAATCCAGTCAGTCCCATTCCCCCGCTCTATCCCGATAGCCCTACAAGTTTATTTCCCTCAAGTGCCTATCCAGTCTCCCCTTGAAAACATTGAGTGTGTTCGCTTCCACCACTTCGAGTTCCAGGTCCTCACCACTCGCTGCGTAAAAAAGTTTTTCCTCACGTCCCCCCTGTATCTCTTGCCCAAAACCGTAGATCTGTGTCCCCCTAGTCCTTGTACCATCAACTAGTGGGAACAGCCTTTCCCTGTCTAGCCTATCCAAACCCGTCATAATCTTGTACACCTCTATCAAATCACCCCGCAATCTCCTTTGCTCTAATGAAAACAAATCCAGTTTCGCCAACCTGTCCTTGTAGCTAAGATCCCCCATCCCCGGAACCATTCTAGTAAATCTCCTCTGCACCCTTTCAAGTGCTTTCACATCCTTCCTAAAGTGTGCTGATCAGAACTGGACGCAATACTCCAGTTGTGGCCTAACCAGCGCTTTATAAAGGTTCAGCATAACTTCTCTACTTTTGTACTCAGTACCTCTTTATGAAGCCCAAGATCCCATATGCTTTGTTAACCACTCTCAATATGTCCTGCCACCTTTAGGGACCTATGCACATTAACTCCCAGCTCCCTCTGTCCCTGCACACTCTTTAAAACTGTGCCATTAAGTATATATTGCCTCTCTCTGTTCCACCTGCTAAAATGCATCACCTCACACTTCTCTGTATTAAATTCCATCTGCCACTTGTCTGCCCATTCTGCTAGCCTTTCTATGTCCTGTTGCAGTCGATTGATATCATCATCACTGTTTGCCACACCCCCAAGCTTGGTGTCATCGGCTAATTTAGAAATTCTACTCTATTCCAATATCCAGGTCATTTAAAAAAAAAAAGCAGTGGCCCCAGCACTGACCCTTGGGGAACACCACTGTCTACCATCCTCCAGTCTGAAAACAGCCATTTACCACAACTCGCTGTTTTCTGTCCTTAAGCCAATTCCTTATCCAAGCTGCCACTGACCCACCTATTCCATGAGCCTCAATTTTGTTAACCAGCCTTCTATGTGGTCAAACGCCTTCCGAAAATCCATGTAGACAACATCCATTGCATTCCCTTCATCAATCCTCCCTGTTACTTCATCAAAAAATTCAATTAGATTAGTCAAACACGATCTGCCTTTTACAAATCCGTGTTGGCTCTCCTCAATTAAACCTCTCCAAGTGCCTGTTAATTTTTTCCTTGATTATTGTTTCTAAAACTTTACCCACCACTGATGTTAAACTGACCGGCCTGTAGTTACTAGGATTGTCCTTGCGCCCTTTCTTGAATAATGGTGTCACATTTGCCAATTTCCAATCCTCAGGCACCTCCCCCGCATCTAGGGAAGATTGGAAAATTATGGCAAGCCCTTCTGCTATCTCCCCCCCGCAATTCCCTTAGCAACCTGGGATGCAAGCCATCTGGACCAGGTGACTTATCCACTCTAAGCATACCCAGTCTTTCTAGTACATTCTGTCTATCAATTTTCACCCCTTCCATTGCTTCTACCTAGGAGCTGTGCAAGAACAGCCTGGGAGTGACTCATTTTTACTTCCATTCTCCTTGTGGCAAAATGCCTGACCCTGTCTGTTTGATAGCTTCATATACCTGAGACTGGGAAATCCCCATAACTTCATTGTATGATGTGGTGCTCCAATGTACTGCACAAAGCACTGAGCAGAAAATCATTATCCAGCATCTTTGGCCCCAAATATTTTTTCCCATCTGTATTGATGGTTCCTTCTGGTTTCTATTTAATGGAAATTATACTGTTACAAGCCTTTTCCCTGGCACTGACTCATGATATGAGGGCCAATTCCAGAGTTAGGCCAATAAATGGCTTGTGCTCCCAGAACGGGTACACACAAGAGCTGGGAGAGTGGGTGTACTCACCGGAGCTCCTGGCACTTGCATGCAGACTTGCACTAATTGTGTGGTAGCCAGACCTCACCTGATTCCACAGGGTTGACTAAATGTAACTAAAACTCCCTGCGCAGTTTTCCTGCGTTCAGTCACCTGTGGAATCAGGAGTGCAGCAGCTTTTAAAGGGCTTCTGCATTTTTAAAGGGAGGCAGCATTTTTTATTTTGGCAGGCTCTCTAAGGAGACAGTGGTTGAAAGAGCTTCTGGAACTGTCCCCTTCTGTAAAGACAGCATGAAAGTTTTATTGGAAGAGGTGTCCCTGAGGAAAGTGGCTATTTTGGGACACACAGAAATTGTCCAAATAAAGCCAGTGTGCAGCAGTTGCAATAGGCAGTTTCCCATCATGTGAATGCTGCTGTCTCAGTATTTTGGCAATGAGAGTAAATGAGAGAGTTCTTCAGATTGAGGAAATGTGCGAAGGTAAGGACTAATGGGTGTCCATTTAAAGGAATGGGATAGCTGCACTTGCGTGCATCATTGTATAATTCCTGGGCTGCCCACAGATGGGTGGTAGTCATCTGCTGTGCCAGCACACCTGCTTCTGGATTTGGAGGAGGAGAGGAATTCTGAGACAGCCAGTAAAAGAAAAAAACCTGTGATCAGCACTGCTTATAGCTCCAGGGACGAGTTGTTGGCAACATGAATGCTGCTGTAGGAGGTGTGCACCAAAGGAATACTGAATTGAAGGAAAACAACAACAAGCGGTAGGTTTTAATTAAAAAAAAAGTGTTCTTGCACTAAGTTCAGTTAGTCAAGTCAAAATGGAAGTCTTACTAATTTGGCAACCTGGTTTTAAGTGAAGCTTATCAATGAACAGCTTGCGGACTTGCCAGTGCCTGTCTTATACAGGTGCTCAGTAAGCTGTACTGCAGAACTGTGCAGTGAATCAGGAGTGGTACCAATTTATGTTTGTTTATATAAATTTGTAGTGTAGAATGAGGCCAAAGCATGCATGTAGCTTTTCCTCAACATTTTAAAAGCTTTTTCCTCTCATGAAATTGGGAGTCCAGCACTGAGTATGCTTAGGCCTATCTTCCTGATTCTACAGGCTGTGCCGGGGAGCAGCCCTGAGTGCACCATTGTGGAATTGGTGCTCTGCTTTCCTCTCCAGTTGACATTGATGTTCGAGTCTTCTTTGCCACTTCACAGGGATCCCTACAACCAAGTTAGCACTTCAATACGAGCTGGTCAAGGACTTTGTTTCCTGTCACCTGGTCTCACTTTTCGACTCTGCAATTAAGATAGCAATGCTTACACAAATAAGATCAACTGAAAACTGGTTATTTGTCACAGAAGTGACGATAATTTTTATTGTTTTAAGTCCTAAGTTTTTTCCAAAATAGGACTTCAGAAATATTCAGTTTTTATTTTATAGAGCCTTTCACTTGGCCCCTCCTACTTCATGTCAGGAGAAGCTGTTACTTTGCTGAAGAAAACAGCAAACTGCATGAACCTCACAACCTCCTAAGTATGTCCTAGGCCCCTAAGAGAAAGAATAATTACTTTATTGGTAAGCCCTCTAAATTTACTTGAGTATAAAAATCAGCTGTATAGAGAACAGATAATATTGTTCCGATAGCAAAATTGTTCAACTGGTGCCAGTGATGATGACCAAGGGTTAATATTGGACCCACAGCAAAGTATAAAATCAGTTTGGCCCATTCAGTGAAATTTAATGTATGTAAGCATTCTTTTGTGGTCTGTTTGTGGTGATTAAGAGGAGTATTAGTAGATTATTGAAAGAAAGATGCCTTATCTGTTTAATGATGGTTCAATTTATCTCTCTTATGTGTCTTGCTGGAGTATATGTTTTTAAATTCAGCACTATTAATAATTGGATTAAGCATATTATTTACAGGAGGCCTCACGCTATCTATCAGCTCTGCTCAAATATTTATTTCCTTTTCCTTGGCTTCAATGCCCTTGCAAATACACTTATATTTGACTTCTTGTTTCTGACAGCCACCTCAATATCCAACAACTGGAATCATTGCAATAGCTATGGCACTTACCATGTGTGATAAAGTTCACGTAGCTGGCTTCAAATATGACGTCTATAGTCCTAATAGCACTTTGCATTATTATGGCAATGATACCATGTCCGCTATGAAAAAGGTAAGTCGCTGAATCAAACCCAAGTTCTTTATAGCTGTTGGAAACTCTGTTAAACAGTAGGACTTTTGTACAGGATTTCACATTAAGGAAGCTAAAGGAGAACAGTATATTGCCTACTTTATACCTGCAACCGCTCCAGAAACTCCAGGGATTAGTGCATGTGGTTGGCTGTAAATTAACTGCAGTTAGAGCTGGTACTTGCTTGGCTTCAGTCAGGGATTGCTTTGTCCACACAAGCACCTGTTTTTCTTTTGTAGAATTCCATACAGCAGTTCCACTGAAAACTCCAGCTTCTAAATCACTTCCATTTAATACACAGAACAGCCCTCCAATATCTAGTTCCTAGTATCAATTTATTTTTATTTCACTACAGTCAATCCCCTTCCTGAGAGTTGGTTAGGTTTTTTTGGTAAAGAAAACAAGCTAATACATTGAAAGGGAATGCCGCAAGTATTTTGCATACAATGATTTGCTGTGAAGTGCAGTGACACTTACCATGTAAGCAAACATGAGATGAATGACCAGTTAATTGTTTTTGGTGATGGTTGAGGGAGAATTAAACCCTAGGAGAACATCAGCTGTGGCTCAGTGGGTAGCACTCTTGCTTCTGAGTCAGAGGTTGTGGGTTCAAGTCCCACTCCAGAAACTTGAGCACATAAAGCTAGGCTAACACTCCAGTGCAGTACTGAGGGAGTGCTTCACTGTTGGAGGTGCCATCTTTCAGATGAGATGTTAAACTCCGGTCCTGTCTGCTCTCTCAGGTGGACATAAAAGATCCCATGGCTCTATATCAAAGAAGAGCAGGGCAGTTATCCCTGGTGTCGTGGCCAATATTTATCCCTTCAGTCAACATCGCTAAAATGGATTATCTGGTCATTATCACATTGCTGTTTGTGGGAGCAGGCTGTGCGCAAATTGGATGCCGCTTTTCCTACATTATAATAGTGACTACGCTTCAAAAGTACTTCTTTGGCTGAAAAGCGCTTTGGGACGTCCTGAGGTCCTGAAAGGCGCTATATAAATGCAAGAATCCACACAGTCCACCCACACGGAACGGGAGGACCACCCAACAATGCAGCTTACTTTCAGTACTTGACTGGAGTGCCATCTTTGATAAGTGGAGCTAGAAGTGAGTGTCCTACCAATTTAACCAAGCTGTTATGATTTGGCTGCTCTCCAGATACCTTTTCTTATGGCTAACGTGAAGGATTGGTTCTAAATTGAAATATGAGTGTATGCATGAACTAATCTGAGAATGCTCGGCGTGGACAATAAATCGATTCTGCTGCTGATCACTTTTTATTGCAGATAATACAAAAGATTTTGTACTCCTAGTCTTTCCACATAATAGAAAATGAAAACTCCTGACCGGCTGTACATACCAGGCTACAAACTACAAATCGGGTTTATTAAGAAGCAACTGCAACACAACAGATTTCACTAGATTACAAAAATATACACAACCTTACAGATCTGGATTTCCTACCTTCCCTCTGCCAGCTTATAAGATGGGGTAGAAAATAGGAACGGCATGGGCGCCACTGCATCCCTGCCTGTTTTCACACCTGGAGTTTTTGATGAAAGGAATGGGTGACATTCATGCTTATATATGAATGGATATATTGAAATAATAGAAAATACATTATACGATGTATTTCCATCATTTGACCCCTAGCGACACTGCACCCACCATTGCTCTGGCAGCAGAGGGGTGAATTAACATAGAACTTGCAGCACAGAAACGGGCCATTCGGCCTAACAGGTTTATGCCGATGTGTATGCTCCACACGAGCCTCTTCCCACCTTCCTTCACCTCACCCTATCAACATATCCTTCTATTCCTTTCTCCCTCATGTACTTGTTTAGCTGCCCCTTAAATATATCTCTGCTATTCGCCTGAACGAGTCCATGTGGTGGCGAGTTCCACATTCTCACCACTCTCTGATTTATTAGTGACTATTTTATGTGTGTGGCTCCTAGTTTTGGACTCTTTCCACATTTAGCTTCTAAATCCAGAAAACCTTGGTGCCAGACGAAGAGGTTTAGAAAGAATTTTTACAGTTGTACCAGTAGCTCTGAGGCCTGCTGCGGCAAATCTCTGCCCCCACTACTGGCAGACTCCTTGGCAGAGGCCGGAAAGCCTGCCAAAAATATTTAAATGCCAGAGGCTGGACGATCAGCTTGAGTCTTTGTGGTGGGTAGAAGTTCTGCCACATTGAAGATGTGTCCCAATTCTGCAAAAAGCAGAAGACCTGGGCCACAGTTTTTATTCCAAAGTCCTTGAGGTTCTCCACAATGACAGTTAATTTGGATTAGGTTTAGATGTGAAATTGAGTATTGATGGAGTTTTCCTGCTATCCATGCCTTGTAAGTGGCTGGTGAAACAGAAATCTACTAAAGACTGAAATCACTCCTGCTCCTCCTGGACCCAAAAAGGAAACGAATTTTTTTTTACCTTAAATAGCCTTTTCTACCTCCGATCCTCATCTGACTTGTTCACCTTGGCGGTAAAACTGCGGTGGCTTCCCTGCTTGGGTCGAAATTAAAATAATGGTCCGGAAAGAAGGACCCCGCCAACTTTAGGCAGGTGTCTTTGCCGCCTGCTTAAGAGTATGTTGAGATCAAAGACAGTGGGATCCAGGTGGGACATCGGCAAGTAAGTCAGCTGGTCAATTTTTACTGTTTACCAGCTCGGTTTCCTCCTGGCTGATGGGGTTTAAATTGACCCCATAGTCTTGTATGATTAGAAACCAGACAAATCTCTAGTCTGACATGCTGATGCTGCTTGATACTGCTCTACTCGGAGCTCTGACACAGCAAGAGAGCCCCAGGTGGGCAGAGGAAATGCTTCAAGGACACCCTCAAAGCCTCCTTGGAAAAAGTGTAACATCCCCACCGACACCTGGGAATCCCTGGCCCAAGACCGCACAAAGTGGAGGAGAAGCATCCGGGAAGGTGCCGAACACCTCGAGTCTCTTCGCCGGGAGCAAGCGGAAGCCAAGCGCAAGGAGCGCACGTCAACCCAAGCACCCCATCCACCCGCCCCTTCAACCACCATCTGCCCCACCTGTGACAGAGACTGTAGGTCCTGCATTGGACTCATCAGTCACCTGCGAACTCATTTTTAATGTGGAAGCAAGTCATCCTTGGTTCCGAGGGACTGCCTAAGAAGAAGGCGGCTTGATACTGCTGACTAAAAGTAAATGGGTCAATATCCGAAGGCTCTTTTTTAAAATTGGGAGATACTATGAAAACCCACCTTTTTATATATGAATTAGCAAGAGTTCTCCATATGTTAATAGCAATCCTGCATTCTGTTGGGGTGAAGAAGTGTGTGTGAACTCTTGATATGGTGATTAAAAACTGCTTGTGATGTCTACAGTATAATGGAAAGTGGAAATCATCCCTACTGAAGCTAGTCTTTATTGCTAGATAAAACAAAAAATGGGTTATTATGTGGAATTAGACGTTGTGGGGTCTTGCCCTTTTTATATCGTGCTTGGATGAAATGGAAAACATGCACTGCAAATGTAAATGCGGGTTACTGTCATTCAGTAGCTATTTCATTCTGTACAAAGGGTATCTTTCACCAGCTACACAATTTAATAATTGTGAAACGCTTCTGCCCAAGTGAAAGGCTGGACTTCTCTCTTTTTATTCTGCGGCCATATGGGTCTTGAATTGCAAAAGCCAAATGTAGAACAGTGTGTGCTGGTGCCAATCATTAAAGAAGCTGTTTTCTGTCGATGCGTTACTACTGCCAGATTTCAATAATCTAGTGATAAATCTGCTCTGGATCACTGGCAAGAAAGAAGTCAAGCCCAGTGACTCAGTGTGATTTCACTTCCAAACTACCAGTCATACCCATACCTAATGTATGTTTTATGAATGAAAGTGTTATTAGAAATAAAATGTGTTTGAATTAGATTTAATAAGGTGAAATTTCCAAGTATGTTTTGAACACTGTATTAATTGTACTGTTGAATTTTCAGATGCTGTACCATAATGTTACTGCTGAACAAATGCTTTTGAAGAATTTGAAATCATCCAATACAATTTTTGATTTGACTGGAACATTTTGAAGTAAGCTTTGTTGGAATCTTTACAAAGGCTCTCCTATACCAATGTTGCTATAGACTGTTGAGCACAGCCTCCCATGCTGTCTGGCGTTCTACCAATACTGGGGAAACAAACCACTAATTGTTGGACTATTAAAAGATTTAGAACCAGAGAATATGTAAATCCTCCTGCGTGTGGAACAGTGGGAGTTACAATTGCTGCGTGGTACTGAGAGCTACCTTCTAGGACTCGGAGAGAATAGGCATCGGAAAGGCTATCTGTTGACGGGCATGGACGCTATGATGAAACGGGGGTTTCCACCATTAAAACTTCTCTCAAAAATGAACTAGCCAAAAAAAAATGGAATTGACCTTCACATCCCTTTTGTTATTTCTGTAGATGGAAAAAAAATCATTTTGCCAGTGATTGCTGATTACATCACGCAGAGTGATTTGGATAGTGGTCTGCAGGAAACTGAATTTACATACGCCCGCTCAGGGCTGAAGTACAATTAATATTCATTCAGCTCCTTTCACTGTTGGGAACAGAACATTCTCGAAGCTAGTAGCCCAGTGATGTTACTTACAATCACTGTTGAAACGGTAATAAATTAATGTTCAAGTTGATAATTTTTCTAATAGTTCAATTTTTAAAATGGGATAAGATGATGAGAATATTTCAATTAAAGAATATAAAAGTAGCTTTTTGGACTTTCCGAAGGTTTGTTATGGTTCATAATTTGGTTTGGTGACATGGAAGTATCTGTTCAGCAATTTTATCGCTACTTGTACAGTTGTCATTTCAGTTTGGGCATAGTTATGTAACTTATTTACCAAGATGACTATAGATTCACTCTGATCTTCAGATCATGCCAGTTTGGGCATGGGATTTAGAAGCAGCACTGCAAGATTCCAGGACTGAATTATGTTGTTTGAAAATAACATACTGCATTTATTGCTCCTTTTAATAGTTCAAAGAACAAAGTCTCATGCTTTCAATTGTATTAGAATGTTCCAGAAAGAAAATGTGTTTAAAAAAAAATAAATCAAAAAAAATATACTTCCTTTATCTCCTGTAACAGAAGCCACACAGCCATATTCAGAAATACTTTCTCCTCCATCTTCCTGTGGGCAGTGAGTAGCTGAGCTATACAGACCAGGAAGATCCACGGGTCAATCCCCAGGCTGTGCTGAGTTACTTGATCTTAGCTTAGGTGGTGGGTAGGGGTGCTATAGAAGGCACCCAGCACCCCTGGGTAAAGAAGAGGCAAATCACCCATGTTTTTTGCGATCGCGGTGGAGAGCAGCCAGAGCCACTGCTCCATAGGCACTCTTAATAATTAAGAGTTCTAGCCTGCTCTGAAATGGGGAAACCTAATTTTTGGGGCCCTAATGAGCTTTGTGTACTAATGCTGTACAGAATTATAGCCCCTTAAGTGCTTCCTCTTCCCCCCCCCCCTTCTGCATTCAGTGCCTCGGCCAAGGTATAGACGTTGGGCCTCTGTGCCCAATAATATGGAGTTTTGGCACTTTGGGAGCCACAGGCTGTATTATTGACCCTGACATGTAAGCTTACACAGTAAGAGTGGCCACGCAGTCGAGGCATGGGAGAGACCTATGAAAGTACAACTCGGCATGGAATCGATGCCTTCAGAAGAGGAGGAGGAGGAGGGGTGAATGTTAATTCCTCCCCCCACACTTTCCATGCATTGACCTTTCGTATTTCACTAGTTTCATTTGCTTCCAAAACTGCAATGCACAGCTTCACAAAAAAAGGTACGTTTTTCATTTTAAAATCATTTGGACTCTTATCAGAGCCATTTTCATTTTTGGGACTGGTGCCACGAAAAACTGCAGATTCTAAAGGGAGTTCTTGGCAACAAATCACAGTATACACACACACTCACTCACTCTCTCTCTCTCTCTCTCTCTCTCTCTCTCTCTCGTGTTTTCACCCACAGTTTTTCACTTGTTTAAAAAAAACAAAGTATAGGTGCTAGAATAGGCCTCTACTCTTAAGCTATGAAGAGGCAAGATCAGACAAATTTCGGCTACTGCTTGCTATACAGTGACGCCTGGTGGAATGTGTGCATGTGGACATCAAGTGAGGATTTGATCAAGCTTGTTTGAAATGCTGATGACATGCACTCGAGCCTCACACATACAGGACGGAACTTTCAACTTCAGCAGAGGCGTAAAACGGGGTGTTCAAGCCCCATTATATACACCCCTCAATTTTCCTTTCCATTGAAGTCATATTTTCATAGGTTCTGGGGAAAACATGCACTGATCACATATCAAACTGGGCAATTCTCCTATAGTTGATGAAGGCTGCATATCATTCAAAGAACATACCAGGTAGGTAATTTTTCTCTCTGGCCTATGTCAGCTTAATGCTTCATGGAGAAGTGCCTTTTGACACACTCTTTACAATTTGTTACATAAGAAATACATTGAGGTCATGCTACTCCCCAATAATACAGTAAAATAAAGCTCAGCAATTATTGAGAACATGTGGTACTTTGGCTCCAGAGGTGTGAGTTAAGCTTACCAAAAAATACTTTGAAAAATTGCATACAAATTTTACTTCTATAATGTAGATTCTAATAGAACAAACTTTCATTTATATAGCACCTTTCATGACCTCAATGTCCCAAAGCGCTTCACAGCCAATGAAATACTTTTGAAGTGTAGTCATTGTTGTAATGTAGGGAAACATGCCAGTCAATCTGCACACAGCAAGGCCCCACAAACAGCAATGCGACAAATAATGCAATTTTAGGTTGAGGGATAAATATTGGCTAGGACACTGGGGAAAACTTCCCTGCTCTTCAAATAGTGCAATGGGATCTTTTACTTTCAGCTGCGAGGGCATCCAGGGCTCAGTTTAACATCTCGTGCAAGGCAGCACCTCCAACCTTGCAGCACTCCCTCAGTACTGCACTGCAGTGTCAGGCTATATTTTGTACTTAAGTCTCTCTACTGGGACTTGAACCCACAATCTTATGCCTCCGAGGCAAGATTGCTACCACTGAGCCAAGACTGACACCTAATATTTACTGTAACCTGTTTAGAACTTATCTCAATAGACCCTTATGTCCTCTTACAATTTACACGGTCACTTCACCATAAAGTGTTACTGCCTTGCAATACAATCTAGCCTATGTGTTATCCTATAAGTGTTGTTCAACAGTTCATCAATGACATTCCCTCCATCATAAGGTCAGAAGTGGGGATGTTTGCTGATGATTGCAGAGTGTTCAGTGCCATTCACAACTCATAATGAAGCAGTCCATGCCCGCATGCAACAAGACCTGGATGACTTTCAGACTTGGGCTGATAAGTGGCAGATAACATTCGCGCCAGGCAATGACTATCTCTCAAACCCGTGACCTCTACCACCTAGAAGGACAAGGGCAGCAGGCGCATGGGAACACCACCACCTCCAAGTTCCCCTCTAAGTCGCACACCATCCTGACTTGGAAGTATATAAGAAATAGGAGCAGGAGTAGGCCATTCAGCCCTTCGAGCCTGCTCCGCCATTCAATGAGATCATGGCTGATCTTCTGCATCAACTCCATTTACCGGCCCTATCGCCATATCCCTTGATGCCCTTACTAGTCAGAAATCTATCAACTTCTGTTTTGAATATACTCAATGACCGAGCCTCCACAGCCCTCTGGGGTAGAGAATTCCAAAGAATCACCACCCTATCAGTCTCAGTCCTGAATGGCATACCCTTTATATTGAGGCTGTGGCCCCTGGTTCTAGACTCCCCAGCCAAGGGAAACATTCTCCCAGCATCCATACTATCAAGCCCTGTAATAATTTTGTATGCTTCAATGAGATCCCCTCTCATTCTTCTGAATTCAAGAGAATACAGGCCTAGTTTACTCAATCTCTTCTCATACGACAGTCCCGCCATCCCAGGAATCAATCTCGTGAACCTTCGTTGCACTCCCTCTACGGCAAGTATATCCTTCCTTAGGTAAGGAGACCAAAATTGTACACAGTACTCCGGGTGTGGTCTCACCAAGGCCCTATATAATTGGAGTAAGACTTCTTTGATCCTGTACTCAAATCCTCTTGTAATGAAGGCCAGCATACCATTTGCCTTCCTAATGGCTTGCTGCACCTGCACATTCATTTTCAGTGACTCGCACAAGGACACCCAGGTCCCTTTGAGCATCTGCATTCCCCAATCTTTCAGCATTTAGGAAATACTCTGCCTTTCTGTTTTTTCTACCAAAGTGGATAACTTCACATTTATCCACATGATATTCCATCTGTCATGTTCTCGCCCACTCACTGAGCCTGTCGCGATCCCCTTGAAGCCTCTTCACAACTGACACTGCCACCTAGCTTTGTATCATCAGCAAATTTGGAAATGTTACATTTAGTCCCCTCTTTATATATATCTCGCCGTTTCTTCATCGTTGCTGGGTCAAAATCCTGGAACTCCCTCCCTAACAGCACTGTGGGAGTACCTTCACCACACGGACGGCAGCGGGTCAAGAAGGCGGCTCACCACCACCTTCTCAAGGGCAACTAGGGATGAGCAATAAATGCTGGCCTTGCCAGCGATGCCCACATCCCATGAACGAATAATAATTAGAAAAAGTTGTGATTCAACTCAATTTTTAATAATAGAATGTTACTTAGTGATTTATACTGACGCACCTTAAAGAACGCCACCTTATTGCTACACTACTTATCTGCTAAAGCAATCAGGTACTAAGTTCATATTTCTTCATCACCCTGCCATATTGAAATTTAGTATAATTATTACCTTCATTGTTGGATTTACATATTATAGACCCCTGTGAGGAGAAAATCTAATAAAGTATTGATAAATTAGGTATTCTCCAGACAATTACATTTTAACATTTTTATATATTTTTAAGAGTTAATGTTACATTTTGTCATTCCTAGAAGCAACTTACCACCCTTTGAAAAATAGACAGATTATTGTAGGTTAGTGACTGTGAAAGACCAGCTTATGTTGACCTTCAGCGTAGCCCTGTTAAAATGTAAAATGTTTGCAAAGCACACTGATGGACTAAGTGTGACATGACAATTTGTATTAAATTATAGAGACAACAACAACTTGCATTTGTATAGCACCTTTAACATAGTAAAACATCCTAAGGTGCTTCACAGGAGTATAATTGAACAAAAACTGACTGAGCCAAAGAAGGAGATATTAGGACAGGTGATCAGAGGTAGATATTAAGGAGCATCTTGAGAAAGGAGAGGGAGGTGGAGAGGTTTAGGGCAGGAACCCCAAAGCTTAGGGCCTAGACGGCTGAAGGCACACCTGCCAATGATGGGGCAAAGGAAGTGGTGGATGCACAAGAGGCCAGAGTTGGAGGAACAAAGAGTTCTCGTAGAGTTGAAGGGCTGGAGGGGGTGGGAGTGATAGGGAGGGGCGAGGGCATTAGGGGATTTGAACATGAGATGAGAATCTTAAATTCAAGGCGTTGGTGGACTGCGAGTGAATGTCGGTCAGTGATCTCTGGGGTAATGGGTGAACGGGTATTGGTGCGAGTTAGGATATGGGCAGCAAAGTTTTGGATGAGCTCAAGTTTAGAGGGTGGAAGATGGTAGGCCAGCCAGGAAAGCATTGGAATATTTGAGTCTAGAGGTAATAAAAGCATAGATGAGGGTCTCAGTTGCAGGTGGGTTGAGGCAGGGGTGGAGACGGACAATAGTACGGAGGTGGAAATAGGCGTTTTTTGTGATGGAGAGGATATACACAAAGCCTTAATGTGTGTCTTCTGTAACCTAGTCTACAAAATAAATGTATATGGAAAATATTTACTTTTAATTTACCGTACTCACTAATTATATAGTAAACAGTCTACTATAATTTATTTTGTCATCCAACTAAACTGTCTTCTCTTTGTAGTCAGATTGATTTATGGAAATCAAAAATGAAATTTATAGGAATTACATGTCTTAATTAAAACTCCTAAAACTTTTGTTACTTATTGTTCAGGCCCTGGCCACACAATTGGTGTATATAATTAGAGCATTTTTTTTTAACAACTTGAATTTGTGAAGTGCCTTCAGTGTAGAAAATGCCTCCAGGCACTTCACAGGCAGATGTTGGGAACAGATGCTGAGTCAACAAGAGAGAGACCAGGAAATGAGGTGGAAAGCTTGTCTGAAGATATTGGTTTCCATAAGGTTTTTAAAAGGTGAAATAAGAAATGGAGAGGTCTAGGGAGAGTTGCAGAAAGCAGATCTGAGGCGACTGAAGGTTCTACTATGAAGGGATGACAGGGCCCCAAACATTCCTTCCAGGCGAATCAACGATTTACTAGTATTTCTTGCAATTTAGTACACTGTATTTGCTGCTCCCAATGCGGTCTCCTCTACATTGGAGAGACCAAATGCAGAATGGGTGACCGCTTTGCAGAACACCTCCGTTCAGTCCGTAAGCATGACCCCGAGCTTCCGGTCGCCTGTCACTTTCATTCTCCGCTCCACTCCCACTTTGAACTCTCCATCCATGGCCTCTTACACTGTTCCGACAAAGCTCAACGTAAGCTCAAGGAACAGCACCTCATCTTTCAATTAGGCACTTTACAGCTTTCTGGTTCAACATCGAGTTCAACAATTTCAGACCATAACCTCTGCCCCTTTTTTTTCAGATGGCAGCTGTTGATGATTCTGCCATTCCCATTTACACCTCTTCTAGACTCATCTTTTGTTTCTTAACTTGTCCCATTACCATCTCCTTTTGCCTTGCATCATTAAGCCTTTTGTCTTTAAATCTCTCCTGCCTTCCATCCTATCACAGACCTTCCCTTTTGTTCTTTCCTCCCCTCCCCCCTTTCCCTACCCCTACACTTGCTTAAAAATCTGTTACTTCTCTAACTTTTTCCAGTTCTGATGAAGGGTCATCGACCCGAAACGTTAACTCTATTTCTCTCTCCACAGATGCTGCCTGACCTGCTGAGTATTTCCAGCATTTTCTGTTTTTATTTCAGATTTCCAGCATCCGCAGTATTTTGCTTTTGTATTGCTGTTGGAGCCTTGCTTTGCTGGTTTGGAGATTACCACATTAACTGAAAGTATGCACTCATGTCATTTGAAGACTTTGACCTGCCAGATTTTGAGCCATTCATGGTCAATCGCAAAAAATTGAGCCTATCCCACTTTTTCAAATGAATATGATCCAGAGAGTTCAAATGATGAATATGGAATGAAACGTGTAGGACTTTCAAATATAACCATGTTTTAAAGACATTGGGCGAACTTCAGTGGGAGGTTAGCGGCGGCGGTAACCGTTAGCGCGCTGTGCCGCCAGCAATGACGTCATCGCCGTGCGCAGCGCCCCGGCCGCGATCTTCGGTATCGCCTCCTGAGTAAGTGAGGCAAATGGGGATATGTGTACAAACATCAGAAATTTTGGATTCGGGTATTTTAAAACCATTGTTCAACAAAGCAGAGAGACATTGGGGATGGTTTTAGTGTTGATTATGCCTTGTGCGTGCTGTAACACCTGATCGCCATCCATTTGTGCATGAAATTGGCGGATGCTTCATAATATTCAAATGCTGCAGGAGTAACATCATAACTCCACTCACATCTTTTTCCAGCCTTTACACCAGTGCAACACAACTTCCAAATCCAGATAATGGGTGTCCAGGGTTGCCAAGGGACCAGCTGCAGGTGGAAATTCATATAAAAGGCAAAGTCAGAGGATTAGTGAAGATTTTAAGACCATTTCGACACTGATTTTCTTTTAAAAAATATTTTTCCTGTTGTCATTTATGAGCCTTTGTGGTAATTACTCAGCTGCTTATTTTTTTCCTTACCGCTCCAATGAGAAATCCCACATATGTGAGCTTTTTTGCGAAGGAAGAAGGAGACCAGTAGATGGATGCCAGGCAGGTCAGCCTGCACCAGAGTGTTCTTTGTCCACCCGCTGGTAACCTCCCACCCAAATCTATTGGCAGTTGTGCACATAGCTCACCTTGGCAAGAGGCTGGTGCATGCAGAAGCTCCAACTCTTGAGGTGGGTTTTGATAGCAGACCCGATGACACAGATATGTGTGAAGGCCTGACGATTATGCTGGATGGTTCTTCGAAAGCATTAATGAGCAAAGCCAAAATGCCAGCAAGTATTGTTGTACCTACCTGGCATCGTCTGTGGGGAACTTTCTTCACGGGCTCCGAGTCAGTAGAGAGCCAGATGCAGAGCTCTCCCACCTGCTGTTACTGACATCTGCTACTAACAAGCCACCATAAGGCTGGCACAGTGAATGACAGTACCAGTAAACGGCAGCCTCAAGCCTGCCTGCCCCTCTCTCCAGGTATGCTGCGATGTTGATTAATGGGGAATGTGCATGGGAGTGGCAAATGCAGCCGCCCTCCTTGCAACCATCTCATATAATACCGCAATCAACAGCAGCCATCAACCAAGGGACCAGGTGCTGGATGGCTCCATTAATTGCCTACAGATTCATGCCTGCACATTGGGTTTCCTTTCCCTTCATTTTTGCAGATCACTTCTTTGCCCTCTTATCCTTCATCCTGAACAACGTCTGCCAATGAGTTCAAATGCCTTTCGAGCTTTTCCTAAAGCTGCAAGAACTTTTGTCCCCCTTTTCTGCCACATCCCTTTAGATTTTACCTACTTGCATGTTTTTCACTCTTACCACTAGCCTGCTTTTTGTACTCATTCAAATCTGCACCTGAAGCTGTCAATAATTATGAAAATGACTGACTCTCAAAATTTGAGTGGTATTAGCACATTACCATTCTGATGAGATTTGCACCAATCGTAATCATTTAGACATGACTTAGACTAGTGCATGAGAATTGCCACGTGTATATTCTACTTCCTTTCTAAATTCAAATCTGCAGTTTCCCAGTGTATAAGTGAGAGTTAAAGAAGTCTGTTAAACCATTTCTCCTAATGCTATTCATGCAGTTTATAGACTTGTGCCACCAATCTTTATTCATCATGCCTGAGTATAAAAGTCATGGAATGATCTGATAAAGATACCCACCCCCACTGCACCAATATGACTTCTTCAATTTTCCATCCTTATAATCTACGTGAAAGTGCCAGTATGTGCCAAATCATGGAAATGTTGTAGTGCTGGCCCACTGTCTCTAGGAATTGGTTTCAACTCAGTTCACTTGGGCAGCATTCAAAACCAAGTCCCATAGGTGAAAGATCAGCATGTTAACTGCACTACTCTGATTTCCTCCTCCCTACCCTCAACTTTCATCTATGTTATCTGAAGCTCTAGTATTTCCTCCCTAAACCTCTCCACTTTTCTACCTCTCTCTCTCCGTTAAAACGCTCCTTAAAACCTACCTCTTTGATCAAGCTTTTGGTCACCTGTCCTAATATCTCCTTTTGTGGCTCGGTGTCAAATTTTGTTTGATCATCGCTCCTGTGAAGTGCCTTAGGACATTTTACTACGTTAAAGGTGCTATATAAATGCAAGTTGTTCTATTGTCTATACTATGGAGAGCAGGTTTGACATATTAGCCAAGTCACTGAATATATTTAAGAAGGAGATAGATAGATTTCTAGACACAAAAGGCATCAAAGGGTATGGGGAGAGAGCGGGAATATGGTATTGAGATAGAGGATCAGCCATGATCATACTGAATGGCAGAGCAGGCTCGAAGGGCCGAATGGCCTACTCCTGCTCCTACTTTTTTCTAGCCCACAGTCAGACTCTCCCCCACCATTTGATTCTAGTACCCCTGCCAGTAATAGCACTATATTAACCCTTGATGTATCTGTACCATGTATATAGGATGTTTCCACATTGTTCTCTGAGCTGAGCAATCATGTGAATTTTATTTACTTTAAAATAAAGTAATTTAAAAAAGAGTAAACAAGGAATTTGATTGTATTGAGCCGATTATATTATGAATTGGTTGGAAAGGACAATATTTTCTGCTTTTTTAGGTCTCAGCAGATCCCAGTCAATTAGAATATCAATTTTCATAAGTGCTAACAAAGGAAACAAAAAGTAAGAACTTGTGGAAATGTCAAATTAAGCAGGAAGCACTGCAAGCTGCAAAATTGCATTCATTTACCATGATCATAAAAACCCTTTAAAGTCATACGTAAAGTAACATTCCACAAAATAAGAAAGATTCTTCTCAAAGTGAAGCTAAAAATAAGTGTTTAAATATTTAATACAATAATTTCCAATTCAGTACAAAATAATTTTGATAATACAGAGTAAGCATTAGTTACCAGAAAAAAAAGTTTGTTACATTACATTCAGGGTGTTACTGCAATCAATCAAAAATGAAACATCATGTCTTACTAATAGATGTCTTCTGCTTACTTTGGCGAGTTTTTAAAATTTGGTCATTTTATACTTAACGTTGAAGTTTTATGCTATTTATTTTCTTCATTTTTCAATTACTTTCTTTTCTCCTTATACGTCCCTCAACACGGCTTCTAAGTGGGAAGAGTGGATAGGTGCCTTGCTCTCGGGTTCTGGTTTTGCTGTTTTACGTAGGATTACATAGGACATACAGCACAGAAGCCGATTCTGGTTATGGAGAGCAGCTGACTAATTTTTCTTCGCTCTCCAGTCGCTGTCTTCCCCTTGTCTGGCACGCCTGCTGGATGGAGGAATTATGGGTCCAATCTTAAAACCCAGAACAGTATGGTACGATATGTTGTAGCACCAACACACCATGTCACTCTATCCCCTTGAACAGACCTTTTATGAAAATGTTAACTTTATAAAAATGAAAATCCCACTGCACTCAATACTATAAAATTGTTACATTTGTGACCCGCCAAAATAGCTTGCTGCAAAAAAAACTTGATAAAAATCAAAAAATGCTATTCCTAAAGGTAGAAACATTATCAACTCCGACATACTGTTGCAGTGAAGCACTTGTTAAAATAATGCAAATATCAGTTAAACATATCGTGGTGCGGCTATTTATTGTAGATTGTAAACTACCAAGTAGGAATCAAAGAAAAAGGGTAGAAAAATGTACTAGAGATATTCATCGGCTACACCTTCTTTAATCTCATCTTTTTAAGGTTTGAAATTTCCCTTGCGTGTTATGGAAAATTAATTGGAAGTAAATTAGGAAAGAATTGCAATTGGAACTGTCAAATGGCAGGAAATGTGATAAATCAAACAGGCTGTGAAAACAATGTGACTGATTCAGTCTGTCGAAATCTGATGAAAAGTTGCCATGAGCTACAGAGACTTTATTTTAAATGAGAAATAATTTTAACACCTTATTTTGTTTTTAGTTTCATTTCATATTTTGATGCAGCCCTTCTACTCATATACAAATTTAGACAATCAGTAGTAAAACAAATAAATTATAGTTGAAAAGCTGGAAATTTTATTAATAGTTACAATGGGCAGATGCCATCAGAAGACTGTGGTTATGTACTTCAACTATCATGTCAGGTTCAGGAAATCTTGGACAAAACACAATATTGCTTCTTATATTTTGATAGCCTGCTGAGATCTTTAAACATTTATTTAAGAAAAAATAAAAGCAATGCCCAACCTGCATGAAACTTTCCTTTCATTGATTTCACACTACCAGAAGTGGTGGCACAAGCCTGTTTTACATATTCAACGTAAATTGTTTAGTAACTGATGTTTAAATTAACAAGCCCGTGACATAGCATCTGCTTATGAATCTGCTAGTGCATTTCTTAGAATCTTAGTAAATGGAGCACTAACATATGCACTCACTGAAGAAATGCCTAACCCAAAATGGTCTTCTGAGGGAAAAGTGGATAAATATTTCAAGCAGTGGAAGATACAAGGCTATGGAGAGAGAGAGAAAAGAGCATCTTGATTCGTTTTGATTACTCTAGCAGCAAGCCGACACAGACACAAGGGACCAAATTGCCTCTTTCTCTACTGTCAACTTTTATGGTTCTAGGCTGTTTAGACAAAGAAATGCGCAGATGTCCAAGTGTACACATCTGGATAAATATTAGTGTCGTACTACATTTAAAAAAAAGGTAAGTGGGTGAATGAGCAGAAACCATAAGGCGAACTGCACAAGTAATCCTTCATCTTCCCTCTCCTCAGAGGAAAATCAGTTCTTGATGTTTCACAAGAAACCTTAGATATTGCTTATTCCATTTGCATCAGCTTGCAGGTCACTGGTTGTTGTTGGGAGTATTTTTTCACTGAGGAGTTGGATGATGAAACTTTGGAGTTCAGTACTTGGTAGGCTGCTATTAAATCCCCACGGTTCCCTAGGTGAACTAGATACTAACATAATTTGTTCATGTTTGATCGTGCTTTATTGATGAAAATAATCTTTTACCCCCTTTCACAGACAGGGAGGGTTACATTGTTAATGTAAGTTTCTTTTAGCAGTTTTTTGTGAACTTGCCCTTATAAAGAGGCAGGATTGCTTCTGGGAAATGGAACATTTTTTCCATGTTGCACCCAGTAACAGTATCAAGTACTCCCGGGTTAGGTATAACATATAACAAATGCAAAGCACTTTGCTTACATTAACCTGAAAACGTATCTCAACCCCAACTTTAGATGAATACCTCCTACAATTATGTGGCATTCAGAGCCTATTTCTTAAATTATCTCTGCTTTTAGCATCTCTGATTGTGATTGGAAAATTAATTCCAATTGTGCCAAACGGTTCTCTTGTGTGTTACAGTCCACTGGGGACTATACAGAGGCTCTGCAAACTTACACTTGGGACTCCTATCAACTATCAGAACAAGGAAACTTTTATTTCATTGATTTGAGGTGACCCCTGGGTCTCAGAGTATTATTCTGTGTCTCCAAGCCCTTTAATATGCATTTATAATGTGTAAAACAGACATGGTCTACTCTTTCTTTGGGTTTACCTAACAGTAGCCTTCCATCAAAGAAAGAAAGACAGTTAATTATCCTACAAATGTCAGTCATTGCCTTTGTAGTGAAAATGTAGCTTTCATAAGGTAACAAAAATCATATTTTAAAAGCTTTACATGTGTACATTTTTTACATTGGATACAGTAAAAATCCAGAGAAAGATGAATGCACGTACGGGCCTGAATAAAGTCCTGCTGCTTGTTCAGATGGGAGCTGCATCCAGACTTTGTCTCCACGCGTTAATTCAAGAACTGAGCTCCCAGAAGCTTGGTCGAGGATCCCTTTCTTGTATTCATCATAAGTATACATTTTTGGCTCATTGTTCTTATATAATGCAACCCATACATTAGCACCTTTACAATGAATATGATATGAAAAATAATAAATTCCTGGTATCTCACATGTAAAAATGCCAGTTTGTGGATTGTAACTTTGTCTGCCATTATATAGGATTTTATCAAACTTGACAGGAGATCCTACTGGTGGAAAAGGTATTGTGAGTTTAGCAGTGAAAGCAGGCATCTCTGGACTAATTCCTAGATGTTTCCCTTTTTTACTTGGTTGACTGATATATCCTTGTGGTGTCTTTATGCCATCAATTCCTGGCCCCATATCTGGAAGTTGAAACTGTCCTATATCTGGTTGGACAGCTGGTGGGCCTGGAGGTCCAGGAGGTCCAGGAGGGCCAGATACTCCTGGTATTCCATGAAGACCTTCTGGGCCAGGTTTTCCTGTTGGTCCAATGTGTCCTGGAACTCCAGGTTTTCCTATGCCAGGTATCCCTGGTGGCCCTGGTAATCCTTTATCTCCTTTTGGTCCTGGAAGACCTGGTGGCCCGATTGGACCTCCTGGACCAGCAATCCCCGGTATTCCAGTAGGACCTTGGATACCTTTCTCTCCTTGAAACCCACCTTCCCCTTTTAATCCTGGTAGTCCTGGTGGTCCAGGTAAACCAGATGGGCCTTTATGTCCTACGTCTCCTTTTGGCCCTATTGGTCCTGGCAAACCTCTTTGACCTGGTTGTCCTTCTTCACCAGGATATCCTGGTATACCTGGCAATCCTTGTACACCGGGTTCGCCTTTCGGGCCTCGAGGACCTTGAGGGCCAGCTGGCCCATATTCTCCTTTTAGTCCTGGGAAACCTAAACCACCTGGTGGCCCAATTTGTCCTGGAAGCCCCGGTTGTCCTCGTTCACCTTGAGGACCAGGAATTCCAGGAGCACCAGCAGGTCCAAGTCCGCCCTTATGTCCCTGTATTCCTGGAAGCCCACCATGGCCACGTTCACCTTTTGGCCCTGGAAACCCTGGTTTTACTACTCCTGGCATTCCTGGTGGCCCTGGTAAACCTGGGAGTCCTTTTTCACCTTTTCCCCCTGGAAAACCAGGTTGACCAGGAAGTCCATCTAGGCCTGGTTTTCCCACACCTGGCATTCCTGGGGGTCCTTGAGGACCCTGTGGTCCTGGAAAACCTTGAGGTCCTGGTTCACCTGGGAATCCTCCTTTACCTGGTGCTCCTGGAGCTCCTGGAAGACCATTTAAACCTGGTTTTGATACACCTGGAAGTCCTGCAGGCCCTGGTTGTCCAGGTAGTCCTTGTGGGCCCTTTAATCCTGGTAATCCAGGTACACCTATTCCTTGTTGTCCCTTAGGTCCTGATAGACCTGCAACTCCTGGCAATCCGTTCTGTCCTGGCTCTCCTCTTGGCCCTTGTTTTCCTGGCAATCCTGGTCTACCTGGCTTTCCATATCCAGGAAGTCCTGAAGGACCTGGTGGTCCTTGTGGCCCTGGTGGTCCCATGGGCCCATGTTCTCCCTTTGGTCCCATGTCACCTTTGTGACCTGGCATTCCCATCCCTCCTGGTTTACCTGCTATTCCTGGCATTCCAGGCTTCCCAACACTTGGTAAACCTGGTTGGCCTGGCAGACCTGGTTTTCCTGTTGGTCCTTGAATACCACGACCTGGTAATCCTGGCAGTCCAGGTGGTCCTATTGGCCCTCTTGCACCAGGCTCCCCTGATGGACCTTTTTCACCTTTCAATGCACTTGGATATGTTGGTATCATTTCTGTAGAAGAAAAATAATTAAACTGTAAAGGTTTGAATATAAGTATTTGCCTCTGTTGACTATATAGCCAACAGATTTTAGTAGTTATGAAAATATTGAATCTTTTAATATCATTTAAGTTCAGGTGAAATATTTGAAAACCACATGAAAGAAAACATAAATTGAAAAGTACATTATTTAAATTTATCAAAGCAACTATTTATATCTGTCTATATAACTTATTACTAATCTTATATCTGTGCGTACCTCCTGTCTATAAAACCTTACTTTATGTTATCACACTTTTGGTTACACTTTTGTGTCAACTTTTTCCATTATAAATTCCTAAGTCCACATTAATAATAGAAAATCCCTATGTAAACTGGCTTCTGAAACTGTGTAATTACAATGCTCTTCTGGCCGGCCTCCCAGCTTCCACCCTACATAAACCTGAGCTCATCCAAAACCCTGCTGCCCGTATTCTAACTCGCACCAAGTTCACCCATCACTCCTGTGCTTGCTAACTTACATTGGCTCTCGGTTTGGCAATGCCTCAATTAAAAAATTCTCATCCTTGTCTTCAAATCTCTCCATGGTCCCGCCCCTCCCTCCCTCCCTCCCAAGTGTCAGCCATGGCTCAGTGGGTAGCACTCTCGCCTCCTGAGTCAGAAGGTTGTGGGTTCAAGACCCAGACCAGAGACTTTAGCACAAAAATCTAGACTGACACTCCAGTGCAGTGCTGAGGGAGCGCTGCACTGTTGGAGGTGCCGTCTTTCAGATGAGACGTTAAACTGAGGCACTGTCTGCTCTCTCAGGTGGATGCAAAAGATCCCGTGGCACTATTTTGAAGAAAAGCGGGGGAGTTATTCCCGGTGTCCTGGCCAATATTTATCCCTCAATCAACATAACAAAAAAACAGGTTATCTGGTCATTATCACATTGCTGTTTGTGGGAGCTTGCTGTGCGCAATTGGCTGCCGCGTTTCCTACATTACAACAGTGACTACACTCCAAAAGTACTTCATTGGCTGTAAAGTGCTTTGGGCTGTCCTGACGCCGTGAAAGACGCTATATAAATGCAAGTCAGTCTTTCTTCTTTCTTATCTCTGTAACATCCTCCAGCCCTAAAACCCTTTGAGATATCTGCGCTCCTCCAATTCTGACCTCTTGCACATCCCCGATTTTAATCACTCCACCACTGGCGGCCATGTCTTCAGCTGCTTAGGCCCTAAGCTCTGGAATTCCCTCCCTAAACCTCTCTGCCTCTCTACCCCGCTCTCCTCCTTTAAGATGCTCCTTAAAACCTAACGGTTTAACTAAGCTTTTAGTCATCTGTCCTAATATCTCCTTATGTGGCTCAGTGTCAAATTTTGTTTGCTAACGCTCCTGTGACGCGCCTTGGAACGTTTTATTACGTTAAAGGTGCTATATAAATACAAGTTCTTGTTGTTGTTACAAGCTCTGGTCACTAGGTGGCACTTTATTACCTTTTTCTCCACAGATTGCTCAATGCTTGTTAAAAATATTTCATCCACCATTTCTAGATAACAAACTTCAAAAGCTTTATTTGGGTAAAATTTATTTGATTTAAAAAAAAATGAAATGTATGCAGTAAATTGGAAAAGTTATTTATCCCAGCAGAAAAGCTGTTTGAACGCATTATATGAGTTGTGTTATTGAGGGACTAGCTAGTATTCATTTATTTAACATCCTTGTAGGTAGATTGCATGAATGGCATACCATCCTGTATGCATTGCTATGTGGCTCAATGTCAGCTTTTCCAGTATGTATTGGAAATTCTATGGCCATGTTTTTAATGCCCGCATTATCAAGGCCACAGTCCAGACAGACAAATGAAGGGGCAAATTTTAATCTAACCCACAGGGTAGGGAACCCACACGATCTGCTGGAACGCTGGTTTTGCACCCTGCCCAGCATTGCTCTCCATAGACTTCAATGAAGTGTAAAATCGGGCGGGGCGGAAAGCCAACCCGATCCTGTCAGTTTCTCAACGGGCGGGTTAGATTAATACTGCTCCCTAAGTGTCTGATCAGACCTCACAAAAAAAGAAATATAAGATAAAAATACAAACGAGCATTCAAATACTAGATGTTATCGTGCGATGAAAGAGGGCAAATCATGCAGCATGGTGCATTAGTGCAACCTACAATCTGTGCCGCATATTGGACACGTGAATTCCCCAGTATGATCCACCTTTCAGATGGGCCGTAAGCAGGAGTCACAGAATGGATGCAAGCCAGTTTTACACAGGGGAAATGTGGAAGACTCAGACCTGGGCAAGGTCTCTTAGCAGCTAATTATTGAGTGGCATTCACAAAGGTCATTTGCTTGGCCTTTCCATCATCCAACAGTGTGTGACATAGGAAAATCTATCAATAAAAATAGGAACACAACAATGTTTAAAATAGGAGAGTATAAAGAAGGAATAAAATTGTTATTCAATTCCACACTGGTACTACACATCATTTGGGATCTTAGCTAGATAAAATTATGGTGCTTTGCATTGATTAGGAAATTTAGAATTAGATGCAGGATTTATTTTTATACAGATGATTTATTTTGAGACATAAAATATCCTTTGTAGCTATTATTTTCCTTCAGCTGCCTAGGCCCAAAACTCTGGAATTCCCTCCCTAAACCTCTCTGCCTCTCTTTCCTCCTTTAAGACACTCCTTCAAACCTACCTGTTTAACTAAGCTTTTGTCATCTGTCCTAATAGCATCCGAATAAATAAAGAAAAATTCGGAGTCAAAAAAAAAGGAGTTGCACTGGAACTTTCAGTGAGATGAAATGTGTTTTACCCTAGATTAAGTGGTTGGAAAATAATTGAAAATCAATCTGGACATTTGAGTAGCTGAGACTTGCCAGGAATTTCCTCAGAGGTTTCTCCAAGAGGGTGGCCATGAATATGAGTAAAAGAATTTATATGGACGGAGAGGTTCAGTGAATTCAAAGGAGAGAGGGCAAGGGGAGCTGAAATGAAAATTGAAATCACCAAAGATGAGTCGTTCAGTGCAGAGGTGAGGGCAGAAAGGAGGGAGAATATCTCGGTGAGAAATTGGGGTGGGGCTTGGGGGGGTGCAGTAGACAATGACGATTTTAAAAGAGAAGTGAGAGGGTTGGAACAAGGCAAGGCATTCGAAGAAGGAGAAAGTACCGTAAGAGTAGGGGAAGAGACCAAGGTGTGGTTTGGTGGTAAGTGCCACACTGCCAGCGTGTCACTTTGGGCAGGATAGGTGGTGAAAAGTATAGCCAGATGGGGAGCCTTCAGTAAGGGGCACGGTGTTGCCACCCATGAGCCAAGATTCAGTCAAAGCCATGATGTCAATTCAATAATTCATAATAAGGTTGTGGATGGGAAGGACCTTGTTTGTGAGTGATTGGACTTTCTGAAAGGAATGCACTGCCTGATAGTGTGGTGGATACAGATTCAATAGTAGCCTTCAAAAGGGAATTGGATAAATACTTGAAGGAGAAAAAGTTGCAGGGATATGGGGAAGAGCGGGGGAGTGGGACTAACTGGATTGCTCTTCGAAAGAGCCGGCGCAGACTCGATGGGCTGAATGGCCTCCTTCTGTGCTGTACTATTCTAGGATTCCGTGAAATGCAGAGAGGGGCGGTGATTGTTGGTTTATTAGCAGAGTCCAAGGAGGTCGTGGTGGGAGGGGTGAGTGGGATTGGAAGGTTGAGGTTGGTGAGGTTGGCCCCCAGCAGGTGCACTGGGTGGTAAGATCTGCGATAGTGGAGAATGGGCCAGTTAGGGCTGCTGCTTGTAAGGAGGCAGCATCGAGTGCCTCGATGAGCCCTTCAGAAAATGCCAAGGGAGGCACAGAGGGTGGCTTTGTGGGCTTAACCAAGGGGGAATTCAACCTTGGAAGGCAGAGGGTCGTGTAGGGATAGGGGGCTGGTAAAGTACCCAAGAGGGGAGAACACAAGCACCAGACTGCTAAGAACAGATGCACATGCAAGTACTAGATTGAAGGGGCAAACACATACACACAGCACCAATACTTAACTTTTGTTGGGAGCCTCTGGCTCTCCCTTTCAGGACTGCTGGTTAGGACACATCTGGATCAGGGAAACCCCACTCAGCACTGATGAAATTCCAGGAGGGGTCCTGTTTAAGGTGGCCACCAGGGATGCTTGAATATTGTCTGACCCAAAATGGGGTTGGACGTCTTTCAGGCGTCCTTGGGGCACGGGACACAGGCCTACAAAATTGGACCTGCTCTCCCCATTTCACGCCTGAGAAATGGGCACAACACAGGTCCAATTTCACCTCACAGACTCACACAAGTATCAGGCATGCAAGTGTTCATTATTACCTTTACATCAATTGTGTACAATTAGTTTCTTCTCCTTCCATTGTTTTATTGTTATAATGTATTTACTGGAGAGTCCAAAAATGTATTCATATTACTGGAGTGGCTGGACTTAGACGATGAAGGCATGTGTCTGTAACATATACAAGCTGTTTGTAGGCGAAGTTTCTGCCTTTTTCCTTTGAGTCCTAAGTAATCGCTGCATTAGCAGAGACTGGAACCACAAATGTAGAGTTGTAAACAGTCTGCTAATATTACAAATACACTGAGCTTAGTACTGTGATGTAGACACACAGCAAGCAGAATCCCTTTACACTAGATCAAGTGTATGGCCTGCGGGCTGAATCCAGCCCGTGGAACAGTTTCATGTGGCCCACAGACTCCCTGACTGGCTGACCATCCTTGTCCACTGGAAAAATGTGAATTTGGACAGGAAGCGCAGATTGGTTGGATTTCCTGCACAGTGTTGAAAGTCCGGTCCTTCTAAATCGGGCGCAAATTGTCAATCACCTGGTGCTGTGATTTGAAATTTGGAGGAAGTGCTGATTGTCTGAAACCCGGTCCTTTTAAATGAGGCCGCGGATTCTCCATTTCCCTTTCACTGTGTGGTCATTGGTGGTCGGGCTTCTCCTTGCTGTTGTTGCATTGAGTTTCAGGCGAGTGTGCTTTAGAATAGTCTTTACAGACTTGGTGTTTTTCTCAGACTTAGTACTTTGTGCAGACTTGAGCATGGTTGGGGAGTTCGGGGGTGATTGTAGGGGATGGTCGGAGATCGGGGGAGGGTTGGGGGAGAGCCGGAGATTGCAGGGGGTCGGGAAGATCGGGGGTTGGTGATCGGGGGGGCTGGGTGGGGGGGAGATCGGGGGTCGGTGATGGGGGATTAGGGGAGAGGCGGAGATCATAGGGGTTCGGGGAAGATCGGTAGTTATTGATCGCGGGGGATTGGGGAGATGGATGTGTCGGGGGAGATTGTGTAGGTGTGGGGGGGGGGGGGGAGGGTTTACAGGGTTTGCTTGTTGGGTATGGAGGAAACACTCCTGCTCCTCCTGACCCACAAGCAGTGCTGCAAATCTAGCTGGATCTAGCCCTGCTCGCCTCCTTTTACCTGCGGGTTTCCTGAGTCCTGGGAAAGCCAGCCAACATGGCTTAAAAATAGAAACCCTGTAGAAATGGGGGTACGGAGCCTCCTTAAAAGGTTTCAATGACTAACCTGCCTCCTCACCCCATCTCCGTTAAAACCGGAAGTGGGCGGGTTAGAAGCTGTTGGGTTCCTGTTTCACATTTTAAACATTTTAACCTTCCACCCAACCCAAACCCACCGGTTTTTGGGGGTTAAAATAACCCCCAGTGTGCCCAAGCTTTTGTAAATATCAGCCTCTCAAGGAACACAATCACTGAGAGATTGATCAGCTTCAGGACAAAGCAAAGTCAACTGTTTTTTGAATTGCAGTTGACGAAAGCACTGATGTAACTGTGGAGTTGATGAGAACATGTGCATAACGGAGGAGCTTGTAGAATTGGCATTGATGAGCGCCACAACAAACGACCTCTTTGACAGCTTGGCGGGAGCTCTGGACAAATGGAATTTGGAGTGGACAAGAGTTGTGAGTGTGGCCACAGACGGGCCAGAAAAGCTGGAGTTGTGACAAAATTGAAGGCCAAATTGCAAAGTATCAACCCAAACCAACAGTTTCTTGGTTTTCACTGCATTTTACATCAAGAAGCTCTGTGTAGTAAATCTTTGAAAATGAATCATGTTCGGGATGTGGTTATAAAAACTGTAATTTTTCTTCAAGCTGCAGCTCTCAACCATTGGCAGTTTAGCCGGCTTGTGGAAGAATGTGAAGTTCACCATGGACTGCCATATCACACCATGGTTCAGTGACTAAGTCAGGGAGCTGTGTTGAAGCGTTTTCTTTGAATTGTGTGGTGAGATTACACCTGTTCTTAGATCAGAAAGGGAAAGATCTTATTGATTTACAGGACATTGAATGGCCTCAAGATCTTGCTTTCATGGTGGATATTACGGAGCACCTGAATTAGCTCAACAAAAGGAGCACAACAAGTAGTGACAGAACATTATGACATTTGCAACTTTGAGCTGATGCTTCAGCTGGTGGAGAAGCAAATTTCCCAGAGTAACTTGGCACATATTCTCACCTAGAAATCGCTATGTAACACTATTGGGACTCATTGTGATGGCACCACATGGGCGTTACATGGGCAAGTTGTTGAACTGAGAAAGGAATTTCAAGAACAATTCCCTGACTTCAGGAACCATGAGGGAGAGTTTGTAAATTTCAACGCACCTTTTTCTGTCCATGTGCATGATGTACCAGAGGAGCTCCAAATGGAAGTTATTGAACTATAGTGTGACATTCTGTTGAAGGACCAGTCTTCCAATATTGGTGTTACCAAGTTTTATCAATATCGGGAATCAAATTATCCTCAGGTCCTTTTCATCAAGAATTCTTTCCATATTTGGGACCACATACATGTGTGAACAAATATTCTCCACCATGCCAAGTGGCCTATTCCTGCTCCTATTTCTTATGTTCTTATGCATAATCTAAACTACTTTCACAACTTTGTGACACAACCCAGAACTCGGTACTCAGGATAGCCAAAGCCCAGTCATTTGCTCCAAATGTTGATGCAATGGTTCAAGCCAAGAGGTGCCAGGTATCGGGGAGCAGCAGTAGCAGTAAAGAGAACTTGCACATATAGCGCCTAGCATGACCTCAAGACATCCCAGAGCACTTTACAGGCAATGAATTATGTTTGGAATGTAATTACTGTTGCAATGTAGGAAATAAAATCTAAGTTTAAGTAAGTACCAATGTTTTATTTTTATCTATTTCTATTTTAATAACTTGCTGAATGTGGCCTGCCCCGACTACAGGATATCGGATCAAGCTCACCATATAAAATGAGTTTGACACCCCTGCACGCGATCAGCCTGGTCTTTCTGCTGCACTAACTGGATGTTCTTGCAGTTCCCTAATTATACAATTCTGACAGAAAACAATAAAAGGATAAGAAACTAGTTACCCGTGATTGCTGTGAGGGTAATCATGCATCATTCCCTGCACTAAAGTCCTCCTTTATTTCTTTCTCCTCCTATCCTGAAGGCACTAGCTGACTTTTGCTGAGGTACAACTCTGCGAGGAGTGGTTTCCCTCCAGTACTTCACTAAATTTCCAAGTGATCACTTCATGATGGGAGAGTTAATGAACTGTTGGGGAAGTTAATGTACTAGAAGAATGAGCTCTGATGGGCTGGGCTGAATGGCCTTTTCGCAACACTATCTGTTCTTCTGTTTGACCTGCGACCCTGAGAGTTGTGTGTGGGCTGGACTATTCGACTATGGAGGGGTGTCACAGCAAACCCACTCTTGACCTCTCTTCGCCTTTGTGTCACATCAACACATGAACACTTTCCAGCAGGAGCCGCTGGGTAGTGATCAGGAGTAGGAAACCTGGTCAATTTTCCCCCTACTTCAAAGCACTGAAGACACTTGGAGCACTTCAGTTCCTATTCTGGTTGAGATCAGCTAATGTTACAGACCAGAGATCGAACCGAGAACGTTCATTGATGGTGTGGCTCAGCTACTGGCTGCCATACCCAGCTGAACCATCGGGAGGAGCCACTGGAACGCTTTCATCTCTCTGACCATAATTGAATTCTGGCACTGACAAGACCCGAGGAATTCTTTTTCAGAGGAGAATGATTCTTCCCAGCCCAGAGGAGTTATGTTTCAACTACTAAAACTACAGTATGTTCCACATTTTAAAAGAAAACTGCCTTAACCAAATTGAATTTAACCGTTTAAACACTTCACAGTGCTTTGATGTTTCTACAATTTGCAGTAAAGCCCCCTGTTTGACAGAGTCAGATTGCATTGGTTTTGTTTCTATTAACAATTGCACTTAAAAAAAATATTTAAACAGAACCCTGGCTGAATATTGGAGCATTAGGAATTCCCTTGAATTGTTTCCTAATGAAATTTTAATTTACTGCAGTAAATAGATGTTATTGGGCTTTGGAAGCAGTTCAGATATGTATGTAACCAGCTCAAGAGCTCTCATGTTGAGTGTGTCTATTTGAAATGTCTGTTCAATGCATTTGTTTCTGGGAAAAGTGCTGTTTGGTTAAGAATTTTACAATGGGAACTAAGCAAACTGATTCATTCCAGGTGATGGTTTCCCTTTTTAATATCTACACAACAGCGAAAACCTTTTATTGGGCAAATTAGACTATTTCTTAGTGGGATGATGCAGACCCACATATATCTTGTGGTGCCTTTGTATTATTTCCCTCAAAATTGTTACTTTATTCAGGTCAAGATCATAGCTTGTACTTCTGAATAAACATGCGCAATCTAATGCTATCCAGCATTTCTTTGGGCATCAATACACTAGTTTCATTGAAGCGTTAGAGAGGAAATTGCCTCATGCAGTGCACCAAAATTAATGAGGTCACTTTTTCTTCTGATTTCCAGGGCGCCAGTTAAATCACCTTTTTTAAAAGAGCAGTTTTGCAGCAAAGTTCAACTTGAATTGACTTCAGTCTATGGCTGAATAATCATATATGGGCTCTGGGATGAGCAGACTTGATGGGCTGAATGGTCTTTTCTCATTTATGTTCTTATGAATGCTATTCAGAGGTAGAGTAACAGATTTTTTTTGCGGGGGGGGAGATGGTGGGGGGGAGGGGTGGGAGATGGGGGGGGTTGGGGTTGGGGGGGGAGATGGGTCGGGGGGGAGTTGGCTGAGACCAGTGTTCTCTCTGAAATTAATTCATGGTCCAGCGGTGGTGCCTTGGCTACCCTGTTAATGTTCTCGTCATCTTTTTGGAATGCTGGTGTACACTTTGCATGTTATTGCTCATGGGGGCAGGGAGAGGGAAAACACAGCTTCACCGTTGAAATGAACACAATGTTGCAATGCCAAAAATGAAAGCGAATTGTGACCTAAATGTTATTGCAAT
Source organism: Squalus acanthias (assembly GCA_030390025.1). Classification (NCBI taxonomy): domain Eukaryota; kingdom Metazoa; phylum Chordata; class Chondrichthyes; order Squaliformes; family Squalidae; genus Squalus; species Squalus acanthias. The sequence goes on from CM059429.1 coordinate 148,324,900, forward strand.
GTATTTTTTTCCATTGGTCGGCTGTCATAGTTGCGGCAATACCTTCCATATTCACACACTTGTCCAACCATTGTTGTAATACGGCGAATTACTATACTGAGGTGGGCAATAGCTAGTGTAGATACTGAGACAAGTTCAGCAAAGTGCGATCCTGGATCTGAGCCTTGCTAGACAGGAGCATGAGTCAGAGATAGGGCTATACCATGATTCTCCAATCTGCATTCCTGTCCAGTGAGGCTCTTCTCTCAGAGCGCAGCCTGACTGAGTTTACCCCTTATTTGTCAGTTTGGCTCAATAGGTAGCACTCTTGCCTCTGGATCAGAGGTTGTGAATATAAACCTCGGACTTGAGCATATAATCTAGTCTGACACTTGTACTAAGGGAGTGCTGCATTGTCTGAGATGCCATCTTTCAGATAAGACTTTAAACTGAGGCCCCATCTGCCTGTTCTGGTGGAACTAAGCTCTATTCAACTTAATTCAAAATTGCTTAATTCAAATTATTGCATAATTCAATTTTTGTAGCACAAATATGACCTTGAATTATCAGGAGTAGACTGTGAAAGGTCCCATGACATTGTTCAATCAACAGTTGGGATTTTCCCAATATCCTAGCAAATATTCATATTCAAGCTACACCCACAAAACAGATTAACTGGTGATTCATCACATTTGTTGTTCGTGGGACCTTCTCTGCCCAAATTGGCTGCCGCGTTTTCCTGCACACTTCAAATGCAATTCTTTGGCTGTGAGAAGCTTTGGGTCATTGTGAGGATATAGAAGGTGCTATATAAATGTAAGTTCTTTCTTTTTTTCTCGACTCCTAAAACAGAACCATTTGATATACAGGTTGAATAATACACTGTCCCCTCCAGTAGCTCACCATGGAACCAGCCAAATCATGCCCTCACCTGGGCCGCGATTTCGCCGACCGAGGAATGTCTGGTGCGGCTGGGGTCGGTGGCAGGGTGTGACCCCGCTGTTGGCTCCAGCCCGCTCTGTAGAGTATGGGCAACACGGTGGCATAGTGGTTAGCACTGGTGCCTCACAGCGCCAGAGACCCGGGTTCGAATCTGGCTTCGGGTGACTGTCTGTGTGGAGTTTGCACATTCTCCCCGTGTTTGCGTGGGTTTCCTCCGGGTGCTCCGGTTTCCTCCCACAGTCCAAAAATGTGCGGGTTAGGTTGATTTGGCTATGATAAATTGACCCTTAGTGTTAGGGGGGGATTAAATATGTGGGGTTACGGGGATAGGATGGGATATGTTAGGGGGAATTAAATACGTGGAGTTACGGAGATAGGGTGGGATATGTGTCGGTGCAGGCTCGATGGGGATTCTGTGGGAGAAAGCAGGGACAGGGTAGTGGATTTGGATGATCAGCCATGATCGTATTGAATGGTGGAGCAGGCTCGACGGGCCGAATGGCCTACTCCTGCTCCTAGTTTCTATGTTTCTATCTTACGCTGATTGGGCTTGTTAAGCCCGTTCAGCGCGTTTGCCAGCTAATTGAAGGAAGCGGGTCTGATGACGTCATTTGTATGACACATCATCAGCCGGTTTCTTTAAAGGGACCACGCACAAATTGATTTTGACATTTGTGCGGTCAGTGTTCTACAGCATTGAGGTGCTGCAAGCACTGCACAGAGGTGCACGGCTGCACCCAGGCTCTCCCATGACTCCCTCCATATGCTTATGGAGGGAGTCACAGTATGCAGGGAGGTTCTCTTCCCTTCCCATGGGCAGAAGAGACCTCCTCAGGAGATCAATACAGCCTGGTTGAACATTGCACAGGAGGACACAAGCAGGGATGTCGTCAGGAGGACCAGTGGCGCAAACCTTTCAATGACCTCAGCAGATTACGAAATGTTAGTACAAAGCCACACTCAACCTCATCCTGCTGAGCCTTTCATCACATCCCCATCACTCTGCCTTCCCTACCCTACTCCTGCACATCCTTACTCACACCAACTTACCTTGCACCTCCACCCATCCCTCTCTATCTACATTATCACTTCCCCATCTCACTAGCCACCTCTCACACTCACCCTCATCCTAGTCCAATCATAACAACTAACAACACACGAGGGTAGGCACTTGGGTGTTTTAGCCAATGTTCATGTGAAGTTTCTGTTAATGTGCTGTCAAACATTGAAATCTTTATTTTCAACACTTTGCTTTCTTGGACAGATTTGTGTGCACCTTTGGAAGTAGCTTAGTGAGTTGCAGTGAATGGTGAGACATAACGGTACCCCCCGCAATGGTGATGAGTGTGAAAGGAATGGCTTGGGCATTGTAGGGATGCTTTATGGTGCTGGTGTGGGGCGGTGCCAACCTGATGCATCATGTGGCAGCCAGGGTGTACAGCGTCAAGTGAAGTATATCTGGCCATGGTGAGGTCATCCCTGGTGTCCCGGGCAGCAATGTGGTTGGGTACTGATGCCGTGTGTCCTGTGCAGCATCAGTTGATTACGGAGAAGGTTGGTGTTGTTGGTGCTGCTGTTGTTGGGGCTGATCATGGTGGGATTCTGAGGACCAAGGTGAGATAGTTTCAAGGGCACCAATGCTGATGTAATAGATGGCAGGTGAAGTTGAGATGACAGAAGCAAATCTGTCAGTGGTCAGAGAGGTTGTTCCAATGAGGTGGCATTGGATAGAGAGTTGGCTCCAAACACTTGCAAGCTGCATAAAGCTCAATCTGTCTTCTAACTGCAGTAAGCAACAGTTTCTGAGCTTGGAAAGTGAACAGCTGTGAGATGGGAGCTTTTATACCACTTTTGCAACTGTCAAGTAATCAGATAATTCAATGCTGAATGCACACACAACCTGGTGAGCTGACGTGATCCCCGAGCAGCATATAACCTGTGGGGGAACTCGTAAAATTGAAAGGTAAGCTTAAAATAGTATTTAAATGCCTCTTAACAATCTCTTAATGATCTAAATTGCCTCCCCTGCCGCTTGGTGTCAGGTCTGTTCAGTGCTGACAAACCCGACATCTGGGAGACTAGCATGGAGGCGGGTTAACAGCAGGTTCCCTAACTGCTGTCAAAAATTTTTTTCCCACCCGACCCACTACCGATTGCGCCCGCTGACCCCCCGAAAAATCCCCCCCCCCCCTAGTGTCCACACATGGTTGCTGGATGGCAGTCAAGATCCTGGTAGACTTCTTCATACTGAGGCCAATTTTAGTGCTTTTTACTGTCATCCCGGCTTGAGACTGGCTAACTTACCATAGACTGGAACTTTCCTACCCTGTATGACTCGCTGTGCAAACCCATTCAGATTTACATGTAAATAAAATCTCAGTTTTTTACTTTACTTTTTTGAAATTCTTTTCCTCTCCCCATTATTTTATGTACCTCTTATAAACTGTTTCTTGAATGGCTTTCAGAATAAATAAAGCTGGTTGTTCCTCATATTTTAATTGCCTCGTTAAGGTACCTCGAGGTCCAGGATGAGGCCATGGATGACCATAGCGTCAGCCGTGGATCAGTGGGTAGCTCTCTTGCCCCTGAGTCAGAAGGTTGTGGGTTCAAGTCCCACTCCAGAGACTAAAATCTAGGCTGACACTCCAGTGCAGTGCTGAGGGAGTGCTGCATTGTTGGAGATGCTGTCTTTCGGATGAGACAATGGCCCAGAAATTCGGGTCGGAGGCTTCCCGCGGGCGCAAGCCCCCGACCTGCACTTACATAGCGCGCCTGCCGTTGTGCTGTGGGCCCGCATGGGATTCCGATCCTGGGCCTCCTTCAGCTGCCGGTGTGCAGTGCTCGCGTATCCCAGGGGCGCAACTAGTTCACAGCGTCCCCTGGGATCACGTGGGCCATGGGGAGCCAATCGGAGCAGGGAATCTCCATTCATAGATTTGACAGGAAGACCTGTCAAATCTATGAATAGAGATCGGCCCCAAAACCTAAGTAAAACTTCAAATAATTTTTTTTTTTAAATCACATTTTTAAAATAACTATAAATTACATAAATTAACAATTTTAAACAAAAATTTAAATTTTTGAAAAAATTAATTAAAGTTTTTAACGGGACTAAAAATAAACTTACCTTTAAAGTATTTAAAAATGATAAACCTGTGGAAAAAATGTTTCAATTTTACTTAATTCACCTCTTACCTTGTTAAAAGCAGGCCTTGCGCAGCTGCTAGGGACTTACCCGCACAGAGAAACCTATAAAAAAGCGGAAGTTCCAGGTCTACGCGCTGCCTCTCCAGCGCACGCGGTTGACCCGTGAACCCCTTCCTTCAAGAGAACGGAAGTTCCGGTTTCCAGCGCATGCACAGTGCATGTGCGAAACCGGCACTTCCGTTGGCCCTACGGGTGAGAACACAGCACGTACTCACCCGTAGGGAACGGAATTTCAGGGCCATTAAACTCAGGTGGATGTAAACGTTCCCACGGCACTATTTTGAAGAAGAGCTGGGGAGTTCGCCCCGGTGTCTTGGCCAATATTTATCCCTCAACCAATATCACTAAAACAGATTATCTGGTCATTATCATGTGGGAGCTTGCTGTGCACAAATTGGCTGCTGCGTTTCCTACATTACAACACTTCGAAAGTACTTCATTGGCTGTAAAGTGCTTTAGGACGTTCTGAGGTCGTGAAAGGTGCTATAAAAATACAAGTCTTTCTTTCTTTCATGAGCACTCGCTGCTTGTAAGATGGACTTTAGCTTCCGCTGGTTAAAATTCTGCATTTTTAGGGAGGAAGCCTTTGAAATCCTTTTACCCTTATTTAATTCTGTACTTTCCTGTTAGCATTAGCTGGAGGGAGAATGCTGAGAAACTGATACTGGACGCAAGAATGATCCATTTGGCAGTGAGAGAGGCATGTGTTACAAAGCTGTAGTTCTAACCAAGGATTATGTCCTAAACCGCAAGACAATCCTGAATCATGCATTCCCAGACACTGCTGTTATTATTTGTAACAGATACAGTCTTCAGGTTACATTTTGTATTCCTGTTTTGTCATTTAGGTCATAGAGTTGATGTCTAGTTTTGTGTAAGACTGTAAAATGTTTTAGGAATAGGAAAACAATTCCTCTTTGGTAAACCTCAAATCAAATCTTCTCTCTGTTTCTCTAAATCCCTTCTTTCTCCAGAAACACATTTAGCTGTCTGTTGAACAATTTTTTATTGCTTGTGCCAATGGCCTTCTCTAGTAATTCATTCCACAAGACTATAAACTGTAGTGTAAATAAGTTTCAGTTGATTTCACTTCTTAATTCAATTTCCTAATCTTTAGCTTGTTTCCCCTGGTATTTGAACCTTTTGCTATAGTCCGAGTGATCAATTTGCATGGACAAACTTGGAAAGTTTAATTAGTTTACCACAAAGTCTTCTCGTTTCTGAAGAGAACAATTTGTCTATCTAGCTCGATGTATTTTTGGAGTAAAATACTGTCCTACATTGGAATAGTATTAAAATTATAAAATAAATTCATATTTTGGTAAATATAAAAAAGAAAACGATGAATGCTGCAAAATTGACATAAGAGCAGAAAATGTAGGAGAAATACAGCAAGTGTAAAATTAGCTCAGTTGGTAGCACTCCTCTCCTCTGAATCAGAAGACTATGGATTAAGTCCCACTCCAGGACTTGAATTCATGATCTAGGCTGTAAATTCATGCCGGTACAGAAGGAGTGCTGCATTGTCAGAAGTGCTGTCCACTAGATGAGATGTTAAACCAAAGCTCCATCAGCCTATTCCAGTGGTTCAAATGAACATTAATAATCCCATGGTATAACTTGTACAAGAGCATTTAGTTTTCCTGTTGTTCTTGACAACATTCCTCCCTCCATCAAACCACCAAAAACAGACGAATCCCTGTTTATGGGCAAAATGGCTCTTATTTTTCTCTACTCAACAATAGTCCTTGCATTCAAAGTAATTAATTGAATGCAAAATGCTTTAAGGTGTTACACGTTTGCCTGCTGTATAAATACAAATTTTTTTAGTACCTTGGTCAGTAGCTGAAAGAGACAAAACAAATTAATTAACAAATTTTTGCCTAGTCTGGAATTTACCACGACCACTCAGCACTGGGAGTATGGATTCAGGCCTATTTATCCAACATTCTCTTTCAATGATATCTGACTTGCTGTCCTGCATTTTTATTTCTTATTTTAGTAGTCTATAATCAGATAAAAAATAATGGACAGCATTTGGAAATAACTTATCAACTTTATTTTCTTCTGATCATATATTTTATATATATATATAAATAATATAAGTATAAATACATTATGGGTGAAATTTTAAGTTTTTGACCCGCCGGGAGCGGGCGGGGTAGAATGGAAGTCCGGGTTTCCCCGCACGCTGTGGATTATTAACTCCACTCCACAGCGTGTGTGTAATGTCACGGACAGGTTCCTCGACTGGAAGTCAGGGGAACGCTGGACAGGAGGCCGCAACCACAGGTAGGTGCGAGCCCCGACCCCGGCGGGAGTCCGATCCTCGGTTGGGGGCAGGGGGGGGGAGCGGTTTGTAGGGGAACTGATGGTGGGGGAGCTTGGGGGGGGTCAGGAGAAGCACGCCTGCTCCTCCGGGCCCACAAGGATTGCTCACCGAGGCTGTGCTCGCCTTGCTGCAGCTGTCGGGAATCCCGAGGCCCAGGATCCCCGGCCGACCACAGTTAAATCTGCACAGCAAGCTAGAGCCGAGGCTTCCAGCCTCATTATCATAATTGAAGTGCCAACCAGCTCCCAGGAGGCGTCCCCGTCCCGCCTCCGTTAAGCCCAGAAGTGGAAAGTTGGAGGCAGGTTGGGGTCGGGATTCACATTTTTAATACTTTAACATCCTACCCATTTTTGGGGGTTAAAATACCCCCCCCTTGTTACACTTCAGACACCACACATTGTCTAATGGAAATTTCTGTGTTATACTTCATTTTAAAAAGTAAGAAGAAACAGGGGTAGACTTTTTGAAAAGTTCTCCAGGAATACCAGAGCCACAATGTCTGCAGGCTGTTAGTTGACCTTCCCACAAACAAAGCCAGAGTTCTGAACTCCAGCCTCAATAACAATTAATCTTTGAGCAAACTCACCCAGTGTTTACTGAACAACAATTAGACTTTGCAGCTTTAAGACAGCATACACCTATACTTTAGGAACAGAATAATAATATTGTGTTTTATCAGGTTAAAGCCGAAGGTTCCAGCCTCATTATCATATTTAAAGTGCCAACCCGCCTTCTGTCCATCCAAAACAGCACATTCACTGACATACCATGAGCAACGCCACAGGACGCTAGTTATATAATAAAATCTGTAAGTCTAGCACATATTTCCTGTCTCTCATACCTCTTTGTCACACTTCGTGTGTTACGCTGCAAATGTATGTGTCACTCACTTTTTAAAGAAAGTGTGAAGAAACAAAGACGGTCATTTTGAATGTACAAACTCCCGCAGCAATTGAAAATACCTTAACTGATATTGGAACCATTAGTGGCTGTGGCCCTGTCTGACCTTACCAATCACACTTACAGAAAGAGAGAAAGAAATCCAGGGTTCTGACTTGTAGCCTCAAGAGCAGTTAAACTCTGACCTATGTACTTAATGGCAATTAAGAGTTTTGTGTCCTTGCAGGAATGCAGCATCACTTTAACAGCAGAAGAGCAGGATCGTTCTACTATGAGATTGTAAATGACATGGTTTAATGCTCCTCTCCTTAATACATTCGACATCCCGTGAGGAATGGCACAGGTGATCTATTCAAAGTTTTAAAAGACAACAGTTTTCGGCTGTATTATGCGAGGCTGTCAAGTATTTATTTAACATTGTGTTTCTGTGGAGCATTTGTTCTGTTCGCTGAGCCTGCACATATTCTTTCAATAATGCATAAAAAGCCAAGTGTCCCCATAATGTTAATTTATGGGCTGGTGCTGATGTTTTCATTGGCACTTTCACTGACAACATGGGTGTTTTTAATAACAGACAAAAACAGCCCACGCACACTTTGCCTCATTGTTTTCTTCATTTTCCTCTCTCGCTTGATCCAGTGCCTGTGTTCTTCAGCTGCGGTCTGGTTTGAGTTATGTGATTATATATGTTTCATCTACCAAGTTGTTCATTATTTGAATAAATTACTAGTGATTGATTTTTTATTTGTTCTCGAGATGTGGGCAACGTTGGCAAGGCTGCATTTATTGCCGATCCCAAGTTCCTCTGAGAAGGTGGCCACGGGCCTTCTTCAACTGCTGCACCAAACATGCATTGCAATGGACTGCCAAGCAGGGGCAGTGTTAGAATTGCTCAACGCATGCAATTGCATGGGGCTCCGAACCAGTCAGGATCCCAAGCAGAACCAGTAAAAGGACATCTACCGAATGGTAACAGCTGATCCCCGATCATTTTGTCAACTATTTTTATATTACTTATTGCAAACAAGCATTTTCACGATTGTACATAGGATTACATGGGATATGCAGCACAGAAACAGGCCATTCGGCCCAACCAGTCCTTGCCGGTGTTTATGCTCCACTCCAGCCTCCTCCCATCTTTTCTCATCTAAACCTATCAGCATAACCCTCTATTCCCTTCTCCCTCATATGCTTATCTAACCTTCCCTTAAATGCATCTATACTATTTGCTTCAACCACTCCCTGTGGTAGCGAGTTCCACATTCTCACCACTCTCTGGGTAAAGAAGTTTCTTCTGAATTCCCTATTTGATTTCTTGGTGACTATCTTATATTGATGGCCTCTAGTTTTGCTCATCCCCACAAGTGGAATCATTCTCTGTCTACTCTATCAAAACCTTGCATAATTTTAAAGACGTCTATTAGGTCACCCTCAGCCTTCTCTTTTCATCCTTTCATGATAGGTGTACCCTCGCATTTCTGGTATCATCCTTATAAATCTTTTTTGCACCCTCTCCAGTGCCTCTATATCCTTTTTATAATATGGCGACCAGAATTGTACACAGTACTCCAAGTGTGGTCTAACCAAGGTTCGATACAAGTTTAGTATAACTTCTCTACTTTTCAATTCTATCCCTCTAGAAATAAACCCTAGTGCTTGGTTTGCTTTTTTATGGCCTTATTAACCTGTGTCACTACTTTTAGTGATTTGTGTATTTGTACTCTGAAATCCCTTTGCTCTTCTATCCCATTTAGATTCTTATTTTCCAAGTAATATGTGACCTCCTTAATTTTCTTACCAAAATGTAATACCTACATTTATCGGTGTTGAAATGCCCATTCAGCAAGTTTATTAATGACTTCTTGTAATGTGTTGTAGTCCTCCTCAGTATTGACTATCCCCCCAAATTTGGTGTCATTTGCAAATTTAGAAATTGTGTTTTTGATTCCAAGGTCTAAATCGTTAATATAAATTGTGAACAACATTGGTCTCAGCACTGATCCTTGTGGGACTCCACCTTCTGCCACTCTGACTAACTATCCTTTACCCCTACTCTTTGCTTTCTGTCTTGAAGCCAGCTAGCTATTCATTCTGCTAATTGTCCCCTGATTCTGCATTCTCTGACCTTATTCATTAGTCTATTATGTGGTACCTTATCGAAGGCCTACTGAAAATCTAGATAAATTACATCTACTGCATTACCCTTGTCTACTCTCTGTTACCTCTTCAAAAAATCCAATGAGGTTGGTGAAGCAAGACTTTCCCTTTTGAAATCCATGCTGACTATTCATTATTATATTTTTGGTTTCTAGATGTTCTTCTATTTTCTCCTTTAGTAGGGATTCCATTATTTTTCCTACCACCGATTTTAAGCTGACTGGGTAAAGAAGTTCCCTAGACACGTTCTATCTCCCTTTACATGTGCGGATTTGACATCAGATTAAATAGAATCACAGAATCGTACAGCACAGAAGGAGGCCATTCGGCCCATCGAGTCCGCGCCGGTAATGATTGTCTAGTAAAATGTAGGGACGCCAAACTGAACCTTTCCACGAGGTCCCCACAAGGCAAATGACGTTCCTGCTGCAAATGTCAGGTTTTCCACTTGCCACCTGGGTGTGAACTTGGCGTTGCAGATCGGTTGTCTGTTACAGAAGCTCACTGACTTTCATTTCCATTGGCAGCAAGTTGAAAGTCTAACCCAGTGAGTGCAAGGACGAAACAAGATTTAAAAAAAATTTGGGTTCTGAAAGGATTTGTCAAAAAGAACCTAAGCCGTAATTATACCATTTGAGATCTTATGTCAGGCTGTCTTAACAAGGCCATTAGAGCAGAAGTTCTGTATCTGCACACAGAGATCTTGTTACACTAAACACAGCTTCTGTTTGTCTTCATGAAAAAATGCTTGGCAAACCTCTTTGGAAGAAAACCCAAACAACATCGGTGGCGGGTCGGGTGGGAAATTTGTTTTTTTTTGACAGCGAGTTGGGACCCAGCTGTCATCCCGCCGTAACGTGCCTTTCCCACAGGCGCGTGTGTGATCTCCGATCCGACCCGACCCGCAGAGGCGGGCGACATAATTAAACCAATTATTGGGTTGTTGACAGACCGTTAATAATGCTTTCAACTGTACCTATTCACTTTAACTGCTCGCTCACGGGGTCCACACTGCTCGGGGACCATGTCTGTGAACCTAAGGCGGGAGTTTAGTGGCCATTGCTCCAGCTGATTACTTGACAGCTTCAAATGTACAGTAAAAGCTCCCACCTGACAGATCATCACTTTCCTCAGCCACAAGCTGTTTCTCAGTCCATTTCCAGCACAGATTCTGCAGGCTTTCCACTTTTCACTCTCCATTCACTCTTACCTCATTGGAAGAACTCTCTCACCATTGACAGAAAGCTTCTGTCATCTCTACTTTACCTGCCATCTATTCTATCAACATGGATGCCATTTATACTGTCTCACCTTGGTCCTCAGAATCCCACCACGATCAGCCCCAACACCAGCAGCACCAATAACAACACCAACTTTCTCCGCAATCAACTGATGCTGCACAGGACACTGGGCATCAGCACCCAACCACATTGCTGCCCGGGAAGCTAGGGATGGCCTCACCACAGTCAGATTTACTTCACTTGACGTTGTACACCCTGGCTGCCACATGATGCACCAGGTTGGCACCACCCCACACCAACACCATAAAGCATCCCTACAATGTCCAAGCCATTCCTTTCACACTCACCACCATTGCGGGGGGTACCGTTATGTCTTACCATTCCCTGCAACTCACTAAGCCACTTCCAAAGGTGCAGACTCACCTGTCCAAGAACGCAAAGTGTTGAAAATAAAGGTTTCAATGTTTGACACCACATTAACAGAAACTTTACTTGAACATTGGATAAAACACCCAAGTGCCTACCCTTGTGTGTAGTTAGTTGGTATGATTGGACTAAGATGAGTGTGAGGGATGGCTAGTGAGATGGGGAAGTGATAATGTAGATAGAGAGGGATGGGTGGAGGTGCAAGGCAAGTTGGTGTGAGAAGGAGGTGCAGGAGTAGGGTAGGGAAGGCAGAGTGATGGTGATGTGATGAGAGGCACAGCAGGATGAGGTGGAGTGTGGTTTTGTACTAATGTTTCTAATGAGACCATTGAAAGGTTTGTGGCACTGCACCCAGGTCTTCCTGACCATACCCCTGCTTGTGCCCTCCTGTGCAATGTTCAATCAGGCTGTTGTGTTCTCCTGGGGAGGTCTCTTCCGCCCATCGGAAGGGAAGAGGACCTCCCTGCGTGCTCTGACTCCCTCCATAAGCATAGGTGAGACATAACGGTACCCCCCGCAATGGTGGTGTGTGTGAAAGGAATGGCTTGGACATTGTAGGAATGCTTTATGGTGTTGGTGTGGGGTGGTGCCAACCTGGTGCATCATGTGGCAGCCAGGGTGTACAGTGTCAAGCGAAGCAAATCTGACCATGGTGAGGCCATCCCTCCAAGAACACTGACAGCACAAATATCAAAAGAAATTTGGCCTTGGTCCCTTTAAGGAAACTGGCTGATGACGTGTCATGAATGACGTCACCAGACCCGCGGGAGACGCGCTGGGCAGGCTTAACAAGCCCCATCAATGTAAAGTCATTTTCCAGAGCGGGCTGGAGCCAGCAGCGGGGTCGTGACCTGCCACCGACATCGCCCGTTCCGGACCTGCCGAGGTAAGGAAAATCCCGGCCTTTATTCATGAAATGGCTTTTTTAAACTGATTTCTTGGCACTAAAGAGGGGAAAATACCAGTTTGCTTTTCTCCTTCCTCCCTCCACAACAGAAAGAAAAACCTTCTGTATTTAGTTAAATTATGATGGACAATGCCTTGGCACCGTTATAAAGTTTCACTGTGTATATGTACAGGAGTCCGAGGAAGTCTAGTGTACAGCATTGTATATTCTTGCTTTGTGGATCCCAGTTCTACGCCTAACACCATTGGGTAAATTTTTGTCTTCAGCTCCTGGGCAGTAATCTGGTGAGGAGGACCAGCTGTCTGTTTGCGAACCTGGCCGATTTTCATTCCATTGCAATCAAGATGGAACATTTACCCCCATATTAAAATGTACCCCACCCAAGCATGCTGTGAATTAATTTCTATTTAGAATATTTCCTATTTAAAAAAAAAGAGGCAAAATTGATTTTTGGTGAGCCAGAATAATCAGTGATTATTTTAAACTTGGATGAAAAATTCATCAGATCAGTCCAGATTAATCACACACTTGGACAAGAGCAGGTACATTATCAACAATGAGAGCCCCCTGGTGGCTAATACTATGTAATACACCCAACACAAATGTTCATGACTGGAATTGCAGGAGAATATGTGAGAGAGAGAGATGCAAGCACAGCAGGGCAACGATAATGGATGATTTTAGCTTTCCCAAGATAGAGTGGAATAAAGATAAGGCTTGTGGTCAAAGTGGGGGACAATTTTCAGAATGCATTCAGGACTGTTTCATAGATCAGTATGTTTCTAGTCCGTAACGGAAAGTAGCATTGCTTGGCTTAGATCTGGGAAATGAAAGAGGCCAAATAACTGACGTGACAATAGGAGAATAATCGTGAAATAGCGACCAGAAAATAGGTAGGTTCAATGTAAAAATAGGAAAGATTAATGTAGAGTCAAAGATAAGGGTGCTGTACTGGAAAAGGGCAAAGTTCAGAAAGATAATAGGGGGCATGGCCAGAATTAATTGGTCAGAAAAGTTAGCAAACAGGTTGCTAAATCAGCACTATGAAACCTTCAAAGATTTGCAATGAGATGCATCCTAGAAGGAGAAAAGGGGGTGCATTAACATATAGCATTCCAGGGATAAATAAAGACTTGAAAGACTTGGGGGGGGGGGGGGAATTGAGTTGCGCCCCCTTTGGGGCGCTAACTTCGCTGGGGCGCCCCCGCGGCCAAAAGAGGGAAGCGGGGTGCTACTGGAAGCGCCCCGCCTCCCTCTTGGGACGCTGCGAGTGAATATCGCGGCGCAACGTGGCGCTGCGGCACGTCGCGCCGCGGTACTGCAGGCCTTCCTCCCCTTCTTAACGGGAGGCGTTGGCGGCGCCGTGTCCGGGCGCTAGTTGCTTTGCCCCCCTCTTAGGGCGCTAACAGGAGGCGCAAAGCAACCAAATTTTCAGGCCTTGCATTTATATAACACCTCTCACCACCTCAGGACGTCCCAAAGCGCTTTCCAGCCAATGAAGTACTTTTGAAGTGTAGTCACTGTTGTAATGTAGGAAGATTAGAGAGATTAAAACTAAACTGAATCTTAAAAAAGGTGTATGATAAAGTGAGGGGTTATACAATACTAAAGATAATCATAAGGGATATAGAGAATGAAATAGGGAGGCGAAAAGGAAGTTTGCAAAGGCCAAAGGAGAATATGACAAAGGATAATTAAAAAAAGATAGTAAGGATTTCATAAACATATAAAAATCTAAATATAGTTAAAGAGAGGCGAGTTTAATTGTGGAGTACGAATGTATGGCAGAGAGAGTAAATAAATATTTTGCATCAGTTTTTACAAATGAACAATTGATAGAGTGACCTGTAGAAAAAGAATTGGTTCTGAAATAATCAGCTGAACTTAAGATGGGTCACTGGACCCTGATGGCTGTTGAAAGAAGTCAGAGAGGTGATAGCTGAGGCTCTGGCCACAATTTTTCAAACCTCCCTAGCTATGTAAATTGTGCCACTGGACTGGAGAATGATCTGGTATCACGTGGTATCATCTGCAGCCTTGGGTCAGCTTGCACATGTACACAAATGACACTCTGCTCGACCTCTGCACCACCTCACTTGACCCCTCCACTGCCTCTGTGCTGTCGGGCTGCTTGTCCGGCATCCGGTCTTGGATGTGCCGTAACTTCCTCCAGCTAGACTTGGGAAGACTGAAGCTATTGTCTTCAGTCTTACCATAAACTTTGTACCCTCATCGTTAACTCCTGCCCCCTCCCTGGCCACCAGACTTTTCTCAACCTCAGCCTCCTGTTTGACCCCAAGCTAAGTTTCCGACCCCATATCCTCTCGATTAGAAAGACTGCCTGCAACCACATCCACAACATTGCCCACCTCTGCCGCTACCTCAGCCCATCTACCACTAAAACCCTCATCCGTGCCTTTGTCACCTCTGGACTTGATTACTCCAATGCTCTGCTGGCTGACTTCTCAACCTCTGCCATCTGTAAACTTCACCTCATCCAAAACATGCCCATCCCTCCCATCCTTGCTGACCTACATTGGCTCCCGTGCCTCCAACACCTCAAAATAAACATCCTCATCTTTATATTTTAATCTCTCCATGACCTTGCCTCTCCCTGTCTCTATTACCAACTCCAGCGCTACAACCCCATCCCCGCACCTGAACTCTCCGCTCCTCTGGCTTCAGCTTCTTTTATATCCGCACCCCCCTCTCCTTTTGCCCAAGCATTGGCTCCCATGCTTTCAGCTCTGGAGTTCCCTCCTTAATCCCCTTTGCCTCTCCACTCCCTCTCCTCCTTTAAGACCTCCCTAAAAATCCTCCTCTTTGGCCAAGCTTTTGCTCATCCCTGACAATAATTCCTTCTATGGCTCGGTGTCCATTTCTGTCTGATTACAATTCTGTGGAGTGGCTTAGGATGTTTTTCTATATTGCAGGCACTATATAAGTTCAAGTTGTTGCTGCTGTTGTTGTATTCAATCGCTTATTTAGAAAACTCAGAATCCCCTTTACTTTTTTGTTTGCTTTTTTTCACCTGCAGTCCTGCTTTTAAAGATCTGTGTATCTGCACCCCTGCATCTCCCTTTTCCTCTGTTCCATTGAGAGTTTAACCATTTATGTTATATACCCATTTTCTTTTCTTTTTTCCAAAATGTGTCGCTTATCTTTTCTGTTGAGCTTCATTTGCCACATATCTGCCTGTTCGGCTAATCTGCCTGTGCCCTCCTTTAGTGTTCTGAAATCTTCCACGCATTTTGACATGCATTTAAATTTGGTATGATCAACACATTCTGAACATAGTCCCTCTATGTCCATGTCTAGATTATTTACATATATGGCGATAGGATTTCCACCTTCACTGGCTGGGTGGTAATCTGGTGGAGCAAATTGCCCGCTCATTATAGGACCCACACGATTTTCATTCCACTGAAATCAGAGGAATTAAATTCGGGCAAACTCTACAATGGGTGCCATATCTGCTCCACCAGTTTACCGTCCAAGCAGTGAAGGTGAAAGTCTATCCCATGCAGAGCAAGAGAGGGCCCAACACAGATCTCTAGGACACACTGCCAGCCACATCTTGTCGATCAAGATTGCCAAGAAACATTCATTTACTCCTCTCAGCTTTATATCCATCAGCCACCCCTCTATCCATGCCACCACTTTACATGTAATACCACGGCACTCAATCTTCACAATGGCTTTGTGAAACTCTAAATAAATCACGCCCACTTCAATCCCTTTGTCTATACACTCAGTTTTCTCAAAGAATTTGATTAAATTAGTCAAGCAAGACTTAACTTTTACAAATCCAAGTGAGTGATGTGATTATCTATACCTTTCTAAGTGCTCGTAAGATGATCCCTCATTATGGTCTGTAGCATTGTATCCTACAATTGATGTGAGACTAGCTGTTCTACATTCATTTCCCCTTATGTGGACAGCAGTATAACATTCACTGCCTCCAGTCATTTTTTGCAATTCCTGTTTCTAAAAAATGTTGGAAAGTTATGATTAGTACCTTTGCTATTCCATTTCTAACCTCCTGCAGTATTCTGAGGTACAAGTTCCATTAACCCTTTAATTAATTATTGAGCCAGAATTTGCGCTCGGAGGTGTACCTTTGGAGTACACCTCCGACCCGAAAATAATCCGAACTTACCTGCTGGCTCCCGGGCTTCGGAGAGTTCAGGTCCTGGGCCTGCAGGCGTACGCCTGCATAAAGGCCCACGGATCCCAGGGACGCAGGCAGTTCGGAAGCGTTCCTGGGGTCACGTGAGCCAGGTCCTCCTATCAGAAAGGAGGATTCCATTGCTGTCATTTCCGAACCGAATCCTCTAATGACAAGAAATGGAATCCCCAAATAATTAAAGAATTTACACAATTCTAATAAAAATAAATGTTCCCATTTTCACATTTAATTAAAAGCCCCATTCATGAAGCATTTACAATAAAAATAAAAAAAATTGAAAAATAATTTTTAAGATTTTAATCCGGGCCAAAATTTACATAAACTAATTTTAAATGTTTGTGGATTTTTTAATTTAACATTTTTAATTTAACATTTATATTAACCCTTATGCTGGTGAAAGCAGGTCCTACTCCTGCTTTTACCAGGCGTAAGGGTTTTGTGGGCAGTAGTTGGGCAAATATCGTCATCGGCCCCACAAAATCCAGGCCATTGTTTCCTTTTTAACATTTCTATATCTACTAATCAATCTCCTCTGGTGTCCCCCAAGGATCTATCCTTGGCCCCCTCCTATTTCTCATCTACTTGCTGCCCCTTGGCGACATCATCCGAAAACACAGCATCAGTTTCCACATGTATGCTGATGACACCCAGCTCTACCTCACCACCACCTCTCTCGACTCCTCCACGGTCTCTAAGTTGTCAGACTGCCTGTCCAACATCCAGTTCTGGATGAGCAGAAATTTTCTCCAATTAAATATTGGGAAGACCGAAGCCACTGTTTTCAGTCCCCGCCACAAACTCGTTCCCTAGCCACTGACTCCATCCCTCTCCCTAGCATCTGTCTGAGGCTGAACCACACTGTTCACAACCTTGGTGTCATATTTGACCCTGAAATGAGCTTCCCACCACATATCTGCAGCATAACTAAGACCGCCTATTTCCACCTCCGTAACATCGCCCATCTCCGCCCTTGCCTCAGGGGGCGTCACTCCTGCTCCTCCTGGCCCACAAGGAGTGCTGGAAAAGACACTTACCTTCTTGAGCTGGCAGCGCTCGCTTCCCTTTCACTGCCAGGTTTCCCGAGTCCTCGGAAACCCGTGCAGCAACTGTTAAATTTAAATCAGGCTCCCAATTGTATGATGGAAGCCTGATTTAAATATGTTAATGAAGTGTCCCGCCTCTCCACAGCGAGATGCTTGGACACCACAGAACCTGCCACCTGCTGACCTGGTAGTACTGAGGCTAATTGCACATCCTCCTCTATAGAGATCCTGTCAGACTCTTAGTTAAACAGCTTTATTAACAATTCCAACTCAGCACCTATCACTGCCTTGGCTGACAGCAGTTAACAGTGCAGATCAGAGACCAAATCTGGAAGCTTCCTGCTGCCTGTCATACAGAAATGAAAATTTGATATTAATTATTAGGTTATTATATGCCTTACCCTTTGCTTCCTTCCGAGGTATCACATCTTTTCCAAACACGTGCATTTGAGGAACATCTTTTCCATAGCGAGGCATGTATGGCAAATCCTTTCCATACACTGGCATGTGTGGCATCTCCTTGCCCATGTGCTGTGCATGAGGGCCCTCTTTGCCGATTCGCATCATGTGTGGGACTTGTCCGTGCACTTGCATCTGTGGGATCTGCTGTGGAACCTGTTTCATTTGATAGTAGGCACCACCGTGAATGGTTCTGGCCAGAAACAGATGGATAGCCATTGTCAGCACCTGCGCAGGGACCAGTGGCACAGCCATGATCTGAAAGAAAGCACATAAAATATTTTTTACATTTTTTCAATATTCTTCTAACCTTTCCCCCTTTCTCTCTTTCTTTGTCTCTGTGATTTTCTCCTTCAACCAGAAAGTGAGATTGTGCAATTTCTTATGGTTGCTCTCAATCTGCTACATCATCTGACAGGAGGTCCTAAATGGCTGGGACTGGTCTCCCTGTTTTTTCTCCTCTTCCCTCTGACATGGAACACTGTACCATCCTATGAAAGGCCCTCTTAATGACCTAGCTAAAGACTATTGAAACACATCCATATAGGATAGTAAAGTTCAAACAGCAGTCCTGGTTGAGATTTTAATGTGGATGCACTCTGAATGGGAGCCCATTTGCTCTATGGCTAGGGTACAGTTGCTGGGAGGTTCATATGCTAAAAGATTTATAATCCAAGGATCAATTCCAACAGGACCCTTTCAAGATCCATTAAAATCCATTCAAATCATTGTTGAGATCTGCAAAAGCTCCAGAGGTTGAAACTGCTGATACTTTTCTGTAATACATAGTTTTTGTCTGTTCATTTTATTCCAGTACGAAAAAACACTTGTTACCTCAGAGTTACCCCAACTTCTTCTACAAGCAAGGTGTTTTCTATAAATGTGATGTTTTACCCTTCTAGCACTAGTATCTCACAGTCTTTGGACAGTGTCAGCAGCGCAAGTTGTCGCATTCCACTGAAAAGGAAAGCCAATCTAGCTTACCACAACACTTTGCATCAAACTAGCAGTGTTAATGAAACATCACCTCTGTCACGTAACCAGGTTAAAAGGAAACACATTGCTTATTGTTTTCCCATAACTTGTGTTTCCAATTTTCCATTCACTTATTTGCCATTCAGAAAGATTTTCCTTGACATCAGTATAAGAAGGTTTGTGTTAACTCAACTTAAACAGTGATTCTGATTAGCATTTTGTGTTGTTTCTGGGGTTTTCTGCCAGTCACAACTGATTATCTCGTGGAGCTTCCAATTCTCAATCAACGTATTTCTATAACAGCTTGGCATAATTCATGGGCGCCGAGCCATCTAACGAAGAGCAGGGAAAGAAAAGCCAAGCAACTATTTTGCAGATTATTTTCCTAATGAGGCGTTAAATAAATCAGACACATTGAGCAGCACTGCTCCCGCTTGTCAGTTAGGAGGTTGAAATCTGTCATTTTTGTTGTGAGAGGGAGCTCAACAACAAATTCATATGGCTTTAATTTCACATCAGCCTATTTTCATGCTTATACCATAGTGAATGTGGCAATAGTCATGTAGGTTTATTTTTGTAATAAAAGGCCACATATGAAATCTATAAAAATAAGAGCTGAATAGCAGTATGCCAACCCTGTAATCCATCAGATATTGTTACACAAATATACCAGTATCCTGATAGTGCTCTGCAACCTGGCCTCTGGGAATGTATGCTACAGTCTTTGGTGACTCAATCTCCCTCTAAGGAAGCACCTAGCCCCTGCTTGGCACATCTATCTCCCCCACAACCTGACTGATTGGGACCTCAGTATGTGGGAGAATCACAGGTATTGTCCTATCACTTCATGGCAACGTGTGATAGAGCACCACCAATATCTAGTACTTAACCCAAAATCCTCCTCTCTCCCTCAACTATTGTGAAAACAAAACGTTCCTTTAAACCCAATGTTACGAAAGATACAATGCAGAATTATCCATTAATTAACATTGCTCATCAATTATTAAATTAACTAATCCTCCAGGTGATGTCATAAAATAACCATGTATGCGGAGGGCGTGGCTCATATTCAGTGTGAAGTCGCCACTGGAACAATCGATTAAAACCGGGGTAGTAACATAGATTGGACAATCAAAGGTGAGATACATGTTATGGGCACATGGCCATTTGGGCTCTTTGACACAAGACCAGGACCTGGCGTATCTGGGTCCCTACTTAGTTTTCAACCATTCCAACAGACTCCCGCTGAAATTACAGACTTTATTACTTTACAAATGATTTTGTTAGGTCAGAATTTTCTTCATTTGAGATCACTTTGTTGTTGCTGCTAAACCACCCAACTGACGCTGTTCGCCCACCTGTGTCCTGATATTCTGGAGGATGTTTTTAACTGGTACAGTCAACAACTGATGTACAATACCTTCCACTCACTAAAACTTTAAACAGGCAGTCCCAGCATCTTTGTGTAGTGGAGACCAGCCAAAATTTGTTATATCAGACATGAAAGTGCCCTTGAGTCATCTCAGCTGGTCTTTAATAAACAAAAAGGAGGATTTTGTCAGGCTTCGTCGGTGGCACAGAGCAGGGCCAGCAGTGGGCATAAATTGGAAAGTTGGGCACTGATTTAACAAATGCCCGATAGTCTGACAGGTGATTTGTGGAAAAATAATAAGACATTGCTACTGCCATGTGAGCTCACTTTGATTAGGTAATCTTACTAAAAGGGGTCCCATGGTAAATTTCACATCCTTGGGCAAGACTCCATCCACAGCATGAGCCTCATCTCATTAAAAGTAGGCATAAGGGAGTCTCGGGACCCGGGCTGTTCAAGTAATCCTCTTAAGGGTAGATAGAGGTTTCTTCATTATTCTTAGTTGCTGTTGGCATTTAAACCGCACTGTACAAGGAGGTGAGGATGGGTAGTCCTTTATGGGTTCTGAAGGCATTCCAAAATTGAGATGAGGAAAAGGAATTTGTGAGGAGCCAATAAATGCATGTGCAACAACCTCTGAGGTTTTTTGGCCACACCCATCCCTACAACAACTTTCATTTACATAGCGCCTTTAACATAGTAAAATGTCCCAAGGTTCTTCTCAGGAGCATTATCAGACAATATTGGACACCATAAAGAGATATTAGGGCAGGTGCGGTTTTAAGGAGCAACTTGAAAGAGAAGAGAGTGGTAGAGAGCTTAGGCCTATCCTGGGACTTGTGTTCATGGATCTTTTCACATGCACCTGGATATGTTAGAGGAGACCTATCTACATCGCCTCCGCTTCCCAAGATGGCCTGCCACAGAGTTGTGCCATCTGCTGCGCAATGATCAGCAAACAACATCTGGATTAGTGATAGCTCTTACTGTCCAGATGAAGATTCCACAGCATGAAGCTTTCATGCTACTGGATCCTTCCTAGTCACTCCAGGAGACATCTGCCACATCAGGCAGTATGCAGTGCACTTATGTATCAAGCAAGTGACAAATGCTATGTTTGCAAGGGACAATAGCTTCATCACTTTTACTGTGGAATGGAGGCATCAGCTGGACAGAGCGGAGAGCTTTTTTTGGATGCCAAGTTCCCTGCATGTGCAAAGTGTTGCACCGATTCTCGTGTTTGCACTGGGGCTCGTCATATCAATCCCATGGCCTTATGAAAGAGACTGAACTCAATTATTGTTCAGGTGATATCTGAGCATCGAAACATCATTCGGAATGTCAGTGGCCTTTAAACAAGGAAGCAACCATGATGCTTTCATTATGCAGCATTCCATGGTGCCCACATTTTTGAAAAAGAAGCACTGCATTGATGGCTTTTAGGAGAACCGGGACTATCCCTTACATCCATGACTGTGGACCCAATTTAGAAACACCCTAACAGCAGACAAGTAACTCAGTATCTAATGCCTCAGCATCATTTGCTGTTCAGTTATTGTCAATAATAGTTATTACTATATGCTTAATAAATCTGTGAACGTCTGACATAAATGCTGTGAACCCTATTATTTTAAGGAGTAACTTATAAGTAAGAACATCAATCCTCAATACAAGGACCATGGATGGAGGACCATAACAAGTCAAAGTTTTCCCTTGAACCCAAGAGTCTGTGACCTATAGAGGGTGGATGGGTTAACAAAGGCTAAAATAAAGGTAGGTCTCTGGAAAGTATCTTCCTTTTTTCACAAATTGTCAACAACATCCAGACTGATATGTTGCTACTGTATAATTCTCTGGTTTTGAGCGGCTGGAGGGGTTAATAAGGCCAAAATGGAGATAAGCATCAGTGGATCTGGTTAGTGTCTTCCCTTTTATTTCAAATTGTTGATCACATCTTAATTGATATAAAGCTTAACCTACAATAATATTTGGAAAATACATTATTACCTGTAATTATTACCCTGTGCTTCATGGGGGAAAAAACTTATTTCCCCTTTCCCTTTCCAATTTGGCATTCCACCCATCTTAACAAAGTTGCTACGGTCAACCTAGTCCAACAGTTTCCTTGCCTCGTCCTTCAATATCCTCATCCCTTCTGAATCCCTCACTGTTTTCCATTCCTGCTGTTCACCCTGTCACAACAACAACCAGCTGTGTGTGCTTGAATCTGAGGGCAGCAGGTTGGAGCACTAGCCTGGTTGATTACTTTCAAATCTGGCTTAGATATCTAAAACCATACTGTTCCTCCCTCTCCTCATCCAAACCCTCCCACAATTCCAAATTTCTCCTGGGGAGTAAGGACAAATTCAGGCTTCTCTTCTCAATGACAAACCACCACATTTGTTTCCTTTCCATTGCTCTTTGTCCTCCCTTCACCTCTTAAACCAAAATGTGAGCAGCTTCATGGATTTTGTTCATCCCAAATATTGAGGTTACCTCAGTTTAAAGAAGGTAGACAATCCATGGAAAATGGGCAAACACTTACATGGGGAAGGGAAGTGTTAATTGCAACTGGTGCAATGCTTGGGGCAACCCCCTCTATACAGTCAAATGAGGAGGGCAGGGGCAAGAAGAACAGAACCCTTCAGATTCTCAGCATCACCAAGTCAAGCATTGGATTCTGCCCATTTTTAGCATATTTGCCTTTTCCTCTTTAGATGTCCTTCCACCACACACCATTCTCTGATGGAGACCTGGTTCCAGGCCTCTGCTGATGCCACTCTTGATCTGACTACATGGAGGTCCAAAAGAGTAACCTTTCATTTTAGATTCTCCCTCTGGAAAAACATCTCGGCAGTTTCCGAAGATTTGGAACTCACCACGTGAAGAATTGTGGACACAGTCCCAGGTCCTTCCAACATTTTTTCCCTACTAAATAGCTTCTTCACATTCCCTTAATATAAAATATCATCTAAGATAATGAGCAAAAACGAGGGGAGGGTACCAGTTAGAATATATTGACGATAGAGTAGCGAAAAAAGTCCCCACCCCCACAAAGAAATAATTAACTGATATTTAACGCGACACGGCATCAGAATCTGAAGGTAATTGAAGGATTCCGTTCTCACTGGAATTGGTTAAGTTTTTTTGCATTAAGAAGCCTGCGCAGGGGAAAGCTATAAAAAATTAAATAAACAATCTACTGCTAAAATCCACTGCTGTAGAAACAAATAAGAAAAAGCAGGACAATCTGACAATCTTAACCAGAAACAGATCTTTCAAATGGAATTTACATTGATGTTGACCAGATTGCACAGTCACAGTTGTTATTTGCCGGGAAAAGCTGTTTCCCAGTTCTACTGCTTTGATTCATCCGGGAAGATTTCATTAAACATCGTCAAATCATTCCAGAAAGGTTATTTTTTTGGCCATGATCCTTTTGTTAGCCCATTCATCAGGCACTGTGCTCCTCATATAATTTTTTTCCATCTCCATTGAATTATAACAGTATTTAAGTTCATTTGAGGTGGAAAAAGTTGATCCAGACAATTGTCCACCACAAAAAGGGTTCAAAATCGCTTCCATTTTATTTGGAGAATTTCACATATTGGCATAGTGAGTTCATGGGAAAGAAATACAATGGCATTGATTTTTCAGCCAGCGGCGAAGGAAAGGCGCTCGCCGTTCACGATGCTGACAGCTACCCATAGAGTTTTTGCAGGCTTTTGAGCATAGGCTTGCTATCATCGGGCATCTGATCCAGCGCAGAGCCCTCTACAGGGGACCTGTGGCGTGTGTGAGCAGAGCAAGCAATAGCGAGGCTCTTCAACCAGTCAGATTGAAGAATCCTCACTGGGACACGCAGGCCGCGATATTATGAACCTTGGAGGGTCCGGGGTGGGCGACGTCGGTGGCGGGTCCGACCCCGCTGCTGGCTCCAGTCCGCTGTGCAAAATGAATTTCCCTTGATGGGGGTTGTTAAGCCCGCCCAGCGCGTTTCCTGGCCAATTGAAGGAAGTGGGTCTGATGACATCATTTGATGTCGTGTCATCAGCCGGTTTCCTTAAAGAGACCATGGCCAAATTTATTTTGACATTTGTGCTGTCAGTGTTATACAGCACTGAGGTGCTGCAAACACAGACAATGACTGCACAGAGGTGCAGGGCTGCATCCTGGTTCTCCCATGACTCCCCCCATATGCTTATAGAGGGAGTCACAGCACACAGGGAGGTCCTCTTCCTCTCCCATTCGCGGAAGAAACCTCCCTAGGAGATCAACACAGTCTGGTTCACCTTGCAGAGGAGGGCACAAACAGGGATATGGTCAGGAGGACCTGGATGCAGTGCCGCAAATGTTTCAATGATCTCAGTAGATCATGAAAAGTTAGTACAAAGCCACACTCAACCTCATCCTGCTGTGCCTCTCATTACATCCCCATCACTCTGCCTTCCCTACCCTACTCCTGCACATTCTTACTCACACCAACTTACCTTGCACCTCCACCCATCCTTCTCTATCAACATTATTACATCCCCATCTCACTAGCCACCCCTCACACTCACCCTCATCCTAGTGCAATCATAACAACACACAAGGGTAGGCACTTGGGTATTTTATGCAATGTTCATGTAAAGTTTCTGTTAATGTGCTGTCAGACATTGAAATCTTTATTTTCAACACTTTGCATTCTTGGACAGATTTGTGTGCACCTTTGGAAGTGGCTTAGTGAGTTGCAGTGAATGGTGAGCCATAACGGTAAATGTGCAGCATCAGTTGATTGTGGAGAAGGTTGGTGTTGTTGTTGGTGCTGCTGGTGTGTCTGGTGTTGGTGTTAGGGCTGGTGGGATTCTGAGGACCAAGGTGAGAGAGTATAAAGGGCATCCATGCTGATGGAATAGATGGCAGGTGAAGTAGAGATGACATAAGCGATCTGTCAATGGTGGGAGAGGTAATGAGGTCAGACTGGATGGAGACTTGTGTAAAGACTTGCAGCATTCTGAATCTGTAGTGGAAATGCAGTTTAGAGAAGCTAGTGGTTAAGGGAACATTTCTCTATCAGCTGGGAGCTTTGACTTGACATTTGAAGCTGTCAACTCATCAGCTGAAACAATGGCCACTGACCTCCCGCCTCAGCTTCACAGACGAGGTCTAGGCACAGCGGGAAACCGGTGGGCGACCTGTCAAATCTAAAAAGCTGGGAAAAAACCATTGAAAAGTGGCTGTAAACAAGCCACTAATGTTTTTAATTGCCTCCCCCGCCGCTGTGTGTTGGGTCTGCTCAGCGCTGACAGACCCGACATTTGGTAAAGGTGCAGGGCGGCGGGTTCACAGCGGGGTCCCGACCTGCTGGGGGAAAAAAACACATTCCCACCCGACCTGCCACCGATCGCGCCCACTGACCCCCCGTAAAATCCAGCCCGCAGAGTCTAAACCAGGAAGTATAAATTAGATTTAAATCATGTACAGAAAGTGAAATAAAGATTGGGAAAGAAAGATGGGACTAAAAGAGAGAGATAAAAGAGACAGACAGAAAAAAAATTGTATTTTTTTTAAATCTCCAACATTAATTAACTTCTGAAGGAATGAGACTCCACACTTGTATAATTAAATGTTCAGGGCCAGGGTGGTTGTTTGGCAGTAACTATCACTTATCACGCCGTTAAAAATTCACTTACACCCGAGTGCACCAGCCCTAACTTTTGCTGGCATGTTTAGTGGGCAACTGGTGGGTAAGAACTGCAACTTCACGCCGTTGCATGTATTTCAATGCTGAGTCTATCGGTGAAGTTCTGTTATAGCGCAACCTGTGGAAGAGCAGGGTAACTCGGACAGCAACTTCCGGATTTCCG
The DNA here is from genome assembly GCA_030390025.1 of Squalus acanthias. Lineage (NCBI taxonomy): Eukaryota > Metazoa > Chordata > Chondrichthyes > Squaliformes > Squalidae > Squalus > Squalus acanthias. Next base: position 148,350,878 of record CM059429.1, read on the forward strand.
CGTCTAGCTGCACATGTGCGGACACCGGAAGTCGTTGTCCGATTTATTCCAGAATAATGGTGAGCGCGGTTAGCCTCAACGCAATGTCCTGGCCAATAAAATCATTTGTTGCTTATTAAGTATCTGATTAGGGAAGCACAACTGTCCACAGTTATTTTCTATCCTGCCCTCTTACCATGAGAAGATTTCCTCTGAATTACTTGTGGTGAAATTATAAATGTGTTTTTAAAGAACATTTATAAAGGTAGTGTTTATGAGGGTATTACAAATAGTTGACAGAGGATATCTCCACATCTGACTTTTATGGGGTGTTGGTACATCAATGGATTTTATTTGTGTCCCAAATATTTTGCAGAAATTCTAGGGAGCATCAGTCCTGGTATTATTGTTGCATTGCAAGCCAAATATTCTGCTTTTACTGAGTAACAATTTCTGCAGTGAAATAAATAGGAAGTGCTTCATAAGGATACATCCATGCATACTCCAATCACCTAATGTACTGGATCAGAAAAGTCGATTCAGATCTATCGCCGTCCAGGCACAGACAATCAGATGCTGCTTTGAATTCATTTTATTACAATGTATGGATTGAAAGAGGATTAAAAGCATGGAAACTAGTATGCGACAGGTTAACAACTCATAAGAAGCTATTTATGGGGGAAAGTGAATTGAGTCAAGAGGTTCAGCAAGTGTACTCAGTGACGAGCAATTGAATACATCACTCAGTACATTCATTCCTCATTAAGTGCATTATGCTATCTGTAAAGATCCATTAAACACTTGGCCTCGCAAGCTCAAATCCACTTGAGCTACTAAAATGTGGTTTCAAAGAGAGCCTAATGACATGTATTTACTATTACATATCCTTAGATTGAAATGCTTTACGGAGTTATTTGAATACAACTTCACTGTTGCCTGCTAACTGATGTGTTACTACACAAATATGCTCCTTTTACAAATCAAAGCTATTTTATTTCGACTCTTTCTCCTTTTTCCCAGTATCCATGAGACCTGGTGCTCCAACTACCGTATGTATCTCCATGGATGCTGTCACTGACTTTGCCAGTGAGATCGCTCTGGCACAGGGTGATACCAATTCCATTTGCCCAAATATGAAGTGCTTGAGGACCAGACTCAGTTCAAAAATATTACATTTTCCAGATTATTTCCAGTGTTCTATAGGGTAAGGAATTTTCTGTACTTCTGTAAATTCTTCTAATTCTACACTACAACACTCAAATATAAAATACAGAAATGCTGTAATTTAGAGGTTTATGACTTTTTCATTTCTGTTCATTAAGTGTATGTTTATTCTGAGGTGGAGAAGGTTGCTTTCAATCCTTAGACTTTCCTATGTTTGTATAAACTTGCCTGTGTAAAATGTTATTATTCACTAATTACCAGAGTCTGACTACTGCCAATGTGACATCTCAGAATTCTTGCCCAAAAACTGGGACTGGAGAACAGGATTTTTTTTAAAGATTGTTTTCTAATGAACTCTTTTGTTAACCTGCTCCAATGATCCTGAGCTGGAAAGACTGTGGGGGCTAAATTGGATAAGGCCCGAACACGGCCGCGGGGATCGCATTGCGCGATCTGCCCGCGCCTCTTGAAAGTAATGCGAAATTCGTGCTGCCTGCTCATCACCACGATCGCAGCGCTGATCCCAGCGCTAAACGCGCTGCTGGTTGGCTCAGCGCTCAACAGGGGGCCCAATAGTGTATGGAGTCTGCTCTCTATTTAAAGGTTGCCTGCAGAGTGAAAATCTCTCTGCACTTCTTAAAGGGGAGGTGCTTTGTGAGAGAAGTGCCTCATTGTGACTGGAGCTGCAACTTTGCAATGTCTCAACAGGGCAGAGAAAGGGCACCTCAGTTCTCCAATGCAGCACTGGAGGCCTTGGTGCAGGGGGTCTATAGGAGGAGACAGGTCCTCTACCCGCAGGGGGGCCAGGAGGCCTTCCAGCTACACTGTTCGAAGGCAGTGGGAGGAGATCGCTGAAGCGGTCAGTGTCACCAGTCTTTCCCCCAGGATGTGGATCCAGTGCAGCAAGAAGTTTAATGACCTCACACGAGTGGTCAAGGTGAGTGAATGCATCTTCAAATGCCATATCTCACCAACTGCACCACTAGCCTCACACACTGCTTAATGCACCACACCCCCATCACTCACCTATCAACATTCTCTAGCAATCACGACTCATACATCACAATCTTAGCTTCACCTCACCCTCACACACTTACCACTGCTACAAGCCTCACACCCACATCTCACACCTTTCACACAATGCCAGCTATTCAACCATGACAGGCACATCACCCAAACATATTGCACCACAACCGGCGCGAGCAGGAGCAAACAGGCAGGGGGCAAGCATGGCTGCCCAACCTGACCCAGCTGGAGGAGACAATGCTGGAGGTAATTGGAGGGGCCATCACTGAGGCCGTAGCGATTGACGAGGCTGAAAGCATTGATGATGATGGTATGCTCATACCTAATCCTTCTTCTCACATCCCACTTCCCCCTCATACCAAAATCTCTCCTTACTTACAAGCTGCTGATGGTGTAAACATGCACATCTTGCTTTCCCCCCACTCCCCTCACCATAACCCGACCCTTGTGCCTTTCTCCTTTCAGATACCCAAGAACTGCCAGCAGCCCAGCCTGTGCAGGAAGAACTAGAGGAGAGAGTGATAGATAAGAAGAGACACCATCACTCGATCTGACACTCCCAGACACCAGCTCAGAAAATGGCACTGCACAAACTTTAGAGTGTAGTATAGAGGCAGGATCTGCACATGGTGAGTCACCGGGCACGAGTGGGCTGCAGCCAGGCCAGGGGGAAAGGGTAGCGCAGGTGCCAACTCCCCGGAGGGCGAGGTCCCATTTGAATTCTGCTGCACAGGACTCAGATGAGGACTTTGATGGAACGGCCTTCAGAATAAAGGTGATGGCTGCAATGGCAAGCCTGTCTGAGAACCTCTTGTCACTGTCAATGAGCATGGAGGAGTCCGGCTTCAACATTGCACGGGGCTCTGCGTGGAGATTGCAACCCATGGTTTCCAGGATGGAAGTGATGGGCAACTCCACTAGAGCACTTGTGAACCCAACCATGATGCTGGGTGTGATGGGCGATGTTACAGCTTCCATTACAGCGCAAATGGAAGTGACCCAACATCTGAGTGCTGCAGTGGAAGCTCAGACTGCTCTCCTGCAGGCTCAGTTTGGTGCCATGCAAGCTCAGACTGCTGCCATCATGGCTGGGTTTACGAGTGTGGAAAGGGGCTTGCAGGGTCTCACAGCAGTCCAGCAATCTGTGCTCCAACAGATAGCTAGGAATGCTGAGCCGCCACCCCGGGGGAGTGGCAGTGGCTCGTGGAGCAAGAATCTGCTGTCCTCTCTCAGGATGACAGCATTCGTACTTCCACCACGTCCACTCCACCAGTGACATTGCAGTTGCCTGTCAGCCAGCCAGCCCAGACCGCTGCTGCCCATGCCGAGGTGGTGCAGTCTATAGCTGGGCTTTCTAGGCCCAGAGCTGCTCAAGGTCGTCCATTTGCAGTGTCCCCCACGGAAAGTCAGCAGTCTTCCACCAGCCATGCTGCATTCACTGGGGTAGCACTGCGTAGGAGCACTAGGACACGCAAAGGAACACGAAAGACAGACACTAAGGGAATGCACAAGGGTGATTAGTTGACTTTGTAAGTGAATATTGGAATTAATCATTTATAAATTATGTTTCGAATGTTTGTGTTGTGGTGGCATTCAATTCAGCATTGTGCCCAAGAGGACGCTGTGATGTTCCGTGACAGAGGGCTGGTAAGGTGGGGAAGAGTTAAGCAACAGCAATCTGGGGTTTCAGTCAGGGGAACCGGAGTCTGATGATGCACTCACGGACAACCTGTCCGAACGGGGATTTGCAGGCTGCCTCCTCCCTTCCTCCTCCTCATCCTCGTCCTCCTCTTCTTCCTCCTCCTCCTCTTCCTCGTCCTCCTCCTCCTGCTGAGATGGTCGCGGAACCTGTGGTGACAAGGGCTGCGCCCTCACGATGGCCAAGTTGTGGAGGATGCAGCAGACCACCACGAATTGGGACACCCGCTCTGGTGAGTACTGGAGGGCTCCTCGTGAGCGGTCAAGCCAGCGGAACCGTTGATTGATCACCCCGATAGTCTGTTCGATGAGATTCCTTGTGGCAGCATGGCTGTCATTATATCATTGCTGGCCACGAGTAGTGGGGTTGCGGAGGGGAGTCATCAACCAGGTGTAAAGCGGATAGTCCTTGTCTCCGAGCAGCCACCCTCAGATTCAACGTGGTGGCTGGAAGATGGCTGGCACAGCGGACTGGCGCAGGATGAAGGCATCATAAGAACATAAGAACATAAGAATTAGGAGCAGGAGTAGGCCATACGGCCCTTCGATCCTGCTCCGCCATTCAATAAGACCGTGGCTGATCTTCGACCTCAACTTTACTTTCCTGCCCGATCTCCATTCCCCTAGAGTCCAAAAATCTATCTATCTCAGCCTTGAATATACTCAACAACTCAGCATCCACAGCCCTTTGGGGCAGAGAATTCGAAAGATTCGCAACCCTCTGAGTGAAGAAGTTCCTCCTCATCTCAGTCTTAAAAGGCCGGCCCCTTATCCTGAGACTATGCCCCCTAGTTCTAGACTCTCCAGCCAGAGGAAACAACCTCACAGCATCTACCCTGTCAATCCCCCTCAGAATCTTAGATGTTTCAATCATGACTGCTGCCAGGATAGCGGGCATTCACCATCCTGATGTGCTGGGCGTGATTGCACACCAACTGCACATTAAGAGAGTGGTAGCCTTTGTGGTTATAGTACATCTCAGCATTGATATGCGGTGCCCGCAAAGCCACATGTGTGCAGTCGATGGCACCCTGCACCATGGGGATGCCCGATATCCTGGCAAAGCCACGTGTGCACTCCTCCTGCTTCTCTCTGTTTAGAGAGAAGATAGTGAAGTCCCTTCTTCTGGAGTACAGAGCCTCTGTGACCTGCTGGATGCAGTGATGGACGGCGAACTGGGAGATGTTTGCTATGTCGGCTGTTCCAGCCTGGAAGGATCCACCGGTGGAAAAAATTCAGGGCCACAGTCACCTTGAGGGCCACTGGTAGAGCCGTCGTCGCCCTGCTCTGAGGCTGCAGGTCTTGTTCCAAGAGGTGGCAGAGCTCTGTGACCACCTCCTTGGTGAAACTGAGCCTCCGAGTACACTGCTCCTGGCTTAGGTGCAGGTAGGAGAAGTGCTCCTTGAAGACCCTAGCTGGGTAAGGCTCCTGCTGAGAGCGCTCCTCCTCCTCCTCCTCCTCCTCCCTCTGTCTTCGCTGCCTCTGCTCCATCTCCATGTCATGCTGCAGCATGAGGGCAACTGTAAGTAGAGCCCCCATGACTGGGAGCAAGTGGTGTGGTCACAGGCCATCCAGTTGCAGCCAATGCCTTCCCAGCAGCACTCCCTGCACACTTTAACAACGTTATAATTGTCTTCCAGCAAGCCAGTGTCGATATAAACTCTGCAAGAGCCAGTACAAGAGAAATAATCAACTTACCTGCATTACTTTAAATAGCGCTGGTGGGGGTTGTCCCTCTTGCAGCTGAACGCACGTTCAGCTGTGCGTGTTTAGGAGAGGGCGTTGTTTGGAACTGCGATGTCCAAAATGGCAGGTTGTGCGTCAAATCTGCCTAATCTGCATACTGCCGGCCCATGCCGTCCCGCCCGCGCTATCCTCCAGATGGTGACCCGGAAGTGGGCGGAAGCGAGGCGGCCGCCATTTTTTCCGAAACCAGCCATAACTGCCGGCGCTAAGGCGCCAAATTTTGTGGCCTGTATCTGTGGGTGTCAGATGGGGACAGCCTTGGATTCAAGATGTGATAACTCACAGTTAAATAGCAGCAGCAGCAGCAAAAATAGCCTGGTAAAACTGACTGCCTAGGCTCATACATGAAGATTGGCCACTTGAGCAAGGCCTAGTAGAGCTCGTGGAACAAACATCAGGAGAGGAATAAAATAAACTGGGAGAAAATCCATCTTGCAAGACATTACCAGGTTTATAAAGAGGTAAGTGGACAGCGAGCCATGATATCGTTACATCACTACTCTTCTACCATTAGATATCCTTTACTTTTCAGTATAAATTTTAATGGAAAAAACACAGAAAATGAAAATCTATGAGAAAAGCTCATACTGGATCATGTAGAGCTTGTAACACACCCACACACGAATCAGACCATGAGCAGGGCTTTCTGAGCAGCCTCTTTAAGCAATTTACCCAATGCAGAGATGGACCTATTTATAGTACATTTGTTTATGTACCAGTAGTTTTGTCTGCTTTAGGTTAAGGTTTTGTTCTACAGTATATGTTATTAGCATTCTTCTCAACTGTAGACTCTGTTTAAAAAAAAGAATCATTCGCACACATTTCCAGAGTGCACTGACTATACCAGGACATAGGTTTTGTAACATGCTTTTTGGAAATGATCTTGGACCAGTTCTTAAACCGCCACCTGCTGGGAATTGTCTGCACAACAAGCCTCTTAGGCCAGAACTCCAAGAAAGCCAAAACGTCTCGTCGAAAAGTCTGCTCAACATAAATCAAGAGTCTCCAGACAGCCTGTCAGCTGGTAATGTTTCGCTATTTAGACTGAAATTAAATGAATGTATCTTTTCAGCAACTCTTTCCCACAGTTAAAAGCTGAATAATGCTGGCCCGTGTCTGGAATAGGTGAAGCATTGCCAGAGTCCATGGTGCGACTGTGGAAACATCTGGTTGCTTCTCAAACTCTCAATGAATCGGAGAACAAAAGGGGCTGAAAGAGGAATCGACATTAAGGAGTAATCATTCTTACAAAATAGTGAACTTAATGACTTGAAGAATTTTTTTGGGGAGATAACATCTGATAACAATTTTTCTGGTTGGCTTGCGAGAATTTTATGGGTTAGTTTCTCATTTAATCCTCTAAACACAACTGGCTAACTTTCAAAATCTATCGTGTAACACCTGTGAAAAGGATTTTCCTATAAATTACCTAATGTGACTAATTAAAAGTAATTTCAAAAGCGATTGGGTGATGCGCGGGGCTTGCATGTTCTGCTTTCACCTCTAACACCTTCGCCTTAAATAGCACATAATCTAACCTGACGCCTCAGCGCAGTACTGCGGGAGTGCGGCACTATCGGAGTTGCCGTCTTTCAGACAAGATGTTAAGCCGATCTCAGGTGGATATAAAAGATATCATGGCACTATTCGAAGAAGTGCAGGGAAGTTCTCCCGGTTACCACATACCAGTTCAAAGTTCAGCTTGCATAGAACACTACTATCAGAAAAGCCAAGCCAGCTCATTTTCAAAGTCCTGGTGCGGTGGTGGGTTTGGGGATGGAGGTGGTCTGGACACAGCAGTCACGTTTGGGGTGCTCAGAGACTTGCTATCATTTTCCTGAGTGTATTTTGCTTACAGACAGTGGGGCCAGCCATGCTGAAAGCAGCTTATTGAAAGTGAAGAGATGCTCCTTGCTCTTTTCAGATGAGAAGCTGTGGAAAGGACTGCTGAGGGTGAGTTTGGAGGCACACTGCCACCACCCAGCAAGTAACCTCTGTTTGTTATAACCCTTGGCGGGGTTGGGGGGGGTCTATTTCCTCAGGCCCTGTTGAATTTAACGGCTGGGCCTGATTTAATTTATTGTCTCAGTTTCCCGGCCGCAGCCAGCCAGATTGAGAGGCTGGCTGGCTATCGGGCAGGAAGGCCTGCGGCACCAGGCCGCAGCCGGGGAGTGGAGAGGAAGGAGGGAGAGATCGTGGTTCGGGGGCCGTGGTTTGATCGGGGGGGGGGAACGGGGGGTCAGAGACACATGGGGAGGCCGGAGACACATTGCGGGGAGGGGGCAGGGCAGGAGACACATTGGAGGGGCCGCAGGGGAGATCAGAGGTGTCGGGTGGTGGGGGAGGGGGGATGCGATCAGAAGGGTCGGTGGGCGATCGTGGCTCGGGGATGGGGAGGGGGTGTTCAATCGCGGGGGGTGGGGGGAAGCAGGTAAGCTAGATCCAGCAGGTAAGTGGAAAGGCACTTGAAAGGCACTTACCTGCTGGATCCAGCGGTCCTCGCCTCCCTTTTACAGCCAGGTTTCCCGAGGCCCTGAAACCCATTTTTGGAGGTTAATATTCCCACCAAGGTCTCCAATTTTAAAAGGAATAACTCAATGCCATCCTGTTTAAAATTGCACTCTGCAGACTATTCCTTATTCCCATAGTCTTATACACAATGAAGAATGTTTCCACACTTTTTTACTTTCATTTTCCTTACCAGGTGGTGGGCTCTGGAATTTGGCCTGTTGTAACTTTGCTAGTAGTGTCAGGTAGGAAAGCAGAGGATGTGACTTAAAGGTTTCACATCAGTTCAGGTCTGACCTGAAGATAAATGAATCACATGAAAAGTACTATGTTATAGCAATTTTGCATTTTTTCAGCAAATAACTCGAGATTAATATGTATAATTTGTGCTACCCATAATTTGTGACAATAAAAAAGGCAGATATACTGATAAATGTACAGGTGGGAATCTGAACACTAGAGGGTGCCCTGGCTTCAAAAAAAACATTTGGGGATAAAATCCGAATGTACATACTTAGAAAAGTAGAGGAAATGCATGAATTCAGTGTAACTCATAGGAAGCTAATGTGTGTTCATACTGCAGTATCAATCGGACTTTTAAAAAGTAACATTTTTCATCATTTTGAAAAGGAGGTGAAACAGATGAAACATAGAAACATAGAAAAATAGGAGCAGGAGTAGGCCATTTGGCCCTTCGAGCCTGCTCTGCCATTCAATATGATCATGGCTGATCCTCTATCTCAATACCATATTCCCGCTCTCTCCCCATACCCCTTGATGCCTTTTGTGTCTAGAAATCTATCTATCTCCTTCTTAAATATATTCAGTGACTTGGCCTTCACAGGTAGAGAATACCACAGGTTCACCACCCTCTGAGTGAAGACATTTCTCCTTATCTCAGTCCTAAATGTCCTACCCCGTATCCTGAGACTGTGAGCCCTCGTTCTAGACCCCCCAGCCAGGGGAAACATCCTCCCTGCATCAGTCTGTCTAGCCCTGTCAGAATTTTATAAGTTTCAATGAGATACCCTCTCATTCTTCTAAACTCTAAGGAATACAGGCCTAGTCGACCCAATCTCTCCTCATACGACAGTCCTGCCATCCCAGGAATCAGTCTGGTGAACCTTCGCTGCACTCCCTCTATGGCAAGTATATCCTTTCTTAGGTAAGGAGACCAAAACTGCACACAGTACTCCAGGTGTGGTCTCACCAAGGCCCTGTATAAGGTTTCTGGATTACAGATAGCTTCATCAAGTAAAAGTGGCACGGAGATTGTTGCAGGTTGACAGTCAGTTGATTTGATTTAAACATTCATTATTCCTATTTCTCACCTGATAAACACACTTGTTGAGTCTCCAAGTATTTATGCCTTTTCATTTCGACCCCTGCTGTAAATTCCAGTTTTGGATCGGTAAATACCAACCAGTTCAATGCTGTTGTATCTACTGAATTTGCTTAAAGTAGGATCAATTGAAATTTAAAGCAGAGGTGTCAGGACAACTTATCTAATTTAGGGCCGCCTTACTAATATAACTCAACTGAACGTTTTATCATTTTAAAAGTATGCTTACGTGGGACTTTGTTGTTTCATGCCAGGCCGGCAGCTACAGACTGCATCTGTGTCACTGAAAGATAATTATTCTCCAGAGTTACGACGTCACTCCCATGCTGCTTATATTAAATTTAAATGCCCCCATTTGTTTCAGGTGGAGCTTCTTGTCCCTGCTGGCGGTGGGGGTGCAGTGGGCGGAGGGGAGCGAATGCCTCCCAAAATGTATGTCAAGTGTAAAGGAAGGAGAGGCCCAGCATAACAGGCCACCTATCACCTGTTCTAATACCTCCTTATGAGTCTCGGTGTCAAATTTTGTTAGATAACAGTCCTGTGAAGCGCCTTGGGATGTTTTATTATGTTATGGGCGCTATATAAATTGTTGTTGTTGTTACCCTGTCTTATACTCTGGGATTGCCAAAAAAACACAGTCTTGGAGCAAAAAACGGTGTGCAGAACTTCAGTGACATTGTTAACAGGGATAATGGGGCAGTCCTTTACATTGACAATGTCACTGAAGTGGAACCTACTGATATCACATGAGGGGGGAGTTCTACACAAAATGCCTCCCTCTGGGCTACCTCTAACTCACAGTTCTAAAGCAGGGCGACAAGGGATGATTGACACACAGTGGTAAAAGTACATGTAGCATACTTTATATAACTTAGGATTATGTAACAGTTTAATAGAATACACTTTCCCTTTAATTAAAAACGTTTTTGTAGATTATGAGGCTTGTGTTATGGATGAGGAACAAAGGTTAAACATATTACAAAGTCTTCTGAGTTAGTGTTATAGGTTTAAAAACGCTGCTAGCATTTAAAGTGTGAAATTTTTGTTCATGTTTTAAGCAGCATTTCTGAGCTTTGTGAGCTTTAATATTCACATTCCTATAATCTGTTATCATGAATAATTCTGCTTATGTGTTGATATTATGGCAGCTTTGCATCAAGTGACAGGAGAAGTAATAATTCTCTAGCTGTAATTCCTGTTCTTCCCCATTAGTCGATAGGGTAAAATATCGCCCTATGAAGGATCAGCTGACAGGATGAGACAGTTTTTACTGAAAGACACTGCATACATTGTAAAATAAATAATAAATGTTGTCTCTACTTAAATGATTTGTATCTGGTTTCATCAGGTGAAGTTGTTCATTGGTTTTATGTTAAGGTTGTGAATCATTCTTGTGTGTGAACCAACAAAAAATAATACAGTTTCCCTGAAGCAACAGTTGACTTACATTCACTTGTACACAGACTGCTCAGCTCAGAATGTCACATCTCAGTGATAGTTTATCATACAGTCACAGACTCTAGCTGAAACAGTACCCAACATTAACTCATATTATACCAGTATTCCAGGTTGTTCCCCTCATCATGACTAAGCTATTGATGTATTTTAATACTTTTGGAAGAAGTATTCTCTGACATGTACTAATAGAAAATGTTAGACATAAATCAGTTCATTTATGCAGTGTGAACAGAGAAAGAATTATCTGCTTTAAGATTGGGCATTGTTAATCTCAGTACTGCATTCAGGCACTAGATAAGGGCCTTCGATATAATATTCTATCATACTTCCTTGTTTTTCAATTGCATATTTACTGTTCTCTATTAACAACTCTACTACCCAAAATAGGATTAAGGTACATCACCCCTTTAATAATGCAAGGCGATGGATCTCTTCACTTGACCATTTGGCAGCAGGAAATAGGAATCCATACTCCTGAGTTTGAATGTTCAAATTAAAAAATCATTGTTGTAAAATAAAATCAAAAAATGCTGAAAATACACAGCAGACCCATCAGTGCATCTCAACAAAAACGGCAGTTTAACATTTTGTGTGTGGATCCTGAATTATTGTCGCTATGGATCTCTAATAGGTCTTCCCCCTTGAAGCAATGGTATCTAAGGACCTTGTGAGTGCTTGTTCCCACTCATCTGGTTTCTCAGGCAGTACATCTGTTAGGCACAATGTCAGCCTCACCATCATGCCTGTAACTGTACTTGACCTGAACATACCACAGTGGGTAGGAGGACTGCTGAGCCTCTTAGGCTCCACCACAATTCTTTACAACTTTAAATTATTTGCTGTAAAGCACATAGATCTCAGGAAACTTCCTACCTCATAAAATAGAAAACTGATGACAGGCTGTTCTTTTAAAGAACATATGTGTTCAATTGCTATGCTGTAGTGTCAAAATAAATCTGTCAGCTTTAAGAAATTATGCTGTAAGTAGTGATGACATGGATGGGATTGTGTAACCGGTGGACTTAAACCCAGTGCTATCACTTCGGAGGACAACATGCTACTTTAATCACAGACTATCGTGTCAGCTGGATCCTAAGGCCTCCTGAAGTGCCGGTTTCCTGCATGCACTGCGCATGCGCGGGAAACCGGAACCTCCGGTCTCGTGAAGGGAGGGGTTCAGAGGTGAACCGCGTGCGCGGGAGAGGCTGCGCGCACGCAGTGAACTTTGTTTTTTTTCACAGGTTTCTCTGGGAAGGTAAGTATGGAAGAAGCTGCGCTTTTAAAAAGGAGGCGCAAGACCCGTTTTTAACAAGGTAAGTGGTTAATTAATTACAATTTAAAAATTTTTTCAACAGGTTTATCTTTTTTAGATACTTTAAAGAAAGGTAAGTTTATTTTTAGCACTGTTAAAAAGTATTTTAATTTTTTCAAAAATTAAATTTTTGTTTAAAGTAGTTAATTTATTTAACTTATAGTTATTTTAAAAATGTGATGGTTTTTTAAAAAATTTATTTGAAGTTTAGGTGTTGTTTTGGGGCCGATTTCAATTCATAGATTTGACAGGTCTTCCTGTCAAATCTATGAATGAAAGATGGTCTGCTGCCATTGGCTCTCCATGGCCCACGTGATCCCAGGGGACGCATCGCACTAACTACGCCCCTGGGATACACAAGCACTGCGCGCTGGCAGCTGCAGGAGGCCCAGGAGCTGAAGTCCCCGTGGGCCCAGAGGTCAACGGCAGGCGCGGTAGGTAGGTGCGCGCGCGATCCTTGCACCCGCGGGAAGCCAGGGAGCCGAATTTCTGGCCCAGTGTACCTTCTGTAGTCTACAATTGTCAGATACAAATTGTATTGACTTCTGGAATTCCTGAAAATGTGAGGTTACCAGCAATCAAATGACTCTAAAATTGACTGTACCTGCAGCTTTAGAAGGCACATTGCTAGAGCTCACTGGTGGCTTTGTTGGTAAAGACATTGCCCAGTGTACAATGAGCCACCTAATCCAGGGAGATTCCATGAAGCTAGTTGGTCTCAGCTAGGGTTGCAGTAGGAGTTCTACAATTAGCCTCCGTGCCATTCGGCTGGGGAGGGCAAAAAATTCAGTCAGGGTAACTGCTCCTGATCATTTTCCAGTGACCCCTAATGAGAAGTGCAAGGTTGCGTACAGGATTGGGCTCAACTGTGATGACCGTGTGCGTGCACAGCACACACTTCACCCACTACTGCCTTAGAATGGCAATCAACACATATTTCTGCTGGGTGGAAGGCCTCAAAATCACCCACTTTGTGTTTGCGGTTAACTTCGGCGGAGGCGCAAAGCTGACGGTATCAGATTGGCCGCCCATTATACATCCCGCATTTATATAGCACCTTATTATATCCTCAGGATGTCTGAAAGCACTTTACAACCAACAGATTCCTTCTGAAGTGCAGTTACTGTTGATCTGCAGGCAAATGCAGTGAAATCAGGCAAGGTGTGTAACTTCTGACCGATCTGATACCGCCAGTTATACACCTTAGTTACGCCCCACAGAAGTTGAAAGTTCCACCTGATACCTCCCCGTGCAGAAGGAAATCTCTGTCTCCAATTGAACCTTTGGATAAACCCACAGTTCAAATCTGATGTCTGCTTTACAGATGCATTTTTGTTGCTAACGCAGTCTACCATGTTTCCTATTGACTTCCAACTATCCAGGTTTATTGTTATTTCCCTAAAGCACTACAGTACTTGGATTTTTTTTCTCCCTTTCACATTGGGATGTCTCTCTGAATCATGTGCCTTCTCTGACCAAGAGGAATCACTGGAGATCTCCACTTGTATGACTGGTTGCTAGGCGATATGAAAGAACAGCCTGGCCTAAGGGTACTTAAAGTCACTACAGCTTTCCCTTTCTTCTTGTGGTGAAGATCCTGCCTCTACTTGGTGCCGGTCATGTTGGTGCTCTCAACGTGGGGCATTGTTCTCTGTAAACCCATTCTAAGAAAGAATGAACTTGCATTTATATAGTACCTTAGTATATCCTCAGGAACTCTCAAAACACTTCACAATCAAAAGATTCCTTTTGAAGTGCAGTCACTGTTGTGTAGGCAAATGCAGCAGCTAATTTGAGCACAGCAAAGTCCTACAAACATCAAATGAATGAATGACCAGATGATTTTTTTTTTGGTGGTGTAGGCTGAGATTAGAATATTGTTGAGGAGAACTCTCTGCTCTGCTTTGAATAGTGCCATAGGATCTTACATCCACCTGAGCAGGCAGGCAGGGTCTCGGTTTAACATCTCATCTAAAAGACAATATCTCTGATAATGCAACGCTCCACCAGCACAGCACGGGAGTGCCAGCCTAGATTATGTGCTCAAAACTGTAGTGGAGCTTAAACCCACAACCATTTGACTCAGAAAAAAGACTGCTACCTACTGAGCCAAGCTGATGCTTTAATTCACTGTTCTTTGCAAGAGCTCAGAGAATTTTCCCCTAACCTCTAGTTTGTTCCCTACTCTTGTCCTCCAATACTTATCCCTGGCCAATAAGTATCCCTCAACAAACATAACAAAAACAGATTATCTGGTCATTATCACATTGCTGTTTGTGGGACCTTGCTGTGCGCAAATTGGCTGCCGCGTTTCCCACATTACAACAGTGACTCCACTTCAAAAGTACTTCATTAGCTTTGAGACGTCCGGTGGTCGTGAAAGGCGCTATATAAATGCAAGTCTTTCTTTCTTTTCCTGGTCTCCGTGGACCACATGCGGAACAGGCTCGAGCGGCCGTATGGCCTGCTCCCTCCTGGTCCTATTTCTTATGTTCCTATTTCTTATGCTGATTGTGAGAAGGTGAGCAGCTGCTGACCTGCTCTCTGGTCTCCACACATGCTTCCTTAACCTACGACAATTCTGCTTTCAGTATTTCCTCTTCTATCCCTGGTGGGGAAGCATAACTATGAACTCAACAACATTGGGGAATTGAATTTGCATCCACATTTTCAACTATTATGGCACATTAGTGTTCCATCAGTAGCTGGCCACCCCAGACTTATGATTATGCAAAGAAGCAAAAAAATCACAATAATACGAACATACAAAATTAACAGGCAGGAAAAGACCAGCTGGTCCATCAAGCCTGAAATAATAGCACATGGCAAATTCAATTACAAATAGTACTAGTCCTAAGCACAAGCATTGCATGAAAGAAAGGACATTAAGAGTAAATGATAGTTTTTCATTGTCACATGGGGCACCTTGTAAGATTGGTTTGGGGATGTTACCATTGCAATTCATTGCATTTCCCATCTGGAGAATTTCAGCAGTTTCAGCTTGGTCCAGAGCAGAAATAAGACAATAGGAACGTACCCCATATTCAGTACCTCTTTCAGTAATCCAAGTTTGAATCATATACAACACAGACCTCCTTCTCCACCATCCTGATAGCTCCCAGAGAGACCTGGGGATGTGAAATCTTTGAAGGTGGCAGGACAAGTTTAGAAGGCTGTTAAAAAAGCATATGGGATCCTTGGCTTTATTAATAGAGGCATAGAATACAAAAGCAAGGAAGTTATGTTAAACCTTTATAAAACACTGGTTAGGCCTCAGCTGGAGCATTGTGTTCAGTTCTGGGCACCACACTTTAGGAAGGATGTCAAGGCCTTGGAGAAGGTGCAGAAGAGATTTACTAGAATGGTACCAGGGATGAGAGACTTCAGTTATGTGGAGAGACTGGAGAAGCTGGGGTTGTTCTCCTTAGAGCAGAGAAGGTTAAGAGGAGATTTGATAGAGGTGTTCAAAATCATGAATGGTTTTGATAGAGTAAATAAGGAGAAACTGTTTCCAGTGGCAGAAGAGTCTGTAACCAGAGGACACAGATTTCAGAGGCGACATGAGGAAACATTTTTTTACGCAGCGAGTTGTTATGATCTGAAAGGCACTGCCTGAAAGGGTGCTGGAAGCAGATTCAATACTAACTTTCAAAAGGGAATTGGATAAATACTTGAAGGAAAATGCAAGGCTATGGGGAAAGAACAGAGGAGTGGGACTAATTGGATAGCTCTCCTAAGGAGCCTGCACAGGCACGATGGGCTGAATGGCCTCCTTCTGTGCTGTATCATACTATGATACCGTGATACTACTATGATTCCAACTCAGCTTCGGCATGGATCTCATGACACAAAACTACCCATAAATTGGCACTAATTCAGACATAGACATAGCTGGCATAGGAATTGGGAAAAAAAACTTCACACTGGTGCTGAGATTGGACTTGTTGGAACAGAGTGAAAGCAACGTTCCTCCTGAATTTGGTAACTGTTGACGTGAGAGTACTTGATGTTGACACTGAATGACAAAAGTGGCAAAAAAATTCCATATCCTAGCATTGACACCCTTCACCTCGCTAAGCACAAAAATGCCCCCAAATAGTTAACAAGAGCACTGTGCCATTCCTACGTGACCTAAGCTGGAGCATTTTTACTCCACTTCGCAATGTTTTTAAATCCTCAACACTGAAAATTCAATATTTAGATCTGGCATTAACTGGCTCTAATGCAGCAATATTTTAAACACCGGCAAAAAGCAGAATGAGGAATACAAACAATGCCTTGGTTTTCCTCAGCTTTTGCAACAAACTTGATACAACAATGATACAGGAGTAGGAATAGGTGGGTCAGTGGCAGCTTGGATAAGGAATTGGCTTAAGGACAGAAAACAGTGAGTTGTGATAAATGGCTGTTTTTCAGACTGGAGAATGGTAGACAGTGGTGTTCCCCAAGGGTCAGTGCTGGGGCCACTGCTTTTTTTGATATGTATAAATGACCTGGATATTGAAATACAGAGTAGAATTTCTAAATTTGCCGATGACACCAAACTTGGGGGTGTGGCAAACAATGATGATGATGATATCAATTGACTGCAACAGGACATAGAAAGGCTAGCAAAATGGGCAGACAAGTGGCAGATGGAATTTAATACAGAGAAGTGTGAGGTGGTGCATTTTGGTAGAAGGAATAGGGAGAGGCAATATACACTTAATGGCACAGTTTTAAAGAGTGTGCAGGGACAGAGGGAGCTGGGAGTTAATGTGCATGGGTCCCTGAAGGTGGCGGGACATAGTGAGAGAGTGGTTAACAAAGCATATGGGATCTTGGGCTTCATAAATAGAGGTATTGAGTACAAAAGTAGAGAAGTTATGCTGAACCTTTATAAAGCGCTGGTTAGGCTACAACTGGAGTATTGCGTCCAGTTCTGGTCACCACACTTCAGGAAGGATGTGAAGGCCCTTGAGAGGGTGCAGAGGAGATTTACCAGAATGGTTCCGGGGATGGGGGATCTTAGCTACAAGGACAGGTTGGAGAAGCTGGATTTGTTTTCATTAGGGCAAAGGAGGTTGCGGGGTGATTTGATAGAGGTGTACAAGATTATGACAGGTTTGGGTAGGCTAGACGGGGAAAGGCTGTTCCCACTAGTTGATGGTACAAGGACTAGGGGACACAGATTTAAGGTTTTGGGCAAGAGATACAAGGGGGATGTGAGGAAAAAGTTTTTTTACACAGCGAGTGGTGAGGACCTGGAACTCGCTGCCGACGGAAGTGGTGGAAGCGGAGACACTCAATGTTTTCAAGGGAAGACTGGATAGGCACTTGAGGGAAATAAACTTGCAGGGCTACGGGGATAGAGCGGGGGAATGGGACTGACTGGATTGCTCTACAGAGAGCCGGCACGGACTCGATGGGCCGAATGGCCTCCTTCTGTGCCGTTATGACTCTATGACTATGAGGAGTTCTATATTGCATTTACCTTACCTAACAAGGAATATCTAATGCAATTGCTAGTTTAGAAAATGGAAAAAGTGGTCTGATCCAAAGTATTGCCATTCCTTACATGAAAGGCCACATGCATACAAACATAATTATATAAAAAACAAAATAAATAAATAAACTATTCCACAGGTTTCCATGGAATCCGAGAAGCAAGACCCTTTTGCTAAAAAATATAGCACTGAAATAGTAAGAGCTGAGCTGGTGTCTTTCCAATGGTGCAGTCCACTCATAAAAATCAACAGTGATTTCTCCACTGTTTATGAAGCATAAAACAATCAGAGCCACTAGAGAATTTTGCCAGCTGTCAAGTTAAATAATATTATTCCCCTAAATGTAACACCTTCCAAAACCAATGCAATCATCATTAACTTATTGTTTGAAAGTAGATCCAGAATAAATATTTCCACCACAAATTCCATGCTGAAGAGGCAATGCCAGCACTGCCTGCCTCTGAACAAGCACAATATGCTGCTTCCTCTGTGGACAGATGGGTCATGCAATAAATGTAGGTTTTAATACATTTTTACTGTGGTTGTAGCCTTTGTATTTTAAAGCCCAATTGTTTGACCTGTGGCCAAACCAAAAGAGCGGCTATGTGGTAATGGGGAGACACGTACAGCAGCTTTGTTTTCACAGACCTGTCCCTGGGATGGTTTATGTGTTTGTTCTCATGTACAGTCTGAGAATTTGAACTCAAACAGCTCCCTGAAAGGAATCTGGGCTACCTACCCAACTTTAAAACCTGTCCGCTGCTACTTTCTTACACTATGAATTTTGAAATGACTTTGCAATGACCTAACTGAATTTCTTACGCTTGCGAAGTTGATCCAAGCAATTTTTTCACTGTGCCAAAAAAACAGGAGGCACGAGTTTAAAACAAACCTTCAATAAGCTCAGGGAGGTACTGGACAGTGTTCAACATGGCAGTCATCCACTCTGCTTTGGTTAGAGGAACAACAGGAAAAAGTACAGCAGCTGGTCTAGGAACATCAGGGTGCTGTTTTGGGGATTGTGAGGAGATCACAAAGGCACAAAGGAGAAGGGATGCTTGGAAGTGTCCTTACCCTGCCCATAGAGTCTGTAGGCTGCTGGGAATGCTCTTAGCCTGTCCATACAATCTATAGGCTCCTTGGAAGTGTCCTTACCCTGCCCATAGAGTCTGTAGGCTGCTGGGAATGCTCTTAGCCTGTCCATACAATCTATAGGCTCCTTGGAAGTGTCCTTACCCTGCCCATAGAGTCTGTAGGCTGCTGGGAATGCTCTTAGCCTGTCCATACGATCTATAGGCTCCTTGGAAGTGTCCTTACCCTGCCCATAGGGTCCATTGGCCTAGAGTCACCTACCTCTAGTTCAGTACTGTACACTCATAAAAATCAGTAGTGATTTCCCCACTTGTTATGAAGTATAAAACAATCAGAAACAGCTAGAGAATTTCACCAGCTGCCACAATATTATTCCCCTAAGTTAACATCTTCCAAAATCAATGCAATCATCATTACCTTATTGTTTGAAAGTAAATCCAGAATAAATATTTCCACCACAAGTTCCATGCTAAAGACATAACGCCAGCACTGTCTGCCTCTGAACAAGCTATCCAGGGAGAAGTGTGTCAGGCGGCTGCACTCTCCAGAGAGACTATCACAGACCTGTGTCGCCTCTTACAGTAAGACCTGCAACCCACTCTCCCAGCTGGCCGTGCATTCCCTGTGGCAGTGAAGGAGACAACAACCCTCAATTTTTCACCCCGGGCTCTTTCCAGGCTGCATCAGGTGACATCAATCATATTAGTCAGTCTGCAGTCCAGGCCTGCATCAAGCAGGTCACTGATGCCTTTTTGCCAACCAATTTATAATGTTTCCCATGGACGCCAGCAGCCAGAAGAAACGGGCTGCGGTTTTGTTACTAAAGCAGGCTTCCCCCAAGTTCAGGCTGTGATCGACTGCACCCATGTAGTCATCAGGACACCTCCCAATGAGGCAACAGCCTTCATGAACAGATAAGGTTTCCACTCCCTTAATGTTGAATTAGTGAATGATCACCACCAGCAGATCTTGCAGATCTCTGTCTGTGTTCTGACAGCTGTTATGACACCTTCATACTGCACCAGTCCTCCAGCAGCCACCCCCCCCGCCCTCACCCTACTCTTTAAAGGCTGCTTGAGGACCTCTTTACACCTGGCTCATGACAGCTCTACAATATCCACGCTGGCTGGCTGAACGAAGATGCAAACTGAGCCATGGAACCATTAGAACCATTATCGAGCAGACTGTTGGACTGTTCAAGCAACACTCTTGTTAACCTGGACGGGTCTGGGGGCTCTCTGCAGTACAGCCCAGATAGCGAGTGTCCCAGATTGTGCATCTGCTGCATTCTGCAAAACTTTGCTGTACAACGGGAACACCAAATGGAGTCTGCACAACAAGAAGACCTTCCGCCATCTGATGAGGGAAGACCTAGAATGACAGCGAGGGTGCAGCAGAAGTGGAAAAGGTGACAGGACCAGCTTGCAGTCAGAGCTCTTTGGCAATAGTTAAGCTACTCCTTCTCCTCAGCCCCACAATAACACCATCTCTACCAGTCCTTCCACTCTGCAATAAAGTATTTCCAGCCTCTGAACATTGATATACATGACATCTGGCAGTGTAGGCTCAATAGCTACTATAGAGCCACCCTGCAGACAAAGTCGCAGTTTTCAGCGGTGTGACCTTTAAATGGCCGTCACAACTACCATGAAATAATAATCATCCTTGTGGTTAAGTTAATTCTCTTTTAAAAACAAAAAGTGGCATTGACAAAAGACATGAAATAATTTACAGTCCTCTAACCAGTAAACCTGAAACTGTTGTTTATTGATTACCCATATATACATATATGCATTTTAGGGGAAGCTAGATAAACACATGAGGGAGAAAGGAATAGAAGGTTATGCTGATAGGGTTAGATGAAGAGGGGTGAGAGGAGACTTGTGTGGAGCATAAACACCGACATGGACCAGTTGGGCTGAATGGTCTGTTTCTGTGCTGTAGATTCCATGTAATATACCACACCATGTAAATTGCAGTGCATCATAGAGTATCGCCAGCCTCCTTCCATTCATCTGTATGAATTACACACCAGCGGTTTAACAGGGAAATTATAATATTGACTATAGTCGGTATGAATACTTAGAATCAATATAACAGTGTGCATTCCACCTGTAATGTTTTCTGCTCATTTCTTTCCCAGGAAGTATTTTTACAAAATGACATGAATGTTATCACTTTTTGTTTAATTGAGGATATGAGGAGGAATAAATACCAGAAAGCAAAGTTAAAAAATAGCATTGTATTTCCTGGTAAATATGGAGGACAGGATAAAGGACAGCAACTGAAATAGTGAAACTCCAGCACTGGAATTCCAGCATGGGATTCTAGGATACTGACGCTTAACACTTTCATCTGAAATTCCTTTCCCTGCTGTTTCAGTGGAGATGTTAAGCTATTTATATTAATAGGCTAATGTTTCAGCTAAAGTAGCAGAGGAAGGAATTTCAGATGAAATTAATTAAGTGCTTTTTCATCTTGCTATATATATATATATATATTATATATATATATAATATGGAATAGACATTGCAGTTGCTGCTCTTTAACTCTAAATTCCCATGATTATTGAGCTTAAATAATAAAAGACAAGAGTGTTTTGAAAACTATAACCTAAATGGTTTCATTTTTTTAATACATTCAGATAGCATGACTCATTTAACCATAAACACGGAGCCCTGCTGTAAAGATTTTTAAAAATAGCATAGCAATAAAAAAAGAAAATTTAACACCAATACGCAATAAGGTGATGTAAGAGTTAAAAGTTACACACCTATGATTGCACTTTCAGTGACCCATATATCGAACACGTTACCAGAAAAGATGAAGATTATTCGTTCTGTTGTTATGGGTCTCAATGTATACAGCCTAGAACATTTTGCATTATATTATCACTTTTGAGTTAGCGGTAATGTTGTTCAGATGGTCGCTGATGCAAAGGTGGCAGTATAACTCAGGAACCAGCTTTCAATCTGACAGTGCGTTAAAGCCAAGACATGTGTGACTTTTACCAGAAGGCAGCCTTGCACATTGTGAAATCTTAGTGTAAATATGCATTTTAAA
Source organism: Squalus acanthias (assembly GCA_030390025.1). Lineage (NCBI taxonomy): Eukaryota > Metazoa > Chordata > Chondrichthyes > Squaliformes > Squalidae > Squalus > Squalus acanthias. The sequence goes on from CM059429.1 coordinate 148,372,752, forward strand.
AGTGCCCAAGTGACCTTTTGGATATTTGTAATGCTAATAAAAAGGTGACGGCCCCTTTTGCTTCCTCCTCAAAGCAGAGTTTTTCACATGCGTCCAAGTGTTTTTATGCTCAGCTCTTTTGCGGCTGACCTCAGTGCAAGGTGCAATCATCAGTATTACTCAGGTCAGCTGACTGCATCGAAGTCCACAGATACCAGTGTGAGACCAATAGAAAGAAAGAAAGACTTGCATTTATATAGCGCCTTTCACGACCACCGGACGTCTCAAAGCGCTTTACAGTCAATGAAGTACTTTTGGAGTGGAGTCACTGTTGTAATGTGGGAAACGCGGCAGCCAATTTGCGCACAGCAAGCTCCCACAAACAGCAATGAGATAATGACCAGATAATCTGTTGTTGTTATGTTGGTTGAGGGAGATATATTGGTCAGCACACCGGGGATAACTCCCCTGGTCTTCTTTGAAATAGTGCCATGGGATCTTTTACGTCCACCTGAGAGGGCAGACGGGGCCTCGGTTTAACGTCTCATCAGAAAGTCGGCACCTCCGACAGTGCAGCACTCCCTCAGCACTGCACTGGAGTATAACTGATTTTACCCTCTCTTGCTTTTTCTGTTTTATGCTGTTCACGCTTCCCTTTATTTCTCTCTGCAGTACAGTACGGCCAACCCTCATGTTTCTGATCTGAATGTCCATGTGTATTTTGAGCTCACTTGCAAGCTGGTGTCAGGGACATTGTGCTGACACAGGTTTGACAGGCTGCAAGTTGGGCTTGAAGGCCTCGATTCACACCAATCCAGTAGCTGCTCACATTCCTTTGAAAAATATCAATAGATCAGCAGAATGAATAGGCAGCATGTGTACATGATACACCAACAAAGAAGTAATGTGGCTGGCAGCTGAGTCTAAAGACTAGAACCATCACATTATTTAAAGTATGGAGAGTATTTCATCACTGAGGCTCGTCTGCTGGATTTCTTTCACAAGGGTGAAAGGTCCCCAATTCACAAGTGCTGCACAAGTAAAAGACAGTTAGGGCTCAGCGGCCTGGGTGAGCAACTGGGAGTCATTTTGACTTTGTGCGATAGTGTAAAATGGGTGACAGCTAATCGGCAGCCCGTTTTACATCTCTCTCAATTGTTAGTTCCATTAAAGTCAATGGGAGATGTAAAATGGGCTGCTGACTAGCTATTACCCATTTTACACTATTGGACAAAGTCAAAATTACCCCCATTCTGTTTATTTACAATGTACTGGAAGAATTCTGGACAACTGAATGTTGCTGACAATTAAATATAATTTGACACATGCAAAATAGTAGGCCTGTGGGTAGTTAAATTCCGATCAGAACCTATAATACATTGTTCTACTTGTCACATTGGTGCCTATGAACATGAAGAATTCACGCCAATTTATAATCAAATGGGCTAGATATTCACTTGCATATTCTCTAATAACATATTACAAAAGAATTCAGTAGCATATTGTGAGCTATTGATTAGAGTTAGGCTTTCCGGTTTTCAGTGTTCAATTGTTTGTTGGGTTGATTTTTAGAAAATTCAGTGTTTTCTTAAGAGGTCGAAATTGGTGTAAACACCAGTCACCACACATGTATCACCAGCCCTACTGGGATCTGGTGGGGGAAGAAATACCGAATGCACAAGCATATTGTACATAAACCAGGAGCACAGCAGGTGCTCACGTGTTCTGTATGGAAAATAGTAAAATAGCAAAACACTATTTAGAAATTTAGGAGTTAGTTTGTTTATTCCTGAAGTTGTCAACATTTATCAGTGTTTTCAGCATGAGTACCAACTTTTATCAACTTCAGAACTGGTGAAAGGTCATCGACCTGAAACGTTAACTCTGTTTCTCCCTCCACAGATGCTGCCTGACCTGCTGAGTATTTCCAGCATTCTCTGTTTTTATTTCAGATTTCCAGCATCCACAATATTTTGTTTTCCAATTTCAAAGGGTCCAATATCAGATTCAAACAGAACAACTAATGCAGTAATGTCGCTAGTTGTCATTTTGTTTTATGTGTAATCGGGCTACTTAGAAAGGTAGGTAAAATTTTGGAGTCCATTATTAAGGAAACAGTAACAGGACATTTGGATAATCATAATTTAATAGGACAAAGTCAGCATGGTTTTACGAAGGGGAAGTCATGTTTGACAAATTTGCTGGAGTTCTTTGAGGAAGTAACATATAGAGTGGATAAAGGGGAACCAGTAGACGTAGTGTATTTAGACTTCCAAAAGGCATTTGACAAGGTGCCACACAAAAGATTATTGCTTAAGGTAAAAAATCACGGGATTGGGGGTAATATTCTGGCATGGATAGAGGATTGGCTATCTAACAGAAAGCAAAGAGTTGGGATAAATGGTTCATTCTCAGACTGGCAATCAGTAACTAGTGGTGTTCCACAGGGGTCAGTGCTGGGTCCCCAACTCTTTACAATCTATATTAACGATTTGGAGGAAGGGACCAAGTGTAACATATCAAAATTTGCAGATGATACTAAGATGGGAGGGAAAGTAGTGAGTGAGGAGGACATAAAAAACCTGCAAGGGGACATAGACAGGCTAAGTAAGTGGGCAGAGATTTGGCAGATGGAATACAACACTGGAAAGTGTGAGGTGATGCACTTTGGCAGGAAAAATCCTAGAGCAATTTATTATCTTAATGGCAAGAAACTGGAGAGTACTGAAGTGCAAAGGGATCTGGGGGTCCTGGTGCACGAAACTCAAAAGGTTAGTATGCAGGTGCAGCAAGTGATTAAGAAGGCAAATGGAATGTTGGCTTTCATTGCTAGGGGGATAGAATATAAAAATAGGGAGGTATTGCTTCAGTTGTACAAGGTATTGGTGAGACCGCACCTGCAATACTGCATACAGTTTTGGTGTCCTTACTTAAGGAAAGACATCCTTGCTCTCGAGGCAGTGCAAAAAAGGTTCACTCGGTTAATCCCGGGGATGAGGGGGTGGTCATATGAGGAGAGGTTGTGTAGATTGGGACTCTACTCATTGGAGTTCAGAAGAATGAGAGGCGATCTTATTGAAACATATAAGATTGTGAAGGGGTTGGATCGGGTGGATGCGGGGAGGATGTTCCCGATGATGGGTGAGACTAGAACTAGGGGACATAGTCTTAGAATAAGGGGCTGCTCTTTCAAAATTGAGATGAGGAGGAACTACTTCACTCAGAGGGTGGTAGGTCCATGGAATATGCTGCCACAAAAAGCTGTAGAAGCTACATCATTAAATAAATTTAAAACAGAAATAGACAGTTTCCTAGAAGTAAAGGGCATTAAGGGTTACGGGGAGCGGGCAGGAATTTGGACATGAGTCTAGGTTCGGATCGGTCATGGCCCTGTGGGTAGTGGAGCGGGCCCAGGGACCGTGTAGCCTGATTCTGCTCCTATTTCGTGTGTGCAATTCTGTTAGATGCAGGAGATGGTTCTGTGATAGTAGATAGTAGATTGGCGGTTAGGATCAGATCAGCCATGATCTTATTGAATGGCGGAGCAGGCTCGAGGGGCCGATTGGCCTGCTCCTGCTCCTATTTCTTATGTTCTTATGTTAAAAGTAATACAACACCAGTCTTAGAATCATAGAATCATAGAATGGTTACAGCACAGGAGACCATTCGGCCCGTCGAGCCCGTGCCGGTTCTCTGCAAGAGCACGTCAGCTAGTCCCACTCCCCCGCCCTTTCCCCGTAGCCCTGCAAATTTTTTTCCTTCAGGTACTTATCCAATTCCCTTTTGAAAGCCACAATTGAATCTGCCTCCACCACCCTTTCAGGCAGTGAATTCCAGATCCTAACCACTCGCTGCGTAAAAAAGTTTTTCCTCATGTCGCCTTTGGTTCTTCTGCCAATCACCTTGAATCTGTGTCCTCTGGCTCTCGACCCTTCCGCCAATGGGAACAGTTTCTCTCTATCTACTCTGTCTAGACCGCTCATGATTTTGAACACCTCTATCAAATCTCCTCTCAACCTTCTCTGCTCTAAGGAGAACAATCCCAGCTTCTCCAGTCTATTCCGTAACTGAAGTCCCTCATCCCTGGAATCATTCTTGTAAGTCTTTTCTGTACCCTCTCTAAGGTCTTATTTTTTATTATTATTAGACAGACCGTCTAATTTGGATGGTGTGAATTCTTTCTAAATATCTGTTGGACAGTTAAAGATGTGGCTGGAAATAATTCCACTTGTAATGTGAATAGCTTACCTCTGAAGCTCCCTCTATGAACCTATTTATGGAACGACGTGAAAGATGAAAAATCGGGTTCCCAGATTATCCTTCTTTTTGGTGACGTGGAAATTCTTCCTAGACTTTCAGACACTGGGGTAATATTTTCACTTTGGGGAGTTTTCAGGTGGATGATAGACGGGGCGATAGGACCGCCTGCCTGATGTCATCAGCGGGAGGTCCGAACCATTCTAACGGTCGGGTCTCATTTAAATTTCATTGGTGGGCTGCCTGAAGCAGTGACAGACAGCCTGCCCAATTTCCAGCGTTCAACGTCCTTGCTGAGCAGGTGAAGGCAGGCAGGCAGGTCCTCGTCCCATGGAAGGTGGCAAGGCAGACTCTGCAGCAGGCTTGGAGGGAGTTGACTGAAAATGTCACGGTCCGGACTATTACACCCAGGACATGGATTCATCATTTCAACACCCTTCTGCAGACAGAAAAAGTGAGAATGATGTCTTTTTATCTCTATTTCTTGGCATTGGACCTCCACTGATTAAAAACAGTCTATTTTATAGAAAACTGCTGAGCCAAAGGTCTCCAGCAGCACTGACTAGCTCATCCAATTCTTTATATTTGATGATGGAAGGATTGGGAACAAAGTTGTATTGGACATAAATAATCCAACTGCTGTTTTTCAATGTTATCAGGTAATGCAGAGAATAGTCCTTTCTTAACATTACTTCCATTCATTCCATCTTTTACTTGACAAGAAAGTGTAAATAAAAATTCATAAATGGAATAGATATCTATCCAAATGTCCCCTTCCAAATCTGCAAAGTAGTGTTCTTGAATCACATCCAAGAACAGTTTGTTCATCTTTATATTGAGTGAACTATAGGATTTAGCATACATTGTTTTCAAGCGTTTAGAAGAAATTTAAAAAATGGAAAATAGGGCTGTTCTTCAAAAAACTGAAAATCTTTTTGTATCTTTCAAAGGATAACCTGAAAATTTACATTTTTTATGGTTCGAGCAGTTTTCATAGTTGAGCTCTTGTCATTTGTGGAATGTTGCACAGTGTTTAAATGTAGCAAATGTACTAACTGAACCAGAAGGAAAAGGATCAGTACAAACCTAAACGTGGCATAGAATCATAGAATAATACATACAAAAAGAGGCCATTCAGCCCATCGTGCCTGTGCCGGCTCTTTGAAAGAGCTATCCAATTAGTCCCACTCTCCTGCACTTTCCTTGTAGCCCTGTAAGTTTTTCCCTTCAAGTATTTATCCAATTCCCTTTTGAAAGTTATTATAGTATATAGTACATACTGAGCAAAAAAATACTGTGAGGCTAGAGTATGACTTTATGTAACTACCTGTGCATGAAGACCCTCCTTAAAACAGACTTATTGGGCCAATCTTTTGGTCGCCCTTCCTAACATCTCCTTCTTTGGCTCAGTGCCTTTTGTCCTCTGTGAAGCGTATTGGAATGTGGGAAGTTAGTTATGGCACTATCCTTTTACATCTGAGGCTTGGGTTTAAATCTATTTAATTCTCCTTACTCCTTTGGCTACATGGGTTGTATATGAAATTAATTTAGTCAGTTCCAGGGGACCAACAGCTCATCACAAATACGCACTAATTGGTAGTCTTGCAAAAGCTTGGTATGGTGAATGAAAATTTCACATTGCTAGAACATTCGTCTAAGGTATAAGCCAATCCTCCATTTGAAAACTGTTTTCTTAGTTAAAAAGTATCCAGTTCAAAATCTAAAATATTTTCAAAAATCAAAGCACATAGTTGGAGCCTCTGGCAGTGCTATATATGGCCTTAGAGCATTGGATGTTGACATTTGGCTGCAAAATGGAAAAGGGTAATATTCCACAACAGTCGCATTCCTCACCTTGCGCACAAATAAATGACCAAAAATATAATTTATTAACAAAAGTAATGACAGTAAATGAGACGGTGTGTATTTTGTCATTGCTATTTTCATTACTGCTTACATTGGTTATAACAAGACTTTGAGGAACTGGTACGGTTGTCAGATAAAGAAATTTGTGATAATGGAGTGTCCTGTCTTGGATAAAAAGCAACAACTGGCAGGATCGGTCACACCCTACAAAAGTGTACAAATCGCAATGCAGTATTGATGACAGCTATTGAGATCTCTGAAGTCTAGCCTGTCCCCTCTTGTTGGCTGAAGGAAGAAGCATAATAGCAGATCACAACAATGGAAATCTAATGGAGATGGAGGAAAATGGGGTGAAAACAAAATCTACAGCAACAACTTTTATTGTAGAGAAACCTGCGCAGATACTTCAGAGGATGGGCTGGGGTTGGGGGGAGAAATACAGACATCAAGCACCTGTTGATAGAAAAGTTACAGGAGATAACCAAAAGGCAAAGTGAAACAGCTAGATTTTGAGGAGGCTTTTGAAGATGGGAAGAAATATAGCAGGGGTTTAGAAGGAGGATATAAGTGAGCAGTTGCATGATAGCTGAAGGCTGTGCTACAAATGTTGGAGCTGAGGGAACAGAGATGCACAGTATTCCAGATTCCAGAAGAGTGGATGGTGTGAGACGGGATGTCGGACTGGAGGAGGATGTAGAGGAAGAGTGGAACAAACTTACAGAAGGTTTGTAAATGGGGATTTTGAAATCATTGTGTTGGGAAATGGAGAGCCAATAGAAATCAGCGAGAGTAGGTGGTGTAGGTAAGAGGAATAGAATGCAGGTGGCAGAGTTTTGGATGAGTTGGAGCTCAGAAGATTGGTAAGGGGGTGGTTTGGAGAGTAGAGCATGGAGGTGATGAAGTAGTCGATGAGCATGGAGGTGATGAAGTAGTCGATGAGCATGGAGGTGATGAAGTAGTCGATGAGCATGGATGTGATGAAGTAGTCGATGAGCATGGAGGTGATGAAGTAGTCGATGAGCATTCCAGTGATGATGGGTCAGATATGGGTAGAGGCAGAGGTGAATGATATTTGGAGGTGAAGGTAGTTGGTCATGCTAATGGAGTGGATGTTGGGGTGAAGCTTTGCTCAGGGTCAAACAATACACTGATGTTTCACACTGTTAGGTTTAGCCTGAATGAGCAGATGGCGATTTGGGGTGGGGGGTGAAATTGAGAAGTAGGCAGTGGAATTTCAGCCAAGAACCAAACAGCGAGGCTTTGGTGTCGCCAATGATTAGCTGGAGGAAGCACTAACTCATTTATGACTTGAAGTCAGCCAGTTGAATTGCACAGCAACAATTGTGTCGGGAGGTAACGCTGAGTGTCGTTGATTATAACAGATTATTGTTTATAGGAATGAGCAGCCAAAATCTTTATATGGCCATACCTAATCCAAGAATACAGTTTCAATGTACTAAACCATTCCCATTCTCATCCAAGCATAATACTTACATAGAAAAGCACGCAGTGTTCCTGAGTGATCTTGGACAGTGAATAAAGCCAGTCCACTGCCACAGTTCAGCTTAGAGCACTCACTTGCATAAAAAGCATATGTTTTGGTTTTTGTTGCTTTCATTTAGATTGAATTGTTGAAAGAATAATTTGATGGACTGGAGTATATTGGTTTTACTAACTGGTCATTTCACAAATCTGACCCTGCAAAATCCTGATCCAGGCATAATATTTCTTGCCAAATGAGCTATCAGCATTCAACAGTACATCGCTGATTGATTTTTATCTTTAAATTTCATCCAAATGTCTTTTAAAAGAACAAATTCTTGATACATGGAAGCTGCTGCAACATATGGGCCCCTTGCCCTCCTACTTTTTTGTTGTGGAAGAAAAATTGAAAATAAATAAAACAGATGGTTTTGATTGTTAAAGCTGAAATATGCTCTTCAACAAATAGATCATTGCTTTACGATGAGACAAGACCAGACTGAATCTCTGTCAGGTTTTACGATCATTTTATTCACTTTGTAACCATAATACTATATCACAGTTCAAATTCTTTAGAAAACATGGAGGGAGTCATGTCAGAGTCAGGTCTAAACAATTCTAAAGCTTCCCAATAAACACAGCATGGATAACACCTAAAAGGCGTAAAGGTAACTACAGGAGAAGCATTTTAAATGGAAACTATTCCCCTCTTTGTTAGGTTTTTAATAATTTTTTAAATCCAGGCAGAACCTCCTGTTTAAGGAATTCTTTGCCACTGGCCTGTGGCTAATATTTCAGGGGAGGGCGCACATCAGATCTAGGCCAGACTACATTTATTACCCATCCCCAGTTGCCTTGAGAAAGTGGTGGTGGGCCTTTTCTTTGAACCATTAGCAGAGACATTAAGGGCTGGATTTTGAATGACCCATGGAGTTGGGTTTGGAGGCGTGTGGGGGGTTAAATTTGCAGGGTCGGGGGTCCTGACCCCATCCCGCCTCCACGCAATTTTGACAAAATCAGTCGCGGGGTTCCCGACTCCGTCCCGCCTCCAAGAGGCGGGAGAGGCCATTAAAGCCCTTAACAAGCCCTAAATTGGCTCTGTAATGCCATTTTGAAACGTTTTAGCTAGTTTAACCCTTTTCTGACGTGAAGTACGCCTGATGTGAAACACTCCAGTGAAACCTGGTGGGAGCACCAGTGGATAGCTGATAGTCAGCTGCAGGTGCACTATTACAACGGAGATGTGATGAAGGTAGTAGTGTTAGGTCTGAAAGTCGCCTCTGCTGCATTGAATGTCTTCAGAGACTGCATGGCCTTTGCTGTGAGAGGACTTGGATGAAAAAAATTCTCTGTCTCTGTCTCTTTCTGTCTCTCTCTGTCTCTCTCTGTCTCTCTGTCTCTGTCTCTCTCTCACACACACACACATCCATTTTGCATCTAGATCCACTCACATCAAAAGCCAGGCAGGTCCTCTCTCAGCAACAGGCAGACAGTCTCTGACCTGCAATGCAGCAGGAATGATGACATCATCAGAGGCGACTTTCAGACTGAAACCACTAATTAGTTCATGGGTTCCCACATGCTGGAACTCAATTGCCCAATTAAGTGAAAATTGCATCATTCATCCACATTAATCTGGAGTCGGGGGGGGGGGAACACGAAATGCGGATGACACAACCCCAACCCGACCCCAAGACAAAATCCAGCCCTTGAGTCATTCACTGACTGTGGGGCTGGAGTGGAGTGGAGTGGGGTGGGGTGGGTGGTAGTGTTCCTTCCCTGAAGACCATTAATGAATTAGTTGGATCTTTATAACAAAACAGAAGTTTTCATGGTTATTTATATTGTGAAAGCCCACAAATGAGCAGATTTTTAACATTTATTTTACAATTCACCGTGGTGGGATTTGAACTCATGAGTCTAGGTTGCTACCTGTTAACAGATTACATCCAAACCAAAATCAAAAGGCCTAATGTATGACTATTCAAGTATATAATCATAACCTTGCAGGATTCTAGTTCTACACATATAGGTCTTCAATCTATATCTGCATCAATGAGGGGTTCCTAACCCAACAAAAAATAGATCTTACTACTAAAATTAATTTCATGTGACTGAAGCCATCCGTAGCAATGTGAGGATGAATCAGTTTCAAAATTAATATCCCACCAAGTCCATACGGTGTTCCATCTATCCCACCATGGAGGTGTGGCTGTACATAGAATGAGATAGAATTTACAGCACAGAAACAGGCCACTTGGCCCAACTGGTCCATGCCGGTGTTTATGCTCCACGTGAGCCTCCTCCGACCACTCTTCATCTAACCCCATCAACATATCCTTCTATTCCTTTCTCCCTCATGTATTATCCAGCTTCCCCTTAAATGCATCTATGCTATTTGCCTCAACTACTCCTTGTGGTAGTGAACAATGAAAAAGGATAAACTGACTACACAAAACAAATGTCCAGTCACAACAATAAAGACTTCCAAACAGCTAAAACAATGCAGGTTTCCAACCATAACAAACTGTGCCTATGCAGAATCCAACTCTACTGATGCATTGTTCCAACTATATCAACAATTGCAGTCTAGTCACACTAATAACCAGCGATACCAAAGTGAAGCCCCAGGCCAAACAAAATAGAAAATCATATGCAGCAAATATTGAGTTCTGCTGTTGCATGTCAAAGTACAAATATTTTGAAACTTGGCTGCTAAGATATATTTTTCAGAAATACTTCCATCTTAATGTGTCAGCATTATTGCAAATTGTACAAAAATATTCTTTATAACAAATGTAAGTTTAGCCTGAAGATGTGATCGCCCTGTGATATCCCAGGACCGAGTCGATGGGTTTAGAATAAATCAGCACTTAGGCCCTGAAGGTACACTGTGCAAATATTACCGTACAGATGTTTAATGTGTTCAGACACACTTCCTCTGTCTGATATGTTAACAGAGGTGCTAATCCATTTAAAATAAACGGGTTAATGCAGCCATTAAAATAGCAGATCAAGGAATTGCAGATGAACTCATTATGTGTTCATATGCTGCTGGTCAACCAGTGCAATTTCAAGGCTTATGCATTGATGTTAAAGTAGACCCAAGATTTCAACCACTTTTATGCTGTGGCATTTTAGTTCAAATTCTGTGAGTCTGCTGAATGTGAGCTGACTCCCATTAATTAAAGGGTGGCAGGTTTTTGTGAATGGCATAGTTGCATACTATGGAGCCTCGAGGGCCACTTACACATTTTCTATGTTAAAAGTGCTACATGATTGCAAGTTGTTGTAACGAATCCTCGTGTCTGGTTTTTTTTTATATAGCAAAAATATATTTTAACTAAACTAATGTAGAGAGGAAATTCATGCAAATGCATCAACATGTTCATTACTAATATCGTGCAGCATGATTTCACGCAAACTCAGTTTATTACTGGCTAGACTGAAACACACAAATGAACAATTTACCCAGAGTTAAGTTGTGAACTGCTAAAATGAACCATTAACAAAAACAGATTGCCTTAAAAATTAACAGGTAATTTTAATGTTTAAAAACCGATATGCGTAACTCGTACACACAAGTGAAGTGGACTGCAATAAAACAGAAAATGCTGGAAATACTCAGCAGGTCAGGCAGCATCTGTAGAGAGAGAAACAAAGTTAACGTTTCAGGTTGATGACCCTTCGTCAGAACTGGAAAAAGTTGGAGATGTAACAGGTTTTTAAGCAAGTGTAGGGGTAGGGAAAGTGGGGAGGGGAGGAAAGAACAAAAGGGAAGGTCTGTGATAGGATGGAAAGCAGGAGAGATTAAGAGACAAAAGGGATGATGGTGCAAGGCAAAAGGAGATGGTATTGGGACAAGTTAAGAAGCAAAAGATGACTCTAGATGAAGTGTAAATGGCACTGGCAGAATGATCGACAGCTGCCATGTGAGAGAGAGAAAAAAATGATAGAAGCAGAGGTTATGGTCTGAAATTGTTGAACTCGATGTTGAGTCCAGAAGGCTGTAAAGTGCCTAATCGAAAGATGAGGTGCTGTTCCTCGAGCTTACGTTGAGCTTCATTGGAACAGTGTAAGAGGCCGAGGACGGAGAGAGCAGAGTGGGAGTGAAGCGGAGAATTAAAGTGACAGGCGACCGGAAGCTCGGGGTCACGCTTACTGACTGAACGGAGGTGTTCCGCAAAGCGGTCACCCAATCTGCGTTTGGTCTCCCCAATGTAGAGGAGAGCATCGTGAGCAGCGAATACAGTATACTAAATTGCAAGAAGTACAAGTGAATCGCTGTTTCACCTGGAAGGAGTGTTTGGGGCCCTGGACAGTGGGAAGGGAGGAGGTAAAAGTGGACTGCAACCTTGATTTGTCACATAATACCAAATTTGAGAGAAAGATATATCTGTATATTTATTAATGTCTCTCAGTTTTCCCTTGTTACTGTGCTTCATGGTGTACAGCTGTTGGTTAGAGGTAAGCTGGGGAGAGGTATTCATCTAGAACTCACTTCAAGTGAAACCCTGTGCGGTTTTGATCAAATGACAACATGAATGTGGAGTTCTGCCCAGAGCCCACCATTCTTGTTCGTGATGTCTGTGGAGTGGATCTTCGCGATGTTCCAACTACGGAAGTTCCACACACACACAAAAAAAAATTGTTTGCGAGTTCCGGCGTCTAAATAACTGTTCTGAATCATAAAGTGTAACAACAGGGAGTTGTTGATGTCAATAAGAAAACAGAAGCCTCCCTTTTAACATGTAATATGGGTCAATTCAATCCAGCCCTTTAAGATTAACCTTACCAGAGACACAGGCAGTGAAACTTCTAATAAGATCACTCTGTCAAATTGCCCCCTTACATCTGAAGGAAATCAAGCAAAACACTGTTCCATGCTGATCACATGTATTCCACAGATGACTCACCTTTGGTTCTAACAGCACAGGAACCATCATGCTCCACATAAACTGTGATCATTTTTGTCTTTCTTTATCCTCATAATTTACAATTCCCTTTAACCACTTGAGAAGGCTGATTTTCTTTCAAATTCAAATGTTGTCTTAATTTAATTCTTCAACAAATTTCATAAATTTTGCTATGATAGAACTGTTGCATAAGAACATAAGAAATAAGGAGTAGGCCATATGGCCCCTCGAGCCTGCTCCACCACCCAATAAGATCATGGCTGATCATCGACCTCAACTCCATTTTCCCGCCCGATCTCCATATCCCTTGATTCCCCAAATCTATCTATCTCAGCCTTGAATATACTCAAAGACTCAGCATTCAACACTACACATGATGAAGAAAAACCTGTCCACACACTTCAACAGGGGCATTACAATAGTAGAGCCGAATTTAACTCCATCCACCAGGGGAACAGGATAGTAGTGCTCCTAAGATCGGAGTGCTGCACTTACCGCCCTGTTCCCGCTCCAATCCCAGCCGCTGCCATTTTTCCCAGGGCTTTTACATGGGCGGTCCAGGCACCTGCCTGCATCAGGCGGAACCCTCATTAAATTATTGCAAATCCGATTCCTATGTTGTACATATGGACGGACCGTACCTATTTAAATTACACGTACTGAGCAGTGAGCGGCGTAACCAGCTGTCCTTCAAGGGACTACTGGAGGCCACTCACAAAACGGTCCAGGAAATATCAATTCTTTTATTTTGGTGGGGTCAAGAGGAGCAAGTATGCTCCTCCTGGGACAACAAAAAAGCCACTTCTGGCCCGTCCAAGGCCCCCCCCCCAGAGATTACTTTCCTCCCCAAGGCTCTGATCCGCCCTTCCAGAACTGAAGAGCTGCAACAGGGAGCATGTTTGGTGTCCTGAGCTCGCTGGCAGAATGGAAATGACCCACGGGTCTCGCGATGGCAAGAATGGGTGGGTGCACTCTGCCTGCCGCCTGTCCATCCTCTGCCAGTAGTTAAAATTGGCCTTATTATGTTTTATAGATAGGTCTCAATCAAGGGTTGAAATTAACTGAGGCCGAGTAGCCCTGGACTACCATGCCATCTAGTGGCTAATATTAGACGTTTGTCTGGCTTCCTGTTTTTATCATGCGCAAATCTATATTGGGATAGTGGGTGTCATATTTTAATGTATGGAAATTGTCCGTAGATTTTAAGTTCTAATCAGAGGAACGGAAGGGTTAAATAGACTGAGAAAAATCTCTGATGGCTGACTGAAACTGGATACCAACATTAACAGTGAGCTGCTAAAAGTTGAAATATTGCCTGTTTAACTCAGGCAAAAGATTTGGATGTATTTGCATTGCAACTTCGATTAGGTTAGGTATGAATAACTGGAGAGCGTTAACATATAAAACATTCTATCCTGAAATAAAATGGAACAACTACGTAGAAAAGAACAGAAAGAGAGACTCGACTTTGTAACACCTAACATGTCTCTCAGAAATGTCTCAAAACCCTTCACGTGAAATGAATGACTGTACTTTGAAGTGCGGTGACTGTTACGTAGGCAGAACATAGGAACTATGATATTTTCAAATCTTATAACAATATTATGATATAAAATGATATGATAGTAAGTGGATTTTACTGTACTTACGAGATGAATCAACTACTGGTTCAGGAATGTGGATCCCAGGGGACCTCCCCACCCCCCCCCCCCCTTTCTTAAGACATTTGGATATTATGGCCCGAAAAAAATGTTCCAATTGTTACAGGAGAAATGCATAGTTGCCAAACTTGTCAATTCTAACTTATACACTTTTCCAATATCTGAACAGTTAGCACCATCATTTAAGAATGGATTCTGCATATTTACAATTGGAGTAAAGGATCATTCCTCTATATTAGGTGTCCTGCAATAAAAGTTTACAATGGAGCTTGTGATAGATCTTAAAATGCAGAATTGTTTTTAAACTCACTTTAAATCAAATAACATGGAGACTGGAATGGTTTGTGGTCCACAATCAAACATGTATGTTTCTTTCACAGTTGCTGTTTATATCTCTCTTATTATAATATCTCCATTACTAAAAGGTAGGCCCACACCTTAAGAAGCCTGCTAAATATTTGGCTGAAAAACACGCATGATTTATAGGTTTTTTCCAGTTTCCATTCCTTTCTTTTGTGTGATGCGATGTAATAATCGTATCCCTCAGCAATTTACAGAAAAAATTTAGGATTTTTGCATCTGGTGTGAAATATCAGATAAAACCTTTTGAAAATGGTTATGTTGTTATTGGCTCTTGCCCAAGTGAATAATGTTTTCCACGTTGAGTTCTTTAAACGTTCTCTAAGTTTCCTTTGTACTTTTTGTCACCATAAATGGACTTAAAAAAATGCTTCTTTTGAAACAAATTTCTAACCAGGCTCTTTCAATATGCCACAATCGGCAGCACTCTTTAAAAGGGCACCATTGTTCAGTTATAGGTTTGTGGTTAGGTTAGAAACCTGAAACAAGCAGCAACAGTTTGCATTATAACAGCCACCATAATGGCCATTAAGAAAAAGCACCATTGATCACAAACCATTCAGGAAATTCTGTAATGACATCATTGAGTACTTAGTAACCTCAAAATGTGCTGTGTGCTACTAAATCATTAACTCTTGTATTTTCAAACTGTTATCATTAAGAAATGCCTTTCAGACTAAAATGAACTCATACCATCCGTAACCAATTTTAGCAAACCAGTTCACCATACATATAGTATTTGTATGGGCACTAAATACACAATGGCCTGCCATTAATATATTTTGCAAAACTCTCTAGGAAATCATTTTTTCCAGTCGTCTGCCTCCTTATTACGTAAACCAACCATCTTCAATGTACAAGCACACGTATTAGAAAAGGTAAGACGGGGAGGAGGATTGACTTTACAAAGACACAAGCAGCACAATCTAAAGTATGTGGCACATTGTAGCTGTCCACAGTGACAAAATTTACTGCAGTTTCTTTTGTTGTTGTCTTGTTTAGACAGACATATCAAACATTGAGCTTCCCCCGCAAATCACGGAGAGCATTTGGGGACTTTGCAATGGGTTCTTTGTGTTCAAAGACAACTAACATACATCATCCCGGCAGACGTGAGATTTTTTTGGTAGTTCTGTTATGTTGGCTGAGCAACCTTCAATTTTTTTTCACTTGGCTTTGTTTAATTGTGAATTAAAACTTTGTCTTTGGACATTTGTTGGCGCTGAGGAAATAAATTGGCAAGGAATCCATTCCGACACTCTAAAAACTGTTACTCATGCAACCCTTGAAAATTGCTCATAAAGTCCATTCGGAGAGGAATTGAAATCAAACACTGGACACTGGGAAAGCCAGTGTCTGAATAATGTGACAGGCAGTTTTATTAACACAATAGCTTACTTGCTTTTCTTATTCCTTTTGGATTTTTGTTGCCGACAATATAGAATTCAAAACTAAAATGCATATATTATTTTTAAAAGTACATCTCTTGCTTATCGTGTTCCGTTTGAATATAAATACATGTGAAATGTATTAGACACAATAAACTAAAATGAAACAGATATTGTACATCAGAGAGATTCGAATTGCATGTATTCCAAAATATACAGTAAGATATATATATATTTCAGGCCAAGAGAGGAATTTTGTTGTATTGTATTTTAAATTTTGGTGGGGAAGGGAGAATAAGAAAACTAAAATATAACTGTTATTGAATCAATTTAAGAGTCTTCTGTTGAACGTTTTAAATTTTATTAGGGTTCCTTCAAGCTTTATTTCATAGCTTATCTCAATTTCTCTGCATTTTCTCCACATTTATTCACCATAAGATTCATTGCCCCTGCATGGTCTCTTTGGACCAGTTCATGTTTTTTTTTTGGTTTATGCTGCTGTGCGATTGTTCGTTAGAAAGAATACTTGTAGCTGGGAGATAGTCTTGTCAGTTTATTGCTCTCCTTTCCCTAAGGTAGAAAAGCTTTGCTTCAATGCGACAAACTGTTTTTTAGACGTACTAACAATCACTGACTTGAGTCTTACAATTGACCATCCCATAGTGCCACGTCAGCTAGTTTACTGTTCAAGTGCACATATTGGAAAAAGACAGAAACCATAATACATGTGGCAATCAGAGCAGAGTGTCAGGCTGTTGTGAGTTCAAACCCCAGGAGGGTAAAATTCAACTTCGGCGAGGGCACAAAGCAGGTGCTAGTGGATCGGCTGCCCTTTATACACCCTGCCCGATTTTCCTTTCCCATTTTGAGTTCCGGCTGAAGTTGAATTTTAGCCCCCATATCTCTTTATTGCTGTCCCTCCAACTGAAAATAAAAATGAGGGGGAAACTGGAATCAGAATAATGTTAATTCGCTGGATGTTAAAGGTCAATCTTAATACTTCTCAAGCAAATGTCAAGCCACTTAACCAATTGAAATATCTAAAGGTTCAGTTATGCTGCTGTGGAATGCACAATGTTTTTGTAAAATGGATTAGGGCAAGTTTGAAAAGCCTGTTTTCTAATAGTTCTCTGCAACTGCTGGGGAATTACAACTTGGCGCAGAAAACATGGGCCTCAAACATGATATAGAGGCAAAACGCATGGCACAGAGATGTTGAACGCTATGGCCCTGGAAATCCGTGGCCCTTCCAGTATACATTCAGTGTAACATCGCTGGGAGACCATCAGAAGAACCAGAATCTAGGCTGAGACCCTGATATGCCGAGTACCAGCCTTGCGTTGAAGTTTCTGGGATGGCCCAGTGGGACAGAGTCCCCATCCACCCCAAACAATAAGACGGCGCAAGGCCAGATGTGGGGATTCCCTGGAAATATTTTTAACTCGACTTCGATGGAAAGGAAAATCAGGTGATGTGCATAATGGGCAGCCGATCCGATATCGCCCATTTCCCACCATCGCCCATAGTTAAAAATGAACTCCCCACGTCAGGAGTTCTGACTTTCTCAGGCCTCAGAGAAAAATAAGAAAGACTTTCATTTATATAGCACGTTTCAGGACCTCAGGATGTGTCAAAACGCTTTACAGCCAATGAAGTACTTTTTGAAGTGTAGTCACTGTTGTAATTTAGGAGGTATAAGGTCAGCAGAAGTATCCTTGTGAAATAAGGCATACATTGCCGACAATTGGGGGAAGTGGGGCCCACCTGGGGGGTCAAGGCTCAGATTATGGCCTGGAGCTCCAAAGAGCATTAAAAAAAATGTTTTTAAACTGGCTCCTTTACAAAGGCTCGCTGGCTCCCCCTCCCCAGAAAGAAATAGGCCGCGATTTTACGAACCATGTCCAAATTTAGTTTGACATTTGTGCTGTCAGTGTTCTACAGCATTGAGGTTCTGCAAACACTGACAATCACTGCACAGGCTGCACCCAGGCTCTCCCATGACTCCCTCAATATGCTTATGGAGGGAGTCACAGCAAACAGGGAGGTCCTCTTCCCTTCCAATGGGCGGAAGAGACCTCCCCAGGAGATCAACACAGCCTGGTTGCACATTACAGAGGAGGGCACAAGCAGGGATGTGGTCAGGAAGACCTGGGTGCAGTGCCGCAAACCTTTCAATGATCTCAGTAGATCACTAAACATTAGTACAAAGCCACACTCAACCTCATCCTACTGTGCCTCTCATCACATCCCCATCACTCTGCCTTCCCTACCCTACTCCTGCACATCCTTACTCACACCAACTTACCTTGCACCTCCACCCATCCCTCTCTATCTATATTATCATATCCCCATCACACTAGCCACCCCTCACACGCACCCTCATCCTAGTCCAATCATACCAACTAACAACACACAAGGGTAGGCACTTGGGTGTTTTATGCAATGTTCTTGTAAAGTTTCTGTTAATGTGGTGTCAAACATTGAAACCTTTATTTTCAACACTTTGTGTTGCTGGACAGCTTTGTGTGCACCTTTGGAAGTGGCTTAGTGAGTTGCAGTGAATGGTGAGACATAGCGGTATCCCCTGCAATGGTGATGAGTGTGAAAGGAATGGCTTGGGCATTGTAGGGATGCTTTATGGTATTGGTGTGGGGTGGTGCAAACCTGGTGCATCATGTGGCAGCCAGGGTGTACAGCGTGAAATGAAGTAAATCTGGCCATGGTGAGGCCACCATCCCTGGCCTCCTGGGCAGCAATGTGGTCAGGTGCTGATGCCCTGTGACCTGTGCAGCATCAGTTGATTGCGGAGAAGGTTGGTGTTGTTGGTGCTGCTGGTGTGCCTGGTGCTGCTGGTGTGTCTGGTGCTGCTGGTGTGTCTGGTGCTGCTGGTGTTGGGGCTGATCGTGGTGGGATTCTGAGGACCAAGGTGAGAGAGTTTCTAGGGCACCGATGCAGATGGAATAGATGGCAGGGGAAGTAGAGATGACATAAGCGATCTGTTAATGGTGTGAGAGGTAATGAGGTCAGACTGGATGGAGACTTGTGTAGCATCCTGAATCTGTAGTGGAAATGCAGTTTAGTGCTTAAGGGAACATGTCTCAATCAGCTGGGAGCTTTAACTTGACATTTGAAGCTGTCACCTCATCAGCTGAAACAATGGCAAGTGACCTCCTGCCTCAGCTTCACAGACAAGGTCTAGGCACAGCGGGAAACCAGTGGGTGACCTGTCAAATCCAAAAAGCTGGGGAAAAACCATTGGTAAGTGGCTGTAAACAAGCCACTAATAATTTTAATTGCCTCTCCCGCCACTGTGTGTCGGGTCTGCTCAATGCTGATAGACCCAACATTTGGGAAAGGCGCGTGGCGACGGGTTCACAGCGGGGTACCGAACCACTGGGGAAAAAAACACTTTCCCACCTGACCCGCCACCGATCACGCCTGCTGACCCCCTGCAAAATCCAGCCCTAATAGTTACTCTCAATATTGCATTACAAGTGGAGGGGGGAGGGGGGAGTGAGGCGGAACACCTCCTTGAAACCAACATTCTGCTAGGAAACTTGATCTTTCCACCATGACAGGTGCTCTGGGTGCACCCCTAGTGGTGCATGTACCTGCCATTGGAATGGATAGTAAGGACTCTCCCACTGAACCCAGAACGTCAGTCAGAGTTAGCAGTGGTTTCTGGTGGGCATATTTTGACACTTGCATGGATTTTCAGGGCCTATATCCACAACCTGCAAGGAGGTTTGGGAGAAATCCAAATAGGCAAGGCATGAATAATGCTCCATGCATATTCTTGGATAGCTGCTTATGACATACAAGGAGATGAAGAAAAGTAATCGTTGCTAAAAACATATTTAGAAATTGCTATAATCACACCAGGAATGGTAGCATAGTGGCTATGTTACTGGGCTAGTAATCCAGAGGTCGGGACTAACGATCCAGAGACGTGAGTTCAAATCCCACCATGTCAGCTGGGAAATTTAAATTCAGTTAATTAAATAAATCGGGAATAAAGGGCTAGTATCAGTAATGGTGACCATGAAACTATCGGATTGTTGTAAAAACCATCCTTACCTGGCCTATATGTGACTCCAGTTGTGGTTGACTCTTAACTGCCCTCTGAAATGGCCTAGCAAGCCACTCAGTTGTACACCACCGCTACGAAAAATAGCATTGACTAAGGCACCGGCTTCGGACACGACAATGGCACACCCAGCCCAGTCGACCCTGCAAAGTCCTCCTCACTAACATTTGAGGACTTGTGCCAGAATTGGGAGAGCTTTCCCACAAACTAGTCAAGCATCAGCCTGACCTAATCATACTCACAGAATCATACCTTTCAGCCAATGTCCCAGATCTCTCCTATCCCACCAGAGGTGGTGTCAGTGTGGTATACAGTCAGGAGGGAGTGGCCCTGGAAGTCTTAATGCTTCAGGTCAAGTATCGACGAGGAAACCTCCTGCTGATTACCACATACCACCCTCCCTCAGCTGATGAATCACTACTCCTCCATGATGAACACCACTTGGAAGAAGCACTAAGGGTAGCAAGGGCAAAGAATGTACTCTGGGTGGGGGACTTAAATGTCCATCACCAAAAGGGGTTCGGTAGCACTACTGGCCGAGTCCTGAAGGACATAGCTGCAGGACAAATCCAATCCGGCCAATTACTGCCCATCAGTCTACTCTCAATCATCAGCAAAGTGATGGACGATCTAGTCAACAGTACTATTAAACGGCACCTGCTCACCGATGGTCAGTTTGGGTTCTGCCAGGACCACCCATCTCCAGACCTCATTACAGACTTGGCCCAAACATGGACAAAAGAGCTGAATTCCAGAGGTGAGGTGAGAATGGCAGCATTTGACCAAGTGTGGCATCAAGGAGCCCTAGTAAAATTGACGTCAATAGTGATCAGGGGGAAATCTCTCCACTGGCTGGAGTCATACCTAGCACAAAGAAAGATGGTTGTAGTTGTTGGAGGTCAATCATCTCAGCTGCAGGAGTTCCTCAGAGCAGTGTCCTAGGCCTAACCATCTTCAGCTGCTTCATCAATGACCTTCCCTCCATCAGAAGTGAGGATGTTCGCTGATGATTGCACAGTGTTCAGTTCCATTCGCAACTCCTCAGATAATGAAGCAGTCCATGCAGCAAGACCTGGACGACATTCAGGCTTGGTCTGATAAGTGGCAAGTAACATTCGCGCCACACAAGTGCCAGGCAATGACGATCTCCAACAAGCGAGAGTCTAACCACCGCCCCTTGACATTCAATGGCATTACCATCACCGAATTCCCCACCATCAACATCCTGGGGGTCACCATTGATCAGAAACTTAACCGGACCAGCCACAAAAATATTGTGGCTACAAGAGCAGGTCAGAGGCTATGCATTCTGTGGTGAGTGTCTCACCTCCTGACTCCCCAAAGCCTTTGCACCATCTATAAGGCACAAGTCAGGAGTGTGATGGAATACTCTCCACTTGTCTGGATGAGTGCAGCTCCAACAACACTCAAGAAGCTCGACATCATCCAGGACAAAGCAGCCCGCTTGATTGGCACCTTAAACATTCACTCCCTCCACCACCGGCGCACCGTGGCTGCAGTGTGTACCATCTACAAGATGGACTGCAGCAACTCACCAAGGCTTCTTTAACAGCACCTCCCAAACATGCGACCTCTACCACCTAGAAGGACAAGGGCAGCAGGCGCATGGGAACACCACCACCTCCAAGTTACACACCATCCTGACTTAGAAATATATCGCCATTGCTGGGTCAAAATCCTGGAACTTCTTCTCTAACAGCACTGTGGGAGTACCTTCACCACACGGACTGCAGCGGTTCAAGAAGGTGACTCATCACCACCTTCTCAAGGGCAATTAGGGATGGGCAATAAATGCTGGCCTTGCCAGCGACGCCCACATCCCAGGAATGAATATAAATAAATAAATATTTGTAAGGATAGTAATAAAGCAAGTAAAGGTATTCAAGTGAAAATAATAGGGTTATACATATTGCTTTATACATGTCATGATGACAAAATGTACGTGCTCAGGAAGGACTTTCTATGGGCAAATCACCTTCTCTCAATCCGCACCACTCTCATGTTTAAAGGTAAAGTGTTTTAAGGCAAAAACCTTGAACCCAACCATGAGAAACCTTTCAGTAAATACATAAGAATAGAAGCTCCAGAAGGCCTTGAGACTGCGAATGTTGGTAAACTGTGCAGAACAATTAATACGGTTAATCATATTTTTTGTGAATTACACAGTATGTTACATGAACAGGTCTATCTACATTGATTGTGCATAAGAATCAGGAATCATACATTGAGGGTGCAGCATTTTCCTTTGTGAGTTGAATACTATTCATACATGTATTGAATAAACTCCTTCCTATTTAGATATGCGACAGGATTGAAAGTGGGTGCATAAAGACCTGTGGGAAGCTGCCAAACTCAGCTGCCTCAGAGGCTGCTGAATGATGTTGCAGTTCACACATCTGGGATGTGGGATACAGGACTCATGTTACCTCTTTCATGGAGTGATGTGTGGCAAAGCAGGTAAGTCCAGAAATGCTCTCAGTGGGTGCCCAGAAAGACCCTGTGGCAAAAAAGTTAAGTGAGAAGTCGCACAACACCAGGTTATAGTCCAACAGCTTTATTTGAAATCACAAGCTTTTGGAGCGCTGCTCCTTCGTCAGGTGATGTTGGACTATAACCTGGTGTTGTGCGACTTCTCACTTTTGTCCACCCCAGTCCAACACCGGCATCTCCGCATCAAAAAAGTTAAGAGCAGTGGTGACTGTTATGACTGGTAATGCAGTGCAAATGGTGCACTGTCTCTGTTGATCTTTCTTTGATCAGGTGGCACACTTTGGTCATCGCCTACCTACTTATAGTTCACAGGGTATGTTAATATCATTTCTACAATATTTGGATCCAGCAATAAAACTAGTAAAATGTCAACTGATGAGGGTGTCTTCCAGGTTGACACTTGGATTCATTTAAAGGTGATGTGAGATTCGAGAACGCTTTTATTTCATGGAAAACAAACTGAATATCTCAGCTGCCACCATTAGTTTACAGTTTTCTTTCACTCATGAAAAGCTCCTTATGCTTGCAGCAACCTTGAGCGATGGACCTTTAACAATTGTATGAGTAAGAATCTGCAATTCCTTCTGCTTCATGTTTTAATAAATATTTGACAAGGTATCTTTTTTGGCCCAAACTGCAAAGATTTGAATTTAGCTGTTCAGAACCATTGAATCTGATGAAAATACCAGTTTTGAACAGAAAGGATTGTGAGGTCTGACGCACTCGCGAAACATGACTCTCAAAAAAGACCATTGATCTTCAAAGGGTTAATAACGTCTACACCTCCTTAGGAACGGATGAAGAGAGTGACAATACTTAATGGCCCGTATTTTCCGATGCCTACGGGCGTGTACGGGCTGTGTACACACCCGTAGGTAACATAAGAACTCAAGAAATAGGAGCAGGAGGCCATTTGGCCCTTTGAGCCTGCCCCACCATTCAATAAGATCATGGCTGATCTTCTACCTCATCTCCACTTTCCTGCACTATCCCCATATCCCTTGATTCCCTTAATATTCAAAAATCTATCCATCTCTGTCTTGAATATATTCAACGACTGAGCCTCCACAGCTCTCTGGGGTAGAGAATTCCAAAGATTCACCACCCTCTGAGTGAAGAAATTTCTCCTCATCTCAGTCCTAAATGGCCGACCCCTTATTCTGAGACTGTGACCCCTGGTTCTAGACTACCCAGCCAGAGGAAACATCCTCTCTGCATCTACCCTGTCAAGCCCTGTAGAATTTTGTATGTTTCAATGAGATCACCACTCATTCTTCTAAACTCTGGAGAATATAGGCCTAGTCTACTCAATCTCTCCTCATAGGACAATCCCCCCATCCCAGGAACCAGTCTGGTGAGCCTGCGTTGCACTCCTTCTATGGCAAGTATATCCTTCCTTAGGGAAGGAGACCAAAACTGTGCACACTACTCCAGGTGTGGTCTCACCAGGGCTCTATATAATTGCAGTAAGACATCTTTACTCTTATACTCAAATCCTCTTGTAATAAAGGCCAACATACCATTTTCTTTCCTAATTGCTTGCTATACCTGCATGTTAACTTTCAGTGATTCGTGTACAAGGACACCCAGGTCCCTTTGAACACCAACATTTCCCAATCTCTCACCATTTAAAAAATACTCTGCTTTTCTATTTTTCTTACCAAAGTGGATAACTTCACATTTCTCCACATTATATTCCATTTGCCATATTCTTGCCCACCCACTTAGCCTGTCTATATCCCCTTGAAGCCTCCTTGCATCCTCCTCACAACTTACATTCCCATCCACCTTTGTATCATCAGCAAACTTGGATATATTACATTTGGTCCCCTCATCCAAATCATTGATATAGATTGTGAATAGCTGAGGCCCAAGCACTGATCCTTGTGGTACCCCACTAGTTACAGCCTGCCAACCTGAAAATGACCCATTAAGTGTGTAGGGTGAGATGGAGCATATGAATGTGAGGTATGAGTCGTGATTGATGGAGATTGTTGATAGCTGAGTAATGGGGGTCAATTGAGCAGTGTGTATGGCTAGTGGTGCAGTTTGTGGGATATGACATTTGAAGATGAATTCACAGACCTTGACCACTTGTGTGAGGTCTTTGAACTTATTCCGGCACTGCAACCAGGTCCTTGGGGCAACACTGTTGGCATTGACCTCCATGGCTATCTGCACCCACTGCCTTCGCAGTGTCTGTCTGAAGGGCCTCCTGGCCCCCTTTGGAAACAGGACTTCTCTCCTCCTCTCCACCTCCTATACTAAGGCCTCCAGTGCTGCGTCTGAGAACCTTGAAGCCCTCTCTTTGTCTCTTGTGCCATTCCTGTATGTTTCCCAGGTGCAATTCCCATTCTGCAATTACTTCCAGCACCTGGTGTCGTAAAACTGCACCATCCCTTTAAGAGATGCAGGCTAGCTTTAAGAACTGCAGGCTAGTAATTTCATTGACTTTGCTTCTAACTTCCACCCTTCCCTCACCTTCACATGGTCCATCTCCGACTCTTCCCTTCCCTTCCTCGACTTCTCGGTCTCCATTTCTGGGGATAGGCTATCTACAAACATCCACTAGAAGCCCACTGACTCCCACAGCTACCTGGACTACACTTCCTCCCACCCCGCTTTCTGTAAGGACTCTATTCCATTCTCTCAGTTTCTTCGTCTCTGTCGCATCTGTTCTGACGATGCCACCTTCCATACTAGTGCTGCCGATATGTCTTCCTTATGCCTCAACCGAGGATTCCCCTCTACCGTGGTTGACATGGCCCTCGACTGTGTCTGTTCCATTTCCTGCACTTCTGCTCTCACCCCTTCCCCTCCCTCCCAGAACCACGATAGGGTTCCCCTTGTCCTCACCTTTCACCCCACCAGCCTCCACATTCAACGGATCATCCTGCGCCATTACCGCCACCTCCAGCGTGATCCCACCACCAAATACATCTTCCCCTCCCCTCCCCTTTCAGCATTCCGAAGGGACCGCTCCCTCCACGACACCCTGGTCCACTCCTCAATCACCCCCAACACCCACTCCCCTTCCCATGGCACCTTCCCGTGCAAACACAGGAGATGCAACACCTGCCCTTTCACCTCCTCCCTTCTCACTGTCCAGGGCCCCAAACACTCCTTTCAGGTGGAACAGTGATTTACTTGTACTTCTTGCAATTTAGTATACTGTATTCGCTGCCCCCTAAAACAGGCATTAGGCCTCTTAAGTATGCTAATTAGAGGCATAACGTCTGTTGTTACTGCTGAAAAGGACAGGTGTCTGGCCTGCACTACTCAGGAATCTTCAGCAGCCCCTGTAGCTGCCAACTAAAAGAAAGTTATTTTTGTTTTTAATAAAATAAAACCTTAGGAGCGCCCCCCCACCCCCGTCTCCACAGTCCTCAGGAACACCTCTCCCATTGCTCGCTCCAACCTTCCTCCCAGAACTTACCTGTGAGGCAGGCAGCCTAATTTGAGCTGCCTGTGGAGGCGCGACTGGCACCAGCAGCTCCCCCAAAGACCAACTCCTGACCATCGTCTTGGTTTGGGCTTCCGATACCACCAATTCTGAGCCCGATAGCAGCCCAGATGGAAATCTGCCCCATTGTAAGTTTAGCATTCAGTTGCCAAGGCAGAGAGCTAACACAGCACCAGAACCCGAACACACTTATCTGAGGAAGGATGTTCTTGCCATGGAAGGAGTGCAGCGAAGATTCACCAGACTGATACCTGGGATGGCAGGAATGACGTATGAAGAGAGATTGGGACGATTGGGCTTGTATTTGCTAGAGTTTAGAAGAATGAGAGGGGATCTCATTGAAACTTATAAAATTCTAGCAGGACTAGACAGACTAGATGCAGGAAGGATGTTCCCGATGGCGGGGGAGTCCAGAACCAGGGGTCACAGTCTAAGGATAAGGGGTAAGCCATTTAGGACTGAGATGAGGAGGAATTTCTTCACCCAGAGAGTGGTGAACCTGTGGAATTCTCTACCACAGAAGGCAGTTGAGGCCAATTCATTAAATATATTCAAGAAGGAGTTAGATATATTTCTTAAGGCTAAAGGGATCAAGGGATATGGGGAGAAAGCAGGGACAGGGTACTGAATTTGGATGATCAGCCATGATCTCATTAAATGGCGGAGCAGGCTCGAGGGGCCGAATGGCCTACTCCTGCTCCTATCTTCTATGTTTCTATGTTTCCTCGCACTACCTCAGTTCTATCCACTGAACCCGGTCCCACTTCTGCTTGTGGAAATATATTTCAAATGTACAAAAAGCTCCAGATTCTCACTTGAAGCCACGTAACATGCTGCAGTTACATTTTACAAAGGTAGCCAACAGCTTCGGCTCCAGTTGGGTTAATATGAGAGTCAAGTGATATTTCATTTTGATTTTAACTTCAGTTTAACATTGCAACAATTACTTCGCAGCCACCCAGTTTTTCATAAAAACTGAAAATGCTGGAAATGCAGGTCAGGCAGCATCTGTGGAGGGAGAAACAGAGTTAACGTTTCAGATTGGTGACCTTTCATCAGAAACCTAATTATTTCAGATTTCCAGCATCCACAGTATTTTGCTTTTACACCCAGTTCTTCATATTCAGAGTACCTCACTCTCTGGGGGAAATTTTAACCCCAAAAAACAGGTGGGTTGGGGGTCTGGTGGAAAGTTAGAGGGGGAAATATTCGGTTGATTTGCGCCTCCCGTTAGCGCCCTAAGAGGGCGCAAAGCAACTAGTGCCCGGGCGCGGTGCCGCCAACGCCTCCCGCGAAATTCAGCGGGAGGTTAGCGGCGGCGGTAACCGTTAGTGCCCGCGCGCTACGTCTCCGGCGATGATGACATCGCCGTGCGCAGCACCCCGCTCGCGCCCCAGCTGCGACCTTCGGTAGCGCCCCCTGACTTACCGCCAGACGCTATGTCCGACAGGGTCAGGGGGGCCTACCTGCGGCCGGGGCGGCGCTAATTAAAGGGGAGGTGCCGGGCGGCCATTTTTGTTGCTGGCCGCCTGCCAGCACCTGCCCCCGTTGCTGTCCTTGGCCTCCTATGCAGCCCCCCCACAGAGTGCTGGCTACGCTCCAAGAGCCCGGCACTTATCTTGAGTGCCGGGCTCTTTTGCCGGCACTCCGATCCCTGGTGGCCTAGCTGAGCCCCGGTCGCGCTGCGCTAGGCCCCTCCTCTTTAATAAGGGGAGGAAGGCCTGCAGTACCGCGGCGCGACGTGATATTCACTCGCAGCGCCCCAAGAGGGAGGCGGGGCGCTTCCAGTAGCGCCCCGCCTCCCTCTTGGGGCACTACCGGTGAATTTCGGGCGCGGGGGTGCTCATTTTTTCGGGGCGCTAAAAGTAGCGAAGTTAGCGCCCCAAAGGGGTTGCGACTCAATTTTTCCCCCAAAGTGTTCAAAATCTGAATCCTAACCAGAGCCCGCCTCCAACCTGCCCACTTCCCGTTTTAATGGAGGCGGGATGGAGGATGGGTAGCCAACCCGCTCCCAGGAGGCGGGCCACCATTTAAATATTATAACGAGGCCGGCGTGCCTCAGATTTAACAACCATTTTAAATTTAACTGTGGCTGGTCGGGTTTTGCAGGCCTTCGGAAACCCGACAGCTAACAGAAGGCGAGGACTGTTGGATCCAAGAGGTAAGTGCCTGGATCCCGCATGCCTGCCTAACCCACCCCCGTGATTGGACACCGCCCCCAGGCTTCCGATCGCCTTCCCGGCCTACCCCCAACCACAATGCCTCCGATCGATTTCCTGGCCAATCCCTCCCTCTGGCCACCGATGATCTTCAGGCCGCCCCCAATGTTCTCTGCTGCCTTCCCCATCAATCATCCTCCGGCCCCCTGATGTTCTCTGCCTCCCCCCCACACACTCCCCCGATCATCCTTCAGCACCCCCTCCCCCAACCGATGCTCGAGTCACCCACCTCCCCAATCATCCTCCAGCCTCTCTATGCTCAAGTCCAGCCCCCCCGATCATCCTACGGCCACCCCCAATCATTCTCCGCCCCCCGATGCTCGTGTCCAGCCCCCCTCAATCATCCTGTGGGCCCCTGATGCTCGAGTCCGGCCTCCCTCGATCATTCGGAAGTGCCAGTTTCAGGCATGCGAAGCACATGCGCAGAAAACTGGCATTTCCAATCTGTCAAGAATGCTCTTGACAGATCGGACGCCTGCCCTAGAGAAGAGCCTCTGCGGGCATGGAGTTCCGCTTTCTGCAGAACCTCTGCCTGCTGAAAACCCTTAGAAATCTTACACCTGGTAAAAGCCGGCGTAAGGCTTGCTTTTACCAGCATAAGAGTTGAAAAAAAGTTAAAAAAATAAAATAAAATTTCACTCATTTATAATTTAAAAATACTTTAAAAAAAGGTAAGTTTAGTTTTAGCCCCGTAAAAAACGTTAATTATTTTTTTCAAAAAATTAAATTTTTGTTTAAAATTTTTTATTTAATGTAATTTTAACTCATTTTAAAAACATGATTTTTTTAAATTTATTTAATGTTTTGTGTTTTTGGGGTGATCTCCATTCATATATTTGACAGGTCTATCTGTCAAAAGTATGAAGGGAGATTTCCTTCTCCTATTGGCTCGCCTGGCCCACGTGATCCCAGGGACGCTTGCAAACTGCCTGCACCCCTGGGATACGTGGGCCCTGCGTATTTCAACTGTGGAGAGGCCCAGGAGCAGAAGTGTTCGTATATTTTTTTCCCATAGGAGGCATCCGCATGCAGGAAGCCTCCTATCGGAAATTATGGGCCAATGCCTTTGTTATTGTGAATAAATAAGGTTTGCTCTGAGTGGCAATGAACTATAAGATAGACTCCTCACTCCTTCCTCGTCAGTGTTTACTCTCTATGGAGACCAATCTAGAGTTGAATGACCTCATTCACATTGTTAAAGGACAAGCTTTGATTTTCAACCTTTTTTTAAATGAGTCTGACCTCAGTCATCAAACTCTTGGATCAAGCATCAGTCACATATGGTTACCAGAAAAAATTCTCAGGCTCCCACAAACACCCATGTCCTCTTAGTTCTATGGGGCAAATCCAGGGTCTATTAACAGCCTGAAATGAAATTCCAGTGCACTCTTTTGGATTGTTTCTACTTTACAGACTGCCACTGTTGAATAAAAATAAAACAGGTTCTTTAGAAAAATCTGTGGCTCAGTTTGTCCTCAGAGACCTCAGTTACCTTTGTTTGTATTTCAAGCACATAATTAAACAAAAGGAAGACTCCCTATTGACAAGGTGCAATCTATGCATCATGATCTGTCTAATTAAATATCTACAGTTAACTCTTATGTACATCATCCAGTAGCTAATTGCAGGTCAGATTCAAAAACCTGTCTCCCTCCCCATTTCCAGCCCTTAAGTCTCTGCCATGCCTCCTCTTTCAACGTTGAGGGCACTCTAGTCTGACTCATGCATTTACATATGTTATTAATAGGGTTGATGTCAGTTGAAATCAGGTGGGTCAATTTAGTATAATCCAAACTGAACTAAGTCTGTTAAATCCAAAACAGCTCTGAACTGAAAAGATTAGGCCCCAGAAATTGGATCGTGCAGCTCACATTTCTCAGGTAGAAAAGGGGCGCTGAAGGATCCAATGTGGTCTGTGGCTTACATAGAATTTACAGCATAGAAATAGGCCATTCGGCCCAACTGATCTATTCTGGTGTTTCTGCTCCACACTCAGCACATTTAAAAAGTACTTGGATATGCACTTGAGGTGCCGTAAACTGCAAGGCTACAGACCAAGGAAAATGGGATTAGGCTGGATAACTCTTTTTCAACTGGCGCAGACACAATGGGCCAAATGTCTTCCTTCTGTGCTGTAAATTTATACGATTCTATGATTCCTCCCACCCTACTTCATCTACCCTATCAAACCCCTTCATAATTTTAAAGACCTCTATTAGGTCACCCCTCAGCCTTATTGTGCACACTCAGTCTGCTCCAGGAGAATGCCATATGCCTAATTGCTTAGGCCGCTCTGGTGAAAATATTTGATTGACTCACCTCCTGACTCCCCAAAGCCTTTCCACCATCTAGAAGGCACAAGTAAGGAGTGTGATGGAATACTCTCCACTTGCCTGGATGAGTGCAGCTCCAACAACACTCAGGAAGTTCCCCTCCAAGTCACACACCATCCTGACTTGTAAATATATCACCATTCCTTCATCGTCACTGGATCAAAATCCTGGAACTCCCTATCTAACAGCACTGTGGGAGCACCTTCTCCACACAGACTGCAGCTGTTCAAGAAGGTGGCTCACCACCACCTTCTCAAGGGCAATTAGGGATGGGCAATAAATGCTGGCCTAGCCAGCGATGCCCACATCCTGTGAATGAATAAAAAAGAATGCTGTAAATGTGGAGCCAGGTAGAGCAGGAGTGCTCGCCCTGGCTCCACATTGAAACTGCTAGCCACTGCTCATCCCACTCTCAGTCTCCTCCCACCCTGAACTTATTGTAGGACCTGTGCCAGCATCCCTGCTGGTCAACATTTTTCCTCTGCACGACCGGCCCAAAGCCTTTTGGGGAATGACTACCGTACCCAGGATTTCGGTCACATCATGATGATGCAAGAGGCCCAATTTCGTCTGGTCGTCTTTGGCATCAGTTTCGTTGCCGCCGCTGGGATTGTGTCCGAACTTGTGCGTGAATCAATTTCTAGGCCTAGGTCTTCCTGTTTAATTCAAGATGTTAGCATTAAAAGGTGCTTTTACATTTGGGGCTTCTGTAGTTCGGTTTGTGACAGAGAATGATGTGTGCACACCAGCTTCCTGTACTCACATTGCTAAAACCGGCTCCATCATCCCAACTGCAGAATTGTAGACCCATAAAAATGTAGGTCTATAATTCTGTCCATGGCATAAGGGAGTCAAATTTAGCAATGAAAATACATGTAGCCAGGGCATAGACGTCGTTCTCTTTCGTGACCCAAACTCCAGATGTAAGATGCCTACATTATTCCCAAATCATTTTCTGTTTATTTTATTTTCCTCTTTCTTCTATATTTTCCCCTTTGTGCCCAAATACACAAGAAAACTATGGAAACAATGCAGCTATTGTGATCATTTGCCAAATAATAAAGTAATACGATGCCACATTGGGTTGAGACTGTGGTAATATTTGCTCCAGCTGTAAAATTGCTAGCTTTGTGATACCTGCCGCACATCCATGGGGAATGTACATGGGGAGCTGCCCTCTGGAATTTTCTTCAAAACTCCTTTGCCTCACGACTTCTCTCTGCCTTCAAAAGAATCCTAAAAACCATTGACTATTGCTGCAGTCTCTAGATTAAATCCTTCCATTTCGTGCCCATTGTCTGCCTCTACCCATTATCAGGCTCTCCTACATAAAACCTGCTTCATAAAAAGTAATTTGAACCTTAGAGAGGTGACATTCTGCTGTAGGATTTGAAATGTCTCCCTGAGCTCAGGATGGCTCTCCGCCTGATTTACTGCGAAAGAAACCTCCCCCGCTCACACCTTCTCCCTCCCAATGACCCAGATGAAGCCTTGTTCAGAATCAAGCCTGTATACTATTCCTCTGTACACAACACGTTAGTACACTGTGTGCTGAGCCACAAGGCTAAGATATGGCGACTATTTTATAAACTAAAATTACAAACTGATGACATTTTGAAAAGTAAAATCTGTGTTCTAGATTACTAAATAATTCTTCCCCTTTTTAACTCCCTATTGGTAATATTACACAATATTCCGAGAAAGGTCTAGTCATAATGTGTGCGTGTTTGTGTGCGTGTGAGTGGCACACTGCCACTCGAGGGTGTTTAGTTGATCTTTCGCTATTCATTCAGTATTATGGGATGGACCATGACTCCAAACAGCAACCTCGGGGGAATATTTCCTCCGTGCGTTATGTGTAATAAAATTGTTGAACCAGTTATAAAGAACCAGTTTAAAATTGTGTTAGACACATACAGATAATCTTTCCCCCACTGTCTGATCACACCATGCCAATTTAAAATTCTAATAAATCAACCCTGAAAATAAAAACACCATTGGATGTGCTGGCTTTTACTGTACAAGACTATTTATTGTATAGGAATTGCAAAGTGAGTTGTATCCAGTGTTTACTGTAAACAGATTATGAAAATGAGAACATATTAATTAAAGTATAATAATACTCTAATTGTTAGCAGACTGTAAGATTAATAAGCACTCTACCTTTGGTGATTAGGGCAGTATAAAGCTCTTTTCATTTGGAATTAGAACTTTTTTTCTAATATTTCAATGGTGTCATCCTTCTACATTTGCATAAATATTCAGGCTGGTGCTAGTTCATCACACATTTATACATTCGGAGAGAGAATTTATTCAATTATTAAATAGTACTGAGTGTTCTTAGAGATCAGTTAATGAGGTACAGGATATGGAATCTAACCACAATAATGTACTTGCAAAATTACATACGTTTCTTTTGTTACCGTGCTACTGATTGTTTCAACACACACTTTCAATATCAAATTTCAGTATCAATGTCAAAATAATCACATGCACCATAAACTGTCCCAATGTACACATAGGGCTAAAAACTCATCTAGGCCCATTTTCGGGTACAGAATGGCTGGTGCACTTCCAATGTGTGCCAGAAGCCAGAGGCCCAAGTCTTACCCAAAATTGGACCTCATGTCAATATTATTGGTGAGTTGTGGGCATGTGTTGCTTCTCCAGAGACAGCTTGCTTTGTTTTAATATTTCTAATATGGGCTGGCTTTTTGTCGGCAGTGCCCCTCGGGTAGGTTGTGAGTGGGTGGGAGGAGAACGGGAGGAGGGCTACTGTAGGCCAACAGCGGCCCTCAGGAGTGCTGTGGAACCAGGGGGAGCACTCCTGATCCTTCTCGCTCCACATGAGAGTAAAAAAAAATGTTACATCTGTCCGTTGGTGGCCACTGGTTAGGCTGCAGCAAAAGCTGTAAAACGTGAGCCAAGCAGGCCCAATACTTCAGTGCTGCCCAATTTCTGGTAGGGGTACGTAAACAGAAGTTAGGCCCTCATTAACACATGTAGATGGCCTAATGCCTGTTTAAAGCAGTCGCCCACAATGCCTGAATATTGTCCGAGGCCAATATGGCATTGAATGTATTTCAGGCATCGGTGTGCTGTAGGATATAGCCCTGCGAAATTGGTCCTTCTTGCCCCTGTTTTCTGCCCAGAAAATGGACCCAACAAGGGCCAATTTCTCCCCTATAGTTCCTCCATCATTATTGCCGAAGTATCTGTTGACATTAAAAATTAAGATTTCCTACATTACAACAGTGACTACACTTCAAAAGTATTTTATTGTCTGTAAAGCGCTTTGGGATGTCCTGAGGCTGTGAAAGGCGCTATATAAATGCACGTTCTTTCTTTTCTATTTAAAATTGACACACTATGCTGTGAAAGGCGCTATATAAATGCACGTTCTTTCTTTTCTATTTAAAATTGACACACTATCAGTTATATGCTGCCAAATTCTTTTTGGTCCTTTGTAAGTAATACCTATGTTACCCTTTCACTACCTCAACTACAGTCAGCACCCCATCTACATACCAGTAGGGAAAAGCAAAAATAAATATTGCTTTAACAAGTAAGAAAGCTACATTATCTATTACAAAGAATATTAAATATCTGACATTGAGTGTAAAACAGTAGTTTTTCATTGTTTTTGACATCATCACAGCAGCTCTTTTAATTCACTGCTAGACATCTATTATTCAATATGTAACGACATAATGTATATATCCAGAATAGTGCATATATTCAGAATGATACAAAGAATGACCAGCTATAGTTATGAAAAAAGGATTAAAAGATTGCTGCTTTTTTACTAGACAGAGAAGATTAAGGAGATCTAGCAGAGCTTTTCAAAATTTTGAGAGGGTAAATAATGAATGGTTGTTTCCACTGGTTGGCAAATTGGTGACAACATTGACTGAGGATTATTACTAGAAAAGTCAACAAGAAAGTTAGAAGAACTATTTCCATACAAAAGGTGAAACGTGGAATACCTACCCACAACTTGCTATTGAGGCCGAGTTTGGAAATCAAATTGGTTAAATATTTGAAAAGGAAGAATATAAAAGGATAGGAGACATGGGATTGGAATAGAAAGCTCTAGTTGAAGAGCTACCACCAGTACAGATAGGTCAAATACCCTCTTTCTGTGCTGTAACTTATATGATTTTAAGATATCTAATTACAGTGCAGAGACTTATATGGTCCTTAATATGTGCTTAATTCCACTTAAAGTAAAACATTATCAAGTTTTCTTCACTATAGCCATTGACATTTCTCCAGCATTGAATTTATCATGGGATGTCTAGTAGACGAAAGACATTTCAACACTTAGTCTGCTCTTCAAGACCCTTCTCTTCCTCTTTCAGGTAAAGTTTGATCTTTAGTCTGATCCTTGTTACACTCTTCAGGTCTCACATACTCAAGGAGATAAGAAGTTCTTTACCCTGCAACATGTTTCTGCGTAGGCTTTCTTGCAGAGTGGTTCTACTATGTTCTGTAGGTGTGAATTTAAATCTTGTCTACTTACCTGTCCTTCCTATGACCTAATGGGTTTTCCTTCTCTAATTCCCTTGGCTTGTGCAGCTAGAGATGAATTGTAGAGCTTAGATTCAAGTCCAATGATCCAAATATTTTGGGTTTCTGATGATTTAAATGTCAGATTGATAGATCTGAAAAATAAAGAGAAATCAAAGTTCAGGTTAGGTCCACCCGAAATGTGCCAAAGTCAAACCTAAAGACAGACTCAAAGGCTTGACATCTAGTGCTACTGTCCACCAATTTTTCAGTCACCTCATAGATTACAGTTTTTGTGCCTTTAAGACCGCTTCACTGACATGGCGAGCTTTATAACCCTAATTTATTGTAGAACATAGGAACAGGAGTAGGCCCTTCATTCTCTTGAGCCTCTTCTGCCATTCAATTAGATCATGGCTCATCTTTTCCTCAACTCCATTTACCCGCCTTTGCTCTATATCCCTCGGTACCCTTATCTAACAAAACTCTAACTATCTCAATCTTAAAAATGTTAATTGACTCAGCATCCACAGCGTTTTGAGTGACTTGAGTTCCAGATTTCCACTACCCTTTGTGTTAAAACGTGCTTCCTGATTTCACTCCTAAATGGCCGAGCTCTAATTTTAAGATTATGCCCTTTTGTTCTGGACTCCCCCACCAGATAGTTTCTCTGTATCTACCCTATCGAATCCCTTTACCATTTTAAACACCTCGATTAGATCACCCCTTAGTCTTCTAAACTCAATGGAATATAAGGCAAGTTTATGCAACCAGTCCTGATAATTTAACCCTTACAGTCCTGGTATCATTCTGGTGAATCTGCAGTCTACCCCTTCCAAGGCCAATATATCTTTCCTGAGGTCCGCTGCCCAAAACTCCAGATGGGGTCTGATTAAGGCTCTGTACAACTGACGCATCACTTCTTCACGTTTGTATTCCAGCCCCCTTGAGATTAAGGCCAACATTTCATTAGCCTTTTTGTTTACTTTTTGTACCTGCGCACGAGCTTTTACTGATTCACCTCTACCCGTTTCTGCTCTGGAAATTTTTATGGAGGATTTTGCCCTCCTATTCCACCACAACCTTAGTGTCCCTTTCTTTACTTTGTAAATTCTTATGCCTTACTGGTTTGACTTTTATATTAAAGTGCAGTTTCAAATTTTTTTCTGGGACTGTTCACTCAAAAGAATAAAATATAAAATCCTTTCCCACTATGGGATCAGTGGCACCCATCTAGAGATTATGCTGTTCTTGCGAACTTTGTTTGTCCCTGCCTTGTGTTTTGCAGCTTACTTCTGCTCAATGTACCTCTTATTCATTTGTTGTCCTGCTTACTCATTATTAGCAAAAGATATTTTTGTTATTCTGCCCATGGCTGTTGTCAGCGGGAAGACAATATATTCCACTTGATTCTTTACCTGAGGAGTAACTGAAAATCTGTACAACTTCAGGACTCTTGGGGTGAAATTCTCTTAATGAAAAATGGGATTTTTTTTCTCTCCATAACAAATTGCAGGAATGCATGGTTTTGAAATGTATGTTTTCTAAAATGGGCCATTTTGTTTCTGGGCCATTAATTACAGAACAAAACAGACTTTCTCCTGTTTTTCATTAAAAGAGGAATTTTATTTTGCTGGCGTCTCCATACCATGGATGATCCGTACTTAGTTTAAAACTTATGTTCTTTTACTGCTTATTTGCTGTTGCATTTAAGAGGAAAAGTACTAACAAATTCATAACTTAGTTTTAAAACTAAATCCCCGAATTTAACCCGGAGGACAAATCCTGCGTGCGGGGGACATTTTGGGCATGAGGCCCAGGCCATTTTAGCCCCCGGGCCTCATTTTAATAAGATAAGAACATAAGAAATAGGAGCAGGAGTAGGCCATTCAGCCCTTCGAGCCTGCTCCGCCATTCAATAAGATCATGGTTGATTTTCGACCTCAACTCCACTTTCCTGCACTATCCCCATATATTTCATTTGCAATGTTCTTGCCCACTCGCTTAACCTATCTATATCTCCTTGCAGCCTCTTTGCATCCTCCTCACAACTTACATTCCCACCTAGCTTTGTATCATCAGCAAACTTGGATATATTACATTTGGTCCCCTCATCCAAATCATTGATGTAGATTGTAAATAGCTGAGGCCCAAGCACTGATCCTTGAGGTAGCCCACTAGTTACAGTCTGCCAACCCGAAAATGACCCGTTTATTCCTACTCTCTGTTTTCTGTCCATTAACCAATCCTCAATCCATGCTAGTACATAACCCCCAATCCCATGAGCCCTAATTTTGTTTAATAACCTTTTGCGTGGCACCTTATCAAATGCCTTCTGAAAATCCAAATACACTACATCCAGTGGTTCCCCCTCATCTATCCTGCTAGTTACAACCTCAAAAAAACTCAGATTTGTCAAACACGATTTCCCTTTCATAAATCCTTGTTGACTCTGCCCAATGCTATTATTACTTTCTAAGTGCCCTGTCCTTAATAATAGATTCAAGCATTTTCCCTACTACTGATATCAGGCTAACTGGTCTATAGTTCCCCGTTTTCTCTCTCCCTCCTTTCTTAAATAGTGGGGTTACATTTGCTACCTTCCAATCCATGGGAACCATTCCAGAATCTATGGAATCTTGGAAGATGACAACCAATGCATCCACTATCTCTATAGCCACCTCTTTCAAAACCTTAGGATGTAGGCCATCAGGTCCAGGGGATTTATTGGCTTTCAGTCCCATTAATTTCTCCAGTACTATTTCCTTACTAATACTAATTTCGTTCAGTTCCTCATTCCCACTAGACCCTTGGTTCTCCACTATTTCTGGGAAGTTTTTTGTGTCTTCTTCCGTGAAGACAGATACAAGTAATTTCTCTGCCATTTCCTTATTCCCCATTATAATTTCTCCTGTCTCTGCCTGTAAGGGACCCACGTTTACTTTCGCTAATCTTTTCCTTTTTACAAACCTAAAGAAGCTTTTACAGTCTGTTTTTTATGTCTCTCACTAGTTTACTCTCATTCTATTTTCTGTTTCTTTAGCAGTTTCTTGGTCCTCCTTTGCTGAATTCTAAAATCCTCCCAATCCTCAGGCTTACTACTCTTTTTGGCAATATTATAGGTCTCTTCCTTTAATCTAATACTATCTTTAATTTCTCTTGTTAGCCACGGGTGCACCATTTCGCCCGTGGTGTTTTTATTCCTTAAGGGAATGTATATTTGTTGCGAATTATGAATGATTTCTTTAAATGTTTGCCATTGCCTTTCTGCTGTCATACCTTTTAATCTAGTTTCCCAACCAACCTTAGCCAACTCGCCTCTCATACCTACATAGTATGCCTTGTTCAGATTTAGGACCCTAATTTCAGACTTAATTAAATCACTCTCAACCGCAACATAAAATTCTATCATATTATGATCACTGCTCCCAAGAGGCTCCTTTAATACAAGGTTATTAATTAACACTGTCTCATTGCACAATTGAGAGGCAAGATTGAGGGGCTGTCCTCCTGATCGTGTGATGATTCGGTCAACCTGCCTGCATTGCGGGTGCAATTTCCGGTAGGACTCCTAATGCTTACTTAATGTAGGGTGATCATATGTCCCCATTTTCTGGGGACAGTCTCCAGATTAGGTATTGTGTCCCCGGGCAAACAATGTCCCCGGAAGAGGCCCTGGTTCTGGAAACTAGTCCCCGAATAAAATGTTCAGTGACTAAACATAAAATAGTTTCAGGCAATAAACAAGAACTCTGGCCTACAGATTTCGGAAAATAAATTTAAATTTCACCCCCATTAGTTACATCTAAAAACAGT